>CM038677.1:566050988-566371706 GCA_021605205.1 Aegilops longissima
GGGGCATCCACCATGGAGGGCTTCTACATCAACACCATAGCCTCTCCGATGAAGTGTGAGTAGTTTACTTCAGACCTTCGGGTCCATAGCTAGTAGCTAGATGGCTTCTTCTCTCTTTTTGGATCTCAATACAATGTTCTCCCCCTCTCTCGTGGAGATCTATTCGATGTAATCTTCTTTTTGCGGTGTGTTTGTTGAGACCGATGAATTGTGGGTTTATGATCCAGCTTATCTATGAATAATATTTGAATCTTCTCTGAATTCTTTTATGTATGATTGAGTTATCTTTGCAAGTCTCTCCGAATTATCCATTTGGTTTGGCCAACTAGATTGGTAGTTCTTGCAATAGGAGAAGTGCATGGCTTTGGGTTCAATCTTGCGGTGTCCTTACCCAGTGACAGAAGGGGTTCCAAGGCACGTATTGTATTGTTGCCATCGAGGATAACAAGATGGGGTATTTATCATATTGCATGAATTTATTCCTCTACATCATGTCATCTTGCTTAAGGCGTTACTCTGTTTTAACTTAACACTCTAGATGCATCTTTGGATAGCGGTCGATGAGTGGAGTAATAGTAGTAGATGCAGAATCGTTTCGATCTACTTGTCTCGGACGTGATGCCTATATACATGATCATACCTAGATAACCTCATAACTATGCTCAATTCTGTCAATTGCTCAACAGTAATTTGTTCACCCACCATAGAATAATTATGCTCTTGAGAGAAGCCACTAGTGAAACCTATGGTCCCCGGGTCTATTCTCATCATATCAATCTCCATCACTTTTATACTTTCTTTGTTTTTACTTTGGCTTTTACTTTTCACTTTGCATCTATATACCAAAAATACCAAAAATATTATCTCTATCAGATCTCACTCTCGTAAGTGACCGTGAAGGGATTGACAACCCCTAATCGCATTGGTTGCGAGTAGCTATCGTTTTGTGCAGGTACGAGGGACTTGTGCGTGGCCTCCTACTGGATTGATACCTTGGTTCTCAAAAACTGAGGGAAATACTTACGCTACTGTGCTGCATCATCCTCTCCTCTTCGGGGAAAACCAACGCAAGCTCAAGACGTAGCAAGAAGGATTTCTGGCGCCGTTGCCGGGGAGTCTACGCAAAAGTCAACATACCAAGTACCCATCACAATCCCTATCTCTCGCATTACATTATTTGCCTTTTGCCTCTCGTTTTCCTCTCCCCCACTTCACCCTTGCCGTTTTATTCGCCCTCTCTTTTCGTTTGCCTTGATGCCTTACTTGGCTCGTTTGCTCGTTTGGTTGAAATAGTTGAGTATTTATTCCTAAACAAAGAGGCCAATATCTATGGATCCTCATCCGCTTGCCAATCTTTTTAAGAGATCCAATTATGATGAACCAATTCCTAGTGATTTGGATGCACTAGATTATCTTTATAAGGTTTTGCCTGAAATCCGTGAAGTGACTCACGATAGATCTTTGAATAAAAAGCATGATTTCAATGATTTTATTATAAATTCTTTTGGTGTCAATTGTGCTAATAAGATGCAAAACCCTAAGCTTGGGGATGCTACTTTTGCTATGTCTGCTACTTGTTGCAACGATCATGATTGGGGTGATTCTTCTTATGATCTTGAAAATTTATTTAAGCCCCATGATGAATATGAGATTGATAATATTGTTTGCAATAATATTGAAAGTGGGCTTGGAGAAATCATGACTTTAGTTAATGATAATCCCACTATTTTGGAAGAGTGTCAACTTTGCATGCATGTGGATCGTGTTGAGAATATGTTATGTGATAGCTATATTGTTGAATTTTCTTATGATCCTACATGTAATTATTATGAGATAGGAAAATATGGTTATAGAAATTTTCATGTTACTAAATTACCTCTCGTTATGTTGAGATTGCTATTGTTCCCTTCCGCTTCCTTGCATATGCTAGTTTTTGCTTGCTACGATAATTTGTTTGCCTATAATATGCCTATGCATAGGAAGTATGTTGACTTAAGTGTGTTTGTCAAATGTTTTGTGATGCTCTCTTTGTGCCTCAATTCTTGTCTTTCTTGTGAGCATCATTGAATCTCAATGCCTAGCTAAAAAGGCTTTAAAAAAAGCGCTTGTTGGGAGACAACCCAATATTTTTCCTTGCTGCTTAGGAATGAATAATCCATCTAGCCTCTGTTTAGATGTGGTTTTATCTTTTAATTAGTGTTTGTGCCAAGTTAAACCTATTGGATCTTCTTGGATGATAGTTATTTGATCCTGCTGTAATTTCCAGAAACTTTGCGCTCAGTGCCCGAATTGTTAAAAATCACCAGAACGTGATAAAATATTGATTCCAATTGATGATGATCAATAAAAAAAATTGTCCAGGTCTTCTAATTTTGGTAGAATTTTTTGAGTTCCAGAAGTTTGCGTTAGTTATAGATTACTACAGACTGTTCTGTTTTTGACAGATTCTGTTTTGCGTGTGTTGTTCGCTTATTTTGATGAATCTATGGCTAGTAAAATAGTTTATGATCCATAGAGAAGTTGGAATAAAGTAGGTTTAACACCAATATAAATATAGAATGAGTTCATTACAGTACCTTAAAGTAGTCTTTTGTTTTCTTTCTCTAACGGAGCTCACGAGATTTCTATTGAGTTTTTGTTGTGAAGTTTTCAAGTTTTGGGTGAATTCTTTTGATGGATTATGGAACAAGGAGTGGCAAGAGCCTAAGCTTTGGGATGCCCATGGCACCCCCAAGATAATCCAAGGACACCAAAAAGTCAAAGCTTGGGGGTGCCCCGGAAGGCATCCCCTCTTTCGTCCACTTCCATCGGTAATTTACTTGGAGCTATATTTTTATTCACCACATGATATGTGTTTTGCTTGGAGCGTCTTGTATTATTTGCGTATTGTTTGTTAGTTTACCACAATCATACTTGCTGTACACACCTTTTGAGAGAGCCATACATGAATTGGAATTTGATAGAATACTCTATGTGCTTCACTTATATCTTTTGAGCTTGATAGTTTTGCTCATAGTGCTTCACTTATATCTTTTGAGCGTGATAATTTTTGCTATAGTGCTTCACTTAGATCTTTTAGAGCACGGTGGTGGATTTGTTTTAAAGAAAATTGATCTCACATGCTTCACTTAGATTATTTGAGAGTCGTTAATAGCATGGTAATTTGCTTAATGTTAATATACTTGGTATTCAAGATACGTGAAACTTTCTTTTGAGTGTGTTGAATACTAAGATAAGTTGGATGCTTGATAATTGTTTTGAGATATGAAGATGATGATATTAGAGTCATGCTAGTTGAGTAGTTGGGAATTTAAAGAATACTTGTGTTGAAGTTTGTTATTCCCGTAGCATGCACGTATGGTGAACCGTTATGTGAGAACTCGGAGCATGATTTATTTATTGATTGTCTTCCTTATGAGTGGCGGTCGGGGACGAGCGATGGTGTTTTCCTACCAATCTATCCCCCTAGGAGCATGCGCGTAATACTTTGCTTTGATAACTTCTAGATTTTTGCAATAAGTATATGAGTTCTTTATGACTAATGTTGAGTCCATGGATTATACACACTTTTTCCCATCCTTCTACTATTGCTAGCCTCTCTAATACCGCGCACCTTTCACCGGTATCATACACCCACCATATACCTTCCTCAAAACAGCCACCATACCTACCTATCATGGCATTTCCATAGCCATTCCGAGATATATTGCCATGCAACTTTCCACCATTATGACACGCTCCATCATTGTCATATTGCTAGCATGATCATGTAGTTGACATCGTATTTGTGGCAAAGCCACCGTTCATAATCCTTTCATACATGTCACTCATGTTTCATTGCATATCCCGGTACACCGCCGGAGGCATTCATATAGAGTCATATTTTGTTCTAAGTATCGAGTTGTAATTGTTGAGTTGTAAGAAAAATAAAAGTGTGATGATCATCATTATTAGAGCATTGTCCCAAGTGAGGAAAGGATGATGGAGACTATGATTCCCCCACAAGTCGGGATGAGACTCCGGATAAAAAATGGGCCATAAAAAAAGAGAAAAGTCCCAAATAAAAAAAATAAAAAAATGAGAGAAAAAGAGAGAAGGGACAATGTTACTATCCTTTTACCACACTTGTGCTTCAAAGTAGCACCATGATCTTCATGATAGAGAGTCTCTCATTTTGTCACTTTCATATACTAGTGGGAATTTTTCATTATAGAACTTGGCTTGTATATTCCAATGATGGGCTTCCTCAAATGCCCTAGGTCTTCGTGAGCAAGCAAGTTGGATGCACACCCACTTACTTTCTTTTGTTGAGCTTTCATATACTTATAGCTCTAGTGCATCCGTTGCATGGCAATCCCTACTCATTCGCATTGATATCTATTGATGGGCATCTCCATAGCCCGTTGATACGCCTAGTTGATGTGAGACTATCTTCCCTCCTTTTGTCTTCTCCACAACCACCATTCTATTCCACATATAGTGCTATATCCATGGCTCACGCTCATGTATTGCGTGAAGATTGAAAAAGTTTTGAAAATGTTAAAGTATGAAACAATTGCTTGGCTTGTCATCGGGGTTGTGCATGATTTAAATACTTTGTGTGGGGAAGATGGAGCATAGCCAGACTATATGATTTTTTAGGGATAACTTTCTTTGGCCATGTTATTTTGAGAAGACATAATTGCTTTGTTAGTATGCTTGAAGTATTTTTTTAATGTCAATATGAACTTTTGCCTTGAATCTTTCGGATATGAATATTCATACCATGATTAAGAAGATTTACATTGAAATTATGCCAAAGTATCACTCTGCATCAAAAATTCTCTTTTTATCATTTACCTACTCGAGGACAAGCAGGAATTAAGCTTGGGGATGCCTGATACGTCTCCAACGTATCTATAATTTTTGATTGCTCCATGCTAATTTATCTATTGTTTTGGACTATAATGGGCTTTATTTTCCACTTTTATATTACTTTTGAGACTAACCTATTAACCGGAGGCCCAGCCCAGAATTGCTGTTTTTTTCCTTTTTCAATATTTCGAAGAAACAGAATATCAAACGGAGTCCAAACAGAATGAAACCTTCGGAAACGTGATTTTCTCACCGAACGTGATCCAGGAGACTTGGACCCTACACCAAGGAACCAGAGAGGCGGTCACGAGGGTGGGGACGCCCCCCCCCAGGGCACGCCCCCCTGTCTCATGGGCCCCTCGAAGCTCCACCGACATACTCCTTCCTCCTATATATACCTACGTACCCCCAAACGATCAGAAGAGGAGCCAAAAACCTAATTCCACCGCCGCAACTTCCTGTATCCACGAGATCCCATCTTGGGGCCTGTTCCGGAGCTCCGCCGGAGGGGTCATCCACCATGGAGGGCTTCTACATCAACACCATAGCCTCTCCTATGAAGTGTGAGTAGTTTACTTCAGACCTTCGGGTCCATAGCTAGTAGCTAGATGGCTTCTTCTCTCTTTTTGGATCTCAATACAATGTTCTCCCCCTCTCTCTTGGAGATCTATTCGATGTAATCTTCTTTTTGCGGTGTGTTTGTTGAGAACGATGAATTGTGGGTTTATGATCCAGCTTATCTATGAATAATATTTGAATCTTCTCTGAATTCTTTTATGTATGATTGAGTTATCTTTGCAAGTCTCTTCGAATTATCCGTTTGGTTTGGCCAACTAGATTGGTAGTTCTTGCAATAGGAGAAGTGCATGGCTTTGGGTTCAATCTTGCGGTGTCCTTACCCAGTGACAGAAGGGGTTCCAAGGCACGTATTGTATTGTTGCCATCGAGGATAACAAGATGGGGTATTTATCATATTGCATGAATTTATTCCTCTACATCATGTCATCTTGCTTAAGGCGTTACTCTGTTTTAACTTAACACTCTAGATGCATGCTGGATAGCGGTCGATGAGTGGAGTAATAGTAGTAGATGCAGAATCGTTTCGATCTACTTGTCTCGGACGTGATGCCTATATACATGATCATACCTAGATAACCTCATAACTATGCTCAATTCTGTCAATTGCTCAAAAGTAATTTGTTCACCCATCGTAGAATACTTATGCTCTTGAGAGAAGCCACTAGTGAAACCTATGGCCCCCGGGTCTATTCTCATCATATCAATCTCCATCACTTTTATACTTGCTTTGTTTTTACTTTGCCTTTTACTTTTCACTTTGCATCTATATACCAAAAATACCAAAAATATTATCTCTATCAGATCTCACTCTCGTAAGTGACCGTGAAGGGATTGACAACCCCTAATCGCATTGGTTGCGAGTAGCTATCGTTTTGTGCAGGTACGAGGGACTTGTGCGTGGCCTCCTACTGGATTGATACCTTGGTTCTCAAAAACTGAGGGAAATACTTACGCTACTGTGCTGCATCATCCTCTCCTCTTCGGGGAAAACCAACGTAAGCTCAAGACGTAGCAGCGACCAGCTCTCGCCTCATCATGCCGGTCAGTTTTTGGCTTTCTCTACTGAGGTGCTCATCTGGAAGAACCGGGACACAATCGCAGTAGTTCTCCCCGCGCTACCTTAGCCGATATAACGGAACGTAAGGTACCAAAACAAGGGAGCCGGGCTAACCCAACTGTAGACCCAAGACATGATTCGGAGCTGATGCATATAGTGCTATAAGTTCGGCGTGCCGCACTGTAAAGTGTTCGAACTTTATTTGCCGTAGAACGGGGCACCATAGGAAGCCCCTGGCAAACGGACCATACCAAAGTGTACAGATGCAATATCAAAGAGACATTTGTAAGAAAAATGTTCAAATGAGAATAATGAGCTGATACTATATATAATCTCCCATTGATGAAAATACGTTTAAGCGGATGTTTACAACGAATGCATTAAGCGGAGATAAATAGGACTATTTAACATGTCCTATCCAGGGGCAGGTCGCGTATGGATATATAAAACAGGTATAACGATCGTAAATAGATTCCACCTGGGCGTGTCCTTCTGTGCGCGAAGCCTGTTGCCTCCCTGGTTTTCTCTTCTATGTAAGTATGACAATCCGGCTCTTCTGAAGAGGCTGCTCTAAAGCAATGTCCTGAAAAAGAAGAAGGACAGGTTATGAAGGTATGTGGCGGTTATCCCACTGTGGACTGAGTCGTTGTTGCGCCTCCACCTACGCCCATGGTATCTTGAGTGCGTAATTGTGTACGCATGGCACGAGTGCTGCTTTGATGGGGCTTAAGCGGAGGCCGGACTGCTAGTCGCGCTCTTGGCGTGCCTGATGATCCTGTTGCGGGGTGCTCCGGACTCTCTTGACGGTGCTTGAAGTTGTTGTCGCCGGATTGGTTTGTCGGAGGAGGCCGCATTGTACTTCCGCCGCGAGGGCTGCAGTATGCTCTTCTGTTCGGAGAGAGCGGTCCATATTTCTGTTGAATGTTATGACCCCGCGTGGTCGTGGCATCTTGAGCTTGAGGTATGCGTAGTGTGGTACCGCATTGAATCTAGCGAATGCACTTTGTCCGAGTAGTGCATGGTAACCACTGCGGAAAGGGACGATATCGAAGATTAACTCTTCGCTTCGGAAGTTATCCGGAGATCCGAAGACCACTTCCAATGTTATAGAGCCCGTGCAACAGGCCTCTACTCTAGGGATCACACCTTTGAAGGTGGTTTTGGTGGCCTTGATCCTTAAAGGGTCAATGCCCATTTTGCACACTATGTCCTGATAAAGCAAGTTCAGGCTGCTGCCACCGTCCATAAGGACTCGCGTGAGGTGGAATCCGTCAATGATTAGGTCTAGGACCAATGCGGCTGAGCCGCCGTGACGGATGCTAGTAGGGTGATCCCTACGATCAAAGGTGATTGGGCAAGCTGACCATGGGTTAAATTTGGGGGCGACTGGCTCCATCGCATAGACGTCCCGTAGTGCTCGCTTCCGTTCCCGTTTGGGAATGTGCGTGGCGTAAACCATGTTGACCGTTTTCACCTGGGGGGGAAATTTCTTCTGTCCCCCCGTGTTCGGACGCCGGGGCTCTTCGTCATCGTTGCTTTGTAGCCCCTTGTCCTTGTTTTCGGCGTTTATGTTGCGGGTCTGTTTGAACACCCAGCAGTCTTTATTGGTGTGGTTGGCTGGCTTGTCCGGGGTGCCATGAATTTGGCACGAGCGCTCCAGTATACGGTCTAGACTGGACGGTCCCTGATTATTTCTCTTGAACGACTTCTTCCGCTGACCGGACTTGGATCCGCTAAATCTTGCGTTGACTGCCGTGTCTTCAGTGATGTCGCCGTTGTTCCGTCGCTTATGTCTATTATGCCATGGCTTGTCATTATTGCCGCGGCCGTCCGGAGTGCCAGAATGTGGCGTGGTGCTGCTGCGAGACAACTAGCTGTCCTCGCCCACGCAAAAGCGGGTCATTAGTGTTGTGAGAGCTGCCATTGACTTGGTTTTTTCCTGGCCGAGGTGTCGGGCGAGCCACTCGTCACGGATATTATGCTTAAAAGCCGCCAGGGCTTCGGCGTCCGGACAGTCGACTATTTGGTTCTTTTTAGTTAGGAACCGAGTCTAGAATTTCCTGGCTGACTCTCCGGGTTGTTGAGTAATGTGGCTCAGGTCATCGGCGTCTGGTGTCCGCACATATGTGCCCTGGAAGTTTTCGAGGAATGCGTCTTCCAGGTTTTCCAGCTGCCAATGGAATTTGCTGGCAGACTGTTTAGCCAGTGCCGGGCTGGTCCTTTGAGCTTAAGGGGAAGATACTTGATGGCGTGTAGACCGTCTCCGCGGGCCATGTGAATGTGGAGAAGGAAATCTTCGATCCATACCGTGGGGTCTGTTGTGCCATCGTATGATTCGATGTTTAGGGGTTTGAACCCTTCTGGGAATTCATGATCCATCACTTCGTCAGTGAAGCAGAGGGGGTGCGCGACGCCTCTGTGCCGGGCTATGTGGCTACACAGTTCGAATTGCTCTGGGTGGCTATATTCGGCCTGGACGGACTTGTTGAAGGTGTATCTGGCGTGACGATTGTCGTCGCGTGCCGAGGCGCGCCCCCGCAATCTATAGATCGTTCTTGGCTGTCCTGCTCTGTTTTCCAGTATATCTTGCAGGTCCTGCCTATTGCCCCGGGCCGTAGTATGTTGGCGTGGGGGTGCTGGCTGGTATGCGGGCTGATATGCCATTTTATCCCGGCCACGAGGTGGCCAGTCAACCGTATGGCGCTCGAGTCTGTATTCCTCGGCTGCCAGGACTTCAGTCCATCTATCTGTGAGCAGGTCTTGATCAGCTTCGAGTTGCTGCTGCTTCTTTTTCAGGCTCCTCGTAGTGGCTATAAGCCGATGCTTGAAGCGCTCCTGCTCTACGGGATCCTCAGGCACGCCGAACTCGTCGTCGCTGAGGCTAATCTCGTCTTCAGAGGGGGGCATATAGTTGTCCTCCTCCGGGTATTCATCCGTCGCCTGTTCTTCTGGGCTGACCTGCCCATCCTCCTGTTCGGCCTGCTCGAAGGCGGGCTGATCAGGGTTGTATTCTTCTTCGGCACCATTCGGATTGTTTTCGTCTCCTAGGCTGGTATTGCTGTGGCGGGGCTTGGAGGGGCGCCGACGACGCCCATTCTTTGCTTTTTTCCCTGAGGTTTTATCCTCCGTTGCCTCATCGCCATTTGTTTCCTTCGGAGTGTCCACCATATATATATCATAGGAAGAGGTGGTTGTCCACCGCCCAGTGAGCGGTGGTTCATGTTCTTCTCCTGCATCGTCGTCCATACCGTTGACGTCTTCAGGGTCGAAGTCCAGTATCTCGGTTAAATCATCGACCGTGGCAATGAAGTGGGCCGGGTGGTGGGTGGGCAACGAATTCCTTCATCGCCTGCCTCCCACTCGAGCCGGACATAGTTCGGCCAAGAGCCTCCTGACAAAGAGAGAGACTTTAATGAATCCAGCATGTCGCCAAAGGGCGAGTGCTTGAAGATATCCGCAGCGGTGAACTCCATTACGGAGCCACTGGCTCGACCGCTCGGAGTCGCAGATGGAACCAATGTCCGGATACGAATCCGGGGGTCCGGAGTCACAGGCCACCACAGAGGTAAGACCCGTGTTCGGCTCCACCGCCGATGAGTGTGCGACCTGCGGGGTGGGGGTCCATCCCTCCGTCCTTAGGCAGCGCAGCCTGCTCCGGATTTAGGTCCGGGGCTACTGCGGGGGTGATACCCCGAGCTTTGTCCTATAGCAGGTCTAAGCCGTGCTCGTCGTGACTGTCCGGCGCTCCTGGCATAGGCCCGAATCCATCGAAGATCAAGTCTCCGCGAATGTCCGCCGTGTACTTTAGGTTTCCGAACCTGATCTGGTGGCCAGGGGCGTAGCTGTCGATCTGCTCGGATGGCTGTTGAAGTTGGCCAGGAGGCGAAGCCGCCGAACACGAAGATCTGTTCGGGGAGAAAGGTCTCACCTGGGATTGTGTTGTTGATGATGACTGGAGGAGCCATCAAGCCCTGTAGCGACGACACAGAGGAACTCTCAATGAAAGCACCAATGTCGGTGTCAAAACCGGCGGATCTAGGGTAGGGGGTCCCGATCTGTGCATCTTAGGCTGATGGTAACAGGAAGCAAGGGACACAATGTTTACCCAGGTTCAGTCCCTCTCGATGGAGGTAAAACCCTACTTCCTGCTTGATTAATATTCAAGATATGAGTAATACAGGAGTAGATCTACCACGAGATCATAGAGGCTAAACCCTAGAAGCTAGCCTATGATGGTATGATTGTAATTGTGATCGGCCTTCTAAGGACCAACCTATCCGGTTTATATAGGCACCGGAGAGGGCTAGGGTTTACATGGAGTCGGTTACAAGGAAGGAAATATAATATCCGGATCGCCAGGCTTGCCTTTGACGCGAAGGAGAGTCCCATCCGGACACGGGTCGAAGTCTTGAGTCTTGTATCTTCACGCTTCAATAGTCCGGACGCTGTATATAGTCCGGCTGTCCGGATACCCCCTAATCCAGGACTCCCTCAAAGACCCTTAATTTGAACTACTATTATGCTCTAAGCTCTCTAGACGCTTTTCTAATTTGGAATCTAGTCTATTAGCCTACCTTTTCTTTCACTAATATACATTATATTTTTAGTATTTGATTATTTTTTGATTAGTTATTGCTTGCTTTGATGTGACATGAAAACTATGTGCTACTTCCGGGTGTGCTGCCTAAACTTTAATTTTTTTACTACTTCATGAAATCAATTAAAATGGACCCACCATAAAAGCGACAAACAATATGGGATATTTTGGTGATATGTAACATCTCCATCATGTAAAAAAATATCAATATAGTGACATATGCATTACTGAAAGGTAAAGCTATGCAATCGACACATAGATGTTCGGAAAAAAGTATCAACACTCGATGAATACATTAATCATCAAAATACATGCATCTCTTTGATATCGTGATTATTGTGACCTCCTGCTACACCACCGTACGAGCTAGCCTCTCCCGGCCACACGACCTATGTTGATGGTGTACCTTCGCCGCACGGCCGAGGCTTTTCAATGCTCAGAGGAGGAATCATTCCTACAATTAGGCCATTGTTATGTACCCAATGGAGTAAAGGGGTTAAAAAATTGCAGGTCATATTTCTGTAAAGATTAATTATTCGAATGCGTGCAATGGTGTAGTGGAATGAAGGAATTCACACATGTCCCCTTGGCTCCTCCTCCCTTTATCACTTTGTGTCGGGGAAGCTGATCGTGTCCCACGAACACCTATGGGACCTGGCGGACCGAGTCCCTTGTGGTTCGGAGGGGGGCGGAGATTGCACAAAGAGCAGATCGAAGCGATGCACACGAGCAGTTTTACCCAGCTTCGGAGCTCTCCGGAGAGATAATACTCCTACTGCTGCTTGGTTGATTGTATTGTGTTCTTGCTAGGGAGCAATGAGAGCTACAAAACCTAGCCTGAGTGAGTGTAGTCTCGAATGAGTCGAATGAACCGAACGGAGCCGAACCCTTTCTACGTTGCACTTGGGCCTCCTTTTATAGGCTCAAGGGGTCACCACAGGTGGCAACGTAGACGAGGGTACAAATGGAAAAATAGTACTTGATACACCGACTTGTACAGTGTACATTGCATATACCTAACTCTGACGGCAAGGGACAAGATCAATAAATGCCTGTCCCTGTCGCCTGAACAGTGCAACAGGGACCGTCAAGTGCACCACCGTTTGCCACGATGGCAAGCCTGTCAGCCGCTTATCGCTGCTCTCCGCTGGCTGCACAGCCCTTTGACACGCGTGCCTGGAGTAGCCCCACGGCGACACGTTGGCGGATGATCTGGAGCGGAGATGAAGAGAAGTTGCCTGCCGCGGCAAGCACCTTGCCGCGGCTGAATCCTCGTCGCGCTCGGGAGCTTGTCGCTCACCAAGCCTTCCCGGCAAGCTCCTCTTGCCGGGGCCTTGTGCCTTGAGTGGCCTTCCCGGCAAGCTCCTCTTGCCGGGGTCTTGAATACTTTGTTCTTGAATGGCTCCAAAGGAGCCGCGGAGGACCTTGGCGGTCACTAGGCTAGCCCTGCCACGGGGTGCCGCCACTGCCCGTGCACGAGTTCGGGATACTAGGGTACCCCTACTCTAGTACACCGACAGGAGCCCCCGGGCCTGGGCCACACACGGCGCCGAGCCCTGTTGGGCTAGGCCCAAAACAGTGCATGGGCACGCGTGGCCTAGATCGCGCAGTTACTCGCCTCGGACCCACCACGCCCCCACTTAACGGCACGCCCGACATGGCGCCGTGGGAGAGATCGTGGGGCCTTCTTTAATCGGAAGCGGGCGCCCGCCCTCTCCCCTTATAAGCAGGGAAACAGGGCAGGACGCCCACTTGCCATTGCTGTCACATCTCAAAACCACCGCCTCCCCTTCTTCTCAAATCAAGAGAGCGACGCCTGTCCCCCATTGCCACCGGGCGCCATCAACGCCGCCGGACTCCTCCACCACCTCCGCCATGGGCCCAAGGCTGACAAGGGAAGGCGTGAAGTCGGCCGAGGCGCAGCGCTCATGGCGCTGCGGAAGGAGCGGGCCACCTTCACCCCGCCGACGCACAGGAGCTGCGGAGCTGTACTACCTCTTCGGTCAAGGAGACGTGGCGATCCGCGTCGAGAGTGATCTCCGCCGCCACATCCGAGAAGGTTTCCGTCGGGTATCCCTTCTTCGCTTTTCTTCTCTCAAGGGCTCTACCCGCCTTTTTCCGAATTCTTTTGTGACATCATGAACACATACGGCCTCCGCCTCCTTGATTTCACCCCCAACGCCGTCCTCACCATGGTAGTTTTCGCACACCTTTGCGAGAACTTTGTCGGAGTCCACCCAAATGTAGCCCTCTTCCGCCACTACTTCATGCCCCGGGTTGAGAGAGGAGAGCCGCTTGCCGAAGGGATTGCTTGGATCTCCAGGATCGGCAAGAAAAGAAGCGTATCTGGAAGGAGAGCTTCGCAGCAAGTGGGAGGAGTGGAGAGCCGATTGGTGTTGGATTATAGAGGAGAACCCACATCCTTTCACTACCCTGCGCCAAACTCCCATAGTGCGCGGCAACTATTGGAGCAACTTGGCGCCAGAGGATGCCAAGTTGAAGATTGCCGTGACCCGGATCTTGCGCCTCCGGCATGCTGGACTCACCGTAGGCGCTGTTGGCGCGGATTTCCTTCGCCGCCGCATTGCGCCCTTGCAGGAGAGGGGGAGGCCTTCTTGGGAATTCCAAAACGCGCGGACATCATGAGGCTGCGTCCGGCCTCAACTGGAACTTCACCGTCTTGGAGCTAGATGCGATGTCTTCTTTGGAGCTGTTCAAGCTCGACCCAGATCGCCCGAGTGGTTCATGCTGCCGAGGGGGTCGTGCCTTTTGTGCAACAGCTCGTCGCTTGACCGCATCCGCGCGATGATGCCGCCAGCGATTCCCATGGAATCGCTCCAACTTGGCAGAGCCCGCCGATGACATCGTGCAGCAATTCTTCGATAGCTTGGAAGAGGTGCCGATCCGCGCCGACGAGCAGAGGTGGCTCACCCGCGACACCACCGAGCAAGAGATGGCGCGCATTGCCACAAGGTTGGAGGAGGCGGCAGCAGCTGCGGCCGCCGGCGTGTTTGGGTTCACTGTGGAGGAAGCAGAGGCAGCCGAGGCGGCAAGCCTTGCCGACCGAGAAGAGCTTGCCGGCGTGGAGGAGCAGGCCGAGCCCGACGCTGAGCCGAACGAGCCTGCCGGGGGCGCCTCTCCTCCACCTTCAGGTGACTTGCAGCGGGAGGAGCCCGCAGCCCCGCCAAGAAGGCGCCCAAAAGACCGGGAAGTGGCGGGCGGCAGACGGGCCAACAGCCGTCTCGCCCGCGCACGCGCCTCCACCGCGACAACCTCTGTTGCCACACGGAGCGCCTCACGCTGCCACAAAGAACCGGAGCGGGCCTTCGGGACCACGGCTCCCGCACCCGCCAAGCGTCCGAGGGAGCCCACCCTTCCAGCTCGTCGCACCGGAGGTGGAGCGGAATTCGACTTCTCCGCTCTCAGCTCCGAGGAAGAGGAAGAAGAGTGAGATCTTGTCGCTGTACTTGTAATTCTTCAATTTGTTGCTTTGTCTTGTATCTAACTTGCTTCATTCTGAACCCTTTCCTTCTCAGGACGCTGGCCCAGAGAGCGTCGAAGAGGGCCAAGACTCCGGTGGTTGTCATCGAAGACGATCCCCCCGTGGCGACAGGAGGCGCGTCTGAGACCCCTTTGCCGGACCCGGCAACCCTTCCATAGAGCAGCCCCCAGCACAGCCCCCAGCGTAAGTAATTGGCTTATTTCTTACGGTTAGGTGTGCATGGGTGCTCCTTCTTCACTGACATCTGACTTGTTGATTTGTGTAGGAGCAGAGCAGCCTCATCAGGAGGCCCCGGAAATCACTCCCGAAGTTCTCTCTGCTTCAACTACGCCGCCAAGGGAGAATTCTCTGGCAAGGGAGCGCTCTCCGGCAAGGGAGGCCTCTCCGACAAGGGATGCTTCTCCGACAAGGGGCGGCGCCGGCGAACCTCCGGTGGTGGAGACCACGGCCACAGATCCCATCGCAGGTAATCTCCTTGCACTTGAAAACTTCCCTTGGGTTCCTTTTCTTCTGTTCTTCTTCTCGAACATTTGCTTGACTGTTCTTTCTTTTTCTGATCATCAGATCCATCTGCCGGAGAGCCGATGGAGACTGAGGTTGCCGGCGAGGAGGACGTGCGCGGCAACAATGACGACGCCGCCAACATGGAGGAGGAGGCCGGCGCCGATGGGTCCGCCGGCGAGGAGGCCGCCAAGGCTGCTGGCGCGAAGGCTGGGGAGGGGTCTGGTGGTCGTACTGACGACCCTGAGGCCGCAGGAGCGCCAGGCGCTACGCCGACCGCCGATACCTCCGCCACCGATGCAGCACCAAGCTCCGAAGAGCCCCAGCCCGGCGCCTATCTGAAGGCCGGTGATGGTGTCTTCATCAAGCTTCCATGGGCGTCAAGCTCCAGGGCGCCGGTCGAGGGAGAGACCTTCGACGAGGAGCTGCTCGCCTCATTGGGCTGTCGCTAGTTGACGCGCCAAGCAGCAGCGATGGCGAGTCTCGAGGAGGAGCAGCTGCTTGAAGAAGCTGTTGTCGCTCTACCGCGCCTCGACAAGCTAAGCTGGAGTCCAGGGAAGCACTTATCGCGAGGGCGGGAGCTGACATGGAGAAGCGTGCAGAAGAGCTCCGGCGCGCCAACAAGGAAACTCTCCGGACATAGCGAAGCGCGGAGCAACTTGTCGAGGAGCGCACGGCCTTCATCCTTGAGAAGGCCAAGTCGAGGAGCAGCAAAGGCTTGCCGGCGAAGCTAGCCAAAGAAGAAGGTGAGCTGGCGCAGCGGAAGATCAACCTCGACAGCTATGAGGAAGATCTTGCCGCGCACGAGCAATCAATTGGCGGAGCACTCCAGGAGGCAAAGGACGCTGCCGCAGCTGCCGAGGCCGCCAAGAAGGAGTTAGAGACGAGGGTGACGTAGCTGGAGGCCACCCTTCAGAAGAGCGGCGAGGAGGTCACCGCGCTGAAGCACGAGCGCGAGAAGGACGCCTACACTCTTGGCGATTTGCAGGGCCGTCTCGCTGAGAGGATCAAAGAGATTGACGCCGCCAAGGATGTCAAGGCGGATCTTGAGCTGAAGCTGTCCACCCTGACGGAGACGCTGGACGGCGCCAAGGAGCGGGAAGCGGGCCTGTTGGAGAAGATCAAGGCCATCGAGGAGCTACTGGCGACTGCCACGAACGCCCATACCACCTTCAAGGAGAACGTGATGCACTGGACGGAGGGTCTTGTGGATACCGCCGCCGCCATTGACAAGGAGTTGATGGAGATGGGGATGGTGGATCTCGGGTACTCCACCGACGAGCATCTTCAACCCAGCGCCAAGCTCAGCCTGTTCTTCAAGAGCGTGCTGACGGCTCTCCAGCGGCTCCGGGAGGAGATCCCAAAGCAGCTGGCCGACGAGTCGCGCCAAATCTGTGCAGGGGCTCTTCAGAAGGTGCTGATGAAGGTGGCCTTCCGCAATCCAGGCGTCAGCTTCGCCAACGTCCTCAAGTCTCTGCCGCCAACTGCTGACGTTGAAGCGCTCAAGGCCCTTGTCGCACCCATTGTGGACAGGGTGAGCGGAGTGAAGAGGGTTGATGGCGACCGCGTGGACTAGGCCGCCAAGTTTATCTTTCCTTTGTCGCTGTTAATCATGTTTAGGAGAACAATTTATTAGATCAGCGACAAGTCATTTTATAATATACTCTATCTTAGGTAACGATTGCAATGCTATTTCCTTTATTCGATTCCTTCCTTTGTATGTTTGTACCCTACACTTTTTAGGGAACTTGTCGGTGCGGGCACCTTTGCATGAAGCGCTGAAAAGCGAACGTCAAGAGCCTGTCGGGCGATGTCATTCTCCGACAAGCAACCTTGTCGCAACTGGTTGCAGCTTACTTAAGTTGTTGAGCGGACTCGAAACGAAGTAAGGGCGCAAACCAGCCGCGAGTTGGTTCCTTCACGCACAGGTTTTCCATACAAAGTACTTATCATTCGAGGAAGATAACTTAAAGAATTTAAAAATTAATTGCTCAAACTTTGGCAACTTAGCTTTTCTGTCGTTCGCTTCCCGGCAAGGCGATATTTCCTCGAGCGACACTTGGCGGCCCACACCATTATCTTCTCCTCCCCACGGCTAACTTGTGGGCGAAGGAACCTTCCTTTCTTATGAGAAGAAAGAAGAGAAAATAAAGTTATGGAGCCTAGTGGCTCGCTATTTCTTACCGGGTGAGGGTGCTGCACAAAATGTTAGATAACACATGCATAAAGGATTATGAAAGCATGTATTTGACAAGTTGTGCGCAACACATGAGCTTTACTGATGCACGGGGTCTGCGCCCGGCTTTGTACAAAGGATTACATGCAACAGCGGCAAGACTTGTATAAAAGGTGGTTGCCGAACAGGTTCCGCAACCGCGCTCTATGGGTAAAACTTACGAAGATGCTCTATATTCCAGAGTTGCTCACCGAACGCCATCTTCGGTCTCAAAGCGGACAGCGCCAGCCTAGTGACTCATTTCACCCGATAAGGGCCTTCCCACTTCAAGGCCAACTTGTTGGAATTCTTGGCGGATTGAACGCGCCAAGAACAAGGTCGCCTTCCTCGAAGCTTCGGCACTAACTTTGCGGCTATGGTAGCGGCGCAAAGCTTGCCGGTAACGAGCAGCTCGTCAAAGCAGCTGAAGACGATCCTCCTCAAGGAGCAGCGCGTCATCTTGTCGCAGCTGCTCTTGCTCAAGCTCATCATAAGCGAGCACTCGAGGTGACCCGTATACGAGTTCCGTGGGGAGAACTGCCTCTGCTCCATAGACTAGAGCGAAAGGTGTCTGGCCAGTGGCTCGATTTGGCGTCGTCCTGATCGACCAAAGAACCACCGGCAGCTCCTCAATCCAGTTTCTTCCGCACTTGCGCAGCCTGTCGAAAGTTCTGGTCTTGAGTCCTCGCAGCACTTCAGCATTTGCCCTCTCTGCTTGACCGTTGCTCCTTGGATGAGCAACAGAAGCAAAGCAGACCTTGGCGCCAAGATCTTGGACGTATTGCATGAAGGTGCGACTCGTGAACTGTGTGCCGTTGTCGGTGATGATCCGATTAGGTATCCCAAAACGGCAAACAGTTGACTGAAGAACTTGATCGCCGATCGTTGTCTTGTCACCTTCCTCATCGCTTCCACTTCCGCCACTTTGTGAACTTGTCGATTGCGACGCATAAGTACTCAAAGCCCCGACAACTCGGGAAAGGGGCCGAGGATGTCGAGCCCCTGCATCAAAAATGGCCAGGATAAAGGGATCGCCCGGAGAGCTTGAGCTGGCTGGTGTATCTGCTTGGAATGGAACTGCACGCTTCACACTTGGTTACTTGTGCGCTTGCATCCTGGAGGGCTTCGCCAGAAGAAACCTTGCCGGAAAGCTTTGCTTAAGCAAGTGCTCTTGCGCCAATGTGGTGACCACATATGCCTCCATGTATCTCTCGCCAACAGCTTTCATCCATCTTCCCGCAAATACACTTCAATTTCACACCGTTGAGCCTTCTTCTGTACAGGATGTTGTCAACAAACTGGTACATACTTGACTGCCGGGCTACTCTTTCCGCTTCTTCTTGCTCTTCGGGAAGTTCTCCTGTCTGAAGGAAATGGACGATCTGCTGTGCCCATGTTGGAGCTTGCGGCTCAACAACAAGAACTAAAGGCACATCTGCCGCTGCGGGAACATCAGCTTCTACGGCAAGAACCTGCGGCTCAGCCGGAGCTTGATGATCCCCGGCAAGCTTGCCAGAGCAAAACTTGTCGGGAGCGTCTGCTTCAACGATACAAACCCTAGGGCTTGTCGGAGCAGACTGCTCCTCAGCGATATCTGTGTTGATTTTGGGGACCTTCTTGGCGGCGGCTTCAGGGAGCTCCGCCGGAAAGTAGTCACCGGAAATCAATTTCCTCTTCTTGGTCTGTCCAGCTGATGGTGTTACAGTTGGTTGAGTCAGCTTGAGCACAAAAATTCCTGGTTCCACAGGTAACTTAAGTGCAGCACACTTTGACAGGCCATCAGCGATATCATTCTGAGCTCTTGGAACATGTTCCATTTGCAGGCCTTCAAAGTGCTCTTCTAGCTTTCTCACTTCATCAACGTAGGCTTCCATCAATGGACTCTGATAATCTTTGTTTACTTGGCGGACGACAAGCTGCGAGTCACCCCTGACGATAAGCTTCCTGATCCCAAGGTCCACTGCAATCCTGAGACCGCAAGCAAACCTTCATACTCTGCAGATTATTTGTTGCTTGCTCCTTGGGAAAGTGCATTTGGACTATGTATTTGAGGTGCTCTCCGGTGGGTGCGATAAGCAGCCGCGGCACCGGCGCCTTTGCAGCGAGAAGGCACCATCAAAATACATCAGCCACTCCTTACTTGCTTCCTTGACGGGATGCTCGCTCGAATTTCTTCATCTTGCGTCAAGGCCCATTCTGCTATAAACTCTGCCAATGCTCGCTTTGGATAGTTGAAGTGCTTTCAAACTTGAGGCCAAAGCTTGACAGTTCCAAAGGCCCACTCAACAATCACATGCTGTTGCTTCGGATTTTGCAATATCCTCTTCAGCGAAAGCGAGTGACAACTGTTATCTCATGTGCTTGGAAGTAATGGCGCAGCTTTCGAGGCCATGAGGAGGCCGAAAAGCAACTTCGCACACCGAGTACCTTGACCTAGCCCCTTGCGTAAGGGAGTCGACAAAGTAGACTGGCGCTGCACCATCCTTTTCGCATCTTCTCACAATCCTGCGCAGATCCGTCCTTGTCGGGACCAGAGCTTGACGGTGAAGCCCCACGCTTGTCGCTGGATGCATCTGCCTCGATCGCCGGCTCATCATCGCCTCCCTTTCGCTACTAACGCAACACTAACCACTTGATTGGTTGCCGCTATGTACAGCAGCAACTTCTCTTGTGGCCTAGGTGCGACAAGTATTGGAGTGGAGGACAGGTACCTCTTTAAGTCCTGCAGCGCAGCCTCCGCTTCGGGAGTCCATTTCATTGGACCTGCCTTTTTCAAAATCTTGAAAAATGGCAGGGCGCGCTCAGCAGACCTAGAGATAAACCTGCTGAGAGCAGCCACACAACCGGCAAGTCTTCGAACATCCTTGACGCGCTTTGGTGCTTCAATCTGCTCAATGGCCTTGATCTTGTCGGGGTTGGCTTCAATTCCCCTCTGAGACACGAAGAACCCGAGAAGCTTGCCGGAAGGGACTCCAAACACGCACTTCTCGGGGTTGAGCTTGAGGTTGATCTTGCGCAGATTTGCAAAGGTCTCACCCAAATCTTGAACCAGGGTTGCTTTGTCCTTGCTCTTGACCACTATGTCATCCATGTAAGCTTCTACATTTCTGTGCATTTGCGGCTCAAAAGCGTCATGGACTACTCTTGCAAACGTTGAACCAGCATTCTTCAAACCAAAAGGCATCCGTATGAAACAGTATGTGCCACATGGTGTAATGAATGCGGTTTTCTCTTCATCTTCTTCTGCCATGAAGATCTGATGATATCCTGAGTATGCATCAAGAAATGAGAGCAAATCACATCCAGCCGTGGAGTCAACAATCTGGTCTATACGCGGCAAGGGAAATGGGTCTTTGGGACAAGCTTTATTAACATCTGTGAAGTCAATACAAATTCTCCATTTCCCATTTGCCTTGCGTACAACTACCGGATTGGCCAACCACGTGGGATGGAGCACTCCTCTGACAAGGCCTGCTGCTTCCAACTTCTTGATCTCTTCCGCAATGAACTCTTGGCGCTCCACTGCCTGCTTCCTGACTTTTTGCTTGACGGGCCGCGCATGAGGACAGACAGCTAGGTGGTGCTCAATTACTTTCACAGGAACACCGGGATGTCGACGGTTGCCATGCAAACACATCGACATTCGCCTTGAAAAGCAACGAGCTCGCCTTCCTATTTAGGGTCAAGCGTGGCAATCGATGGTGAAGGTACCACCAAAGCCCGCCCTCCTTGGCGGGCACTTTCTTGGTCTTCGGCGGAGCTGCCTTCATCTTCTTGCACTTGCCGGTGGAGCTCGATGGTGCTTCCTCGACGGTAGCGCAGCACTCCGAAGAGGTGCGCTTGCCGGAGTGGGCATCAGAGCTCTTGCCGGACTTGGTCTTCTTCTTCCCCCCGGGAGCTTCAGCGGCAAGTGACTTGCTATCTGTCGCAGCTGCTGCATCCCGGTAAATCTTGTCGGCGCAGATAAGAGCATCTTTCTTGTCGCCATGAACAGAAATGACACTTATCGGGCCGGGCATCTTGAGCAAATTGTATGCATAATGAGAGGCTGCCATGAACTTGGCGAGTGCTGGACGGCCAAGTATCCCATTGTAGGGTAATGGGAAATCAGCAACGTCGAATGTAACCCTCTCAGTCCTGAAATTCTGTTCGCTGCCAAATGTTACTGGTAGTGTGATCTTCCCCTTGGGCTTGCTCCTTCCTGGGTTGATTCCGTGGAAAGTTTCAGTCTCTTCGAGCTCACTGTCAGGGATTTGAAGCTTCTGGAGCACTGCGGAGGAGATCAGGTTTAGGCCGGCCCGCCGTCAACTAACATCTTGGTGACCTTGAGGTTGCGGATGGTTGGTGAGACCAACATCGGCAAACACCCGACCGTAGTTACGCGATCAGGGTGGTCCTCAATATCGAAGATGATAGGCGTGCTGGACCACTTTAGAGGCCTACGCGACTCTACGGATGGTTCTGCTGCATTAACCTCCCGCATCCATTGCTTGAGTTGGCGGTGTGAGGTATGCAGAGAAGCACCACCGTCAACGCAGAGAACCTCTGTCGCCTTCTGAAACTCCTGCTCATCATCTTCATCGTCTTCCAAATCTTCATCATCATCTTTGTCTTCATCCTTGTCGCGGCCGCGGGGAGGTCTATCTCCTTGCCGCTGCTTGGCCTTGCCGCGGCGTCCTCCCCGACCGGGTCTCTTCTTGCTAGCTGCCCCAGCACCCTCCTGGGCTTTCTCCTTGTCTCGCCGCTCGTACTCAGCTTTCTGCAGTTCAACAAGCTGCTCGACTTTTTTGCAGCTCTGGAGGTCATGGCCCTTGGTGCGGTGAATCTTGCAGTACTGTTTGTTGGAGCTGTCCTGCTTGTCGGCGGCCGCCACAGCTTGGCGGTCGGTGTCAGCGGCAACCTCCTTGGCGGAGCTACTAACCTTAGCCTTCTTGGCGCCACCTCCGTTGCCGGACTGCTCGACAACTAGTACTTCTTTGCTCTTCTTCTTTCTGTTGTTCCGCCGCCGGCTCTTTTTTGCCGGGGCGGTCTCCTCACTGTCAGATCCTGCTTCAACATTCTCTCCTGGGAGTCTTCTCCCTTCTTCAGCACGTGCACACTTGTCGGCCAAGGCATACAGCTCACTGGCGTCCTTGACTTTGCACATCGCCATCTCCTCCCTCATCCTGCGGTTCCGCATGTTCTGATGAAACGTGCTGATCACCGCGGCAGGGTGGACATCTGGGATGTTGTAGTGCACGCGACTGAATCTCTGGATGAACTTGCGCAGGGACTCTCCTTCCTTCTGGGCGAGCAGGTGAAGGTCACTCTCTTGGCCGTGAGGTTTGTGGCCGCCTGTGAAGGCGCCGACAAACTGATGGCACAAATCTGCCCAAGAAGATATGGAGCTGTCCGGCAAGTGCATGAGCCAAGATCTGACATTTGGCTTGAGTACCAACGGGAAGTAGTTGGCGAGGATCTTGTCGTCTCGTCCCCCTGCAGCTTGCACCGCAATGGTGTAGATGCTGAGGAACTCCGATGGGTGTGTCCTGCCATCATACTTCTCTGGCACATCTGGTTTGAAGTTTTTCTTGTCGGGCCACTGGACTTGCCACAGCTCACGGGTGAACGCAGGGCAACCTACCGCGTACGGCAAGTCACTTGGTTCCCCTGTCGCTTGCATGTCGACAGCGGGCTCAGCGCGCTGGTCGGATTGACGCCGCGCTTCTCTTCGGCGCTCGATGCGAGTTCGAGCGTCTTCTTGTTGCCGTTCTTGAAGAACTTGGCGCTGATCACGGCGAGCTCGTGGATCTGATGACGCGGTGGAGTCGCTGTCGATGTGGATCCGAGGAGCTGGTGATCTTGGCCTTCTGGATGGAGAGTGCATGGTGGTTGCACCCCCATAGGTTTCGTCGCCACCGGCTCGTGCCTTGTCGTCTCGCCGCGGCAAGGACGTAGTTGGTTGCCGCGGAGTGTCGCCGTTGGCAAAGCCGATGAGACTCTGGATGGTGGCCCTCCATTCGTCGACCTTGTCGGCCGTTGGAGGGTAGTCTAGAAGCAGTTGAGCTCTCGCCAAGGCTTCCGCTGGGGTGGTGGGTGGCAATGGCGTACGGCGCGAGGAACGGGATATGCTCGGACTTCTAACCAAGTTAGAAGGAGCAGCATCCCGTCCAGGCGATCGTACTCCACTCGTACCAGCATGCTGGCGTGCATGCGGGTCTCGAGGGCCTCGGGATCCTCCAGCTTGGCCTTGATCCAACGAGCGTATGGCGCTGCGAGCACCATGACGCTGTCGGTCCCGCGCCTCTTGAGATGGACGCGGTGCGTATCCGGACGCCGAGGTCTGCGCCGCCTTGTCCTTGGACCTGGCAGCGTCGTGGGCTCCCTCGACGACGCCGGTTCCTCCGCCAGCGTCTTCCCCACCACTCGTCAGCTCCGGTGGTGGTGGGTTTGACACGGACGGCTCTGCTGCCACTGCCCGTGCACGAGTTCGGGATACTAGGGTACCCCTACTCTAGTACACCGACACTTTGGTTGATGTTTTCATCTTAATCTGACATTTTACTAAAGGGTTTGTTTAATACCTCATACCACATGCACCTTTCAGTTTTATTAAATATTTTTTGGTATAAGAAAGATTAAGCTAGCATCTTGATCCGACATGTTCAACGTAATGTCTCTTTGCATGTAAGATTTCTTTTGTAGTTTGGGTACATATGGTGTGTGTATTATTTTCCTCCAAATTGTTTAACATGTTATTTAGAAATTTTAGGTCATCAAATTTAAATCTGAAGTGCATGCCTACTCCACAAGATTTTTTTTGAGGAGAAATAGTTGGAACTAATTTAGTTTTTTTACTAGGATAAGTGATGATTTTTTAAGAAGTACTGCCTCATAACAAAATATAAGAAGTTTTTTATGCATTGTGCAAAACAAAAAAATGTCTTATATTTTGTACAGAGGGAGTAGCTTATGACCAAGTATTTATACACAGCTTCGCAACTACAATTGGTTAAAAGTTGAATTGTTGTTCTCTTCTCAAATTTGAATGGAGGTTCAACACTACAAATAGCACAAGGACATTTTTCTTTTTGCATTGATGATTTATACCCTTTTAATCCACGCCTGAATTATTGCCCCATTTTTGAGCTTTTAATGGAAGTTCAAGGCTAGAAACGCTACACCTTAATAATGATTTCCATGGAAGTTTTTTTTGTTAATTGAAGGTTTGCACTGACAATGACTGATAGCTTTTACAGTCGTGTGGCTGGAAGTGGTAGAAGGAGGAGTGAAAAGAGAAGAAAGCAAATATTTAGAGGGGTTAAAGTTCACACATCAGGCCAGTACAAATTATTACAACAGTTGGACCTAAGAGCAATATCATTAGCTCAATGGCAAAGTACAAGATGTCGCATTTGTCTTAATTGTATCTTTGGGTAAAATGCTAATTATTTTGGGTATGTATATTTCTATACAATGAGGGTCCTTCCTTATTATATACTAGATAACAACCCACACGCTGCTATAGAAATTTTTAGCAATGAACTTATCAAAATAAAATTATAATATATGAGAATAATATCGCGCCACATTCAATCTATAGGTAAATGAAGGGTGGATGCATGTTATATTGCCTTGTGAAATCCAAGTTTAATTATTTATTTGAAAAATAAAATAAAAAATAATGATACGGAGGGTTTTCATGTGCTTGATGATGTGGAGGGCTTGCATGTGGTGGAAATGAAAAGTAATCGACTGCGTGGATGCTTGATAATGTGGAGAACGTGCATGTGGTGGAAAGTGAAAAGTCAAATGTTGGTTGGTTGCATACGTTTGATGATGTGGATGACTTGCATGTCCATTTAAATGAGAGATGACATGTATGGGGCATATGTGATGAGGTGGATAGGTTGCATGTTAAGATAAATAAGATAGTGGGATGAACTTCTTAGGTATATAGTAGAAGCATTGGAAGTCCTCAAGGTGACATGTTTGTTCTAGTTGCTGCTCATGGCACCGAGAACTGTGGTTAATGTGTGCTTTATCTAGAGATTTTGTTCATTGATAAAATACAGGGTTCATAAGTCATAGTCATAGTCATAGAGATTTTGTTCATTGATAAAAATGTATAACTTGTCATCAACGTTGGTTTGCTTATTTACCGCCAAATGCAGAAATGTCTAGCACGATTCAATGGCAAGTGATTTACGGGTCTATATTAGGGAGGCCAAGATACTGTGTTGAAGGAGGAAGCACTACAAAGAAACACTTCCGTGATAATACGTGTTTGTCATAGTAGGTCACGTTTTCTGTCACGCATATACATCCATGACAATTTTATGACAGAATCAAGATAGTCATACATGTGTTGTCGTAGAAGTGTTTCATGACAATACCCAAATTATCATCACAGAAATGACCACTTCCATGACGACAAATGGCACTTCATGGAAGTGATTTCGTCAAGGGTAACTGAGACGTGGCACCCACCATAACGGATTGCCGTGAAGCTATCGGGTGCCGGTTTTGGATCTGATACCCGTTAACAGTCCCGACCAATGATGATTTTTCACGTGTCAATTTCTCATTCGCCAATAGATCCACGTGTCGACTCTATGTTGCGACATATGTCATTTGTCCAATGGACGAGACATGCCTATGAAATATGGACACGTGGCATGGCCCAATAGTGGCCCATTTAAGTAAAAAGGCCCAACCAGTCAAAATTAGTGGGCTAGCCCATTTAGGGCCTACTTGTGCCTGGCCCATTTACAACCACGACCCATAGGAATTCTGCTAATTCGGCATGTCAATGATTTGACACCATTGCAGCCCATCGTCAGTTCTAGCACTTCAATAGCCCACTACATCTTTGGGCTCATTTGCAGCCCAAGGTTCTTTCGGCATGTTAGCGGCCCATTCTAGAGATAGGACAATTTCCAGGTTGTGCGCCTTTCGGCCTTTTAGTGGCCCATTCCAGAGCTGGCCCAATTTCCGTCCTGTTGTGTCTTTCAGCCTGTTAATGGCCCACAACACAGTTGGGCCAATTATGCTCCGACCTGACTTTTGGCCTATTAGCAGCCCATGTTCTCCATGACACAATTCCATCCCGACCTGACTTTTGGCCTGTTAAAGGCCCGTGTTGTATATGAGCCCACATATGGCTCGATTGGCTTTGGGCCTCTTAACTGCTCGAGATGGAAATGGATCAAGCATTAATTGAGGTCTATTTCTGCCTGCTAATGGCCCGTTAGCTTGCTCCCATTATTGCGGCCCAATCGAGCTTTCGGCCTGTTAATGGCCTTGTAAGAGCCCTTCTTAGGATGGGCCCACATTGGAGCCTCATACGTTTCCATCATATCTACTTTTCCAAACCCTTTTGCCCTTGTTTTGGACTCTAACTTGCATGATTTGAATGGAACTAACCCGGACTGACGTTGTTTTCAGCAGAATTGCCATGGTGTTATTTTTGTGCAGAAATAAAAGTTCTCGGAATGACCTGAAACTTCACGGAGATGATTTTTGGAATTAATAAAAAATATTGGCGAAAGAATCAACTGAAGGGGGCCCACACCCTGGCCACAAGGGTGGGGCGCCCACCCCCTGGGGGGGGCTATGTCCTTGTGGGCCCCCTGGACCTCCACCAACCTCAACTCCAACTCCATATATCACGTTCGGGGAGAAAAATTAGAGAGCAGGATTCATCGTGTTTTACGATACAGAGCCGCCGCCAAGCCTTGTTCTTCCTCGGGAGGGCAGATCTAGAGTCCGTTCGGGGCTCCGGAGAGGGGAATCCGTCGCCATCGTCATCATCAACCATCCTCCATCACCAATTTCATGATGCTCACCGCCGTGCATGAGTAATCCCATCGTTGGCTTGCTGGACGGTGATGGGTTGGATGGGATTTACCATGTAATCGAGTTAGTTTTGTTAGGGTTTGATACCTAGTATCCACTATGTTCTAATATTGATGTTGCTATGACTTTGCTATGCCACTACTGCAGGATATTGCTAACGCGACACTACGATCAGAGACCCTTTGCCGAAACTGTGTGTGATGCATTAATCGCAAACGGTGGTGTAAAAAAAGCCATCAAAAAGGTGCAAAACGTTTGCGATGGCCGAGCCATCAAACACGGTTCAGATTTTAGTTGTGTGTGCGATTCAGGGCACAGTTAATCCATGCAAACTGTTTGCGATGAGGCAGAACAACTGAAACAGGCAGCCATATCAATGTGTGTGCGATACAGGGCACATGGTTAATCCATTTGAACTATTTGCGATGAGGTAGAACAACAGAAACGGGCAGCCATATCAATGTGTGTGCGATATACGGCATACGGTCCACTCGGACGAACTGTTTTCGATTAGGGAACACAACAGAAACGGTTCAACTTAACAAGATGTGTGTAATATGCGGCATACAGTTCACATTGGTGAACTGTTTGCGATGAGCCAAAAAAACACAAATGAGTCGCGTAAACAAGATGTGTGTGATACGTGGCAAACAGCCGACTCGATGAGAAATTACAACACAGATGGTTAATACAGTTAGTTCGTGTGCAATTCTGTGTGTACAAAAAACTTTGAAAAATGCAAACTAGTTGCTTGCGGTGGCTAGGAGTATCGCACACGATGTGTCTACGTGCACTCGTGTGCGATGATTAGTATGTTACACATACGCTTCCTTATGTTAACATGTGTGTGAATTTGCAATATGGATAGTTAATATGCAAATGCCTTCTGGACATCGGGCACACGCTTAAACTCAATGAACTGTGCACGGTACTAATACTTTCCATGAAAATTTATGAATTTGGGTAACAACATTTGAGTAACATATATATAGTGGTTACACTATTCGACAAAAGGAGGATCTTCGTAACACGGTTTTGACAATCGTATGGTCCATATCTACATACTTAACATAGTAACAACTATCACATTTTAAGAGGCCAAGGGCCAACAACCATATAGTCCATATCTACATACTTAACATATATAGTAATTAACAGCTAGCACATTTTAAGAGGCTGAGGGCCAACAACCACAACTATCCGCTGGAAGCAGCTTGATCACGGCGACTCGGCATCTCGTCAATGAAAAGGAAGAGCCCTCCTGTGCCTTGGTAGAGCATGAGTATAATAGTGTCTCCAATTTTCCAATATGGATGCATTGCCACGAGAAGCGAGAACTTGTTAATTTAAATGGTTCCATTTCTGCGGGAAATACAGTACCTTCCAATCACTTTGGCGTTATTAGCAGGAACAAGTGTAATTCGACCATGTCGGGAAATCAATCCAGGAACTGCTACAGGGGGCAATTTCTGTTGACATGTAGAATAAAAACCAATTGTAACATATCATTGAAGATATATATAGTTTATGAGTATCAACATTAAAATAAGACTTTTTACCAGCATTTTGTGCACATAATTGGTCTTGTTTAGCGTGTGCACCATAGGTCTAATTAATCCCATCCAAAATCCAGCGTTCATACGCTGTGCTATCTCCGTCAGATTATCAACAAAGTTTATGACATGCTTCAAGTCCTTCTAGTGAAATTTGGTACGCTTAGTGACATACAGATCGTTCACTATGCATCCAACATATCCTGCTTAAAAGGTGGAAACGTATTATTTATTCAGAACATGGCAGAAGAATATATAGTGCGCATAAATTGGTAAATAGAATTTGTTACTACCTAGGAACGGAGTCAGAATATGAAATCACAATTGGTTGCTTAAATAGTGGTCAATTAGTCAAAACAAATACCCCGATTTTGCTAAGTAATATGACAGGATGGAGAAAGTTGAAAGTACACTAACCTCGATCAGACTTTGATCGGCTGATGATGTTGGGGAAGTAAACATCCATGTTAATTAGACCAGGTTGTGGTGCACGCACTCGAATTTTATTGCCAGCTTTCAGTTCATAACACTTAGATATTTTTCTCCAAAGGTCTGCATTAAAATAGGAGTGACCATCTTTATCAAGTTTTATGCTAACCGTCATTGTAAATCCATGTTGCGTTGTCAATATGACATCTTGGGATTCATCAACAAAGTAAAGCCCAAGATTTCCTTCTACTCCCTTTCTTGCAAAAGCAAGGGATGTACTGCTTGAAATGAAAATTAAGATCGTAAATTAGATATATTGAAATAACAGAGCAAGATGCAAATATGGAAGTAACTGATAGAACAGATCAATATATATATGAAAGCAAAGTACAAAAATATAGAATTAAAAATAGATAATGTAACAAAGATTTGATGCAAATATATAGATAATGTAGCAACAGACGGTATATGTTCACAAATTTAGGCCATGTCGACCGTGGTAGGTTGAGATTGAACATACCGAGCGCTCCCTGAAGTCATCCGGAATGGTGAGATAGAACTTCGTTTCCGACTGCCACGACCATAGTTACCCGATTTGTGCTCGCACAGTGGACACATGAATGAATACCCACAAATCAGCTAGAACAAAAATGATTCCACGACGATTTGCACCGGTTGATTAACAGCGACGGACGGACTGCGATAAGAGATGATTGAATATTTCACTAAGTTGATTACCTTCTCCATGAGAAAAATCCCCGGCCCAATCCCGCAGAAAACCCCAGTCGACCAGAGTCTAGAATGTCGGTGCAGATAGGCGGCGGAAATTGGTAGGGGCGAAATCCCGTGCCGTTTGGAGCGCGACCTACGCTCGCCACCAACAACTGTCAAACTTAGGGTGCAGAGTTGCGGAGGAGTCCACGACAAGTGAGTGGGGACGAAGTGGGCGAGGGTTTTCTTTTTTCCTTTTGCATGTGTGAGTGAACACACACGGTTCGCAGAGGCGGCGGAGATGAATCGTGTGCGATAGTAAATCACCGAGATTGAATGAGAATCCAAATTTCCTTTGTCCTTCATCCATGAGTTTTTTTCTACGATGAACATAAACCCGCTAATCACCATGTTCAAATTTGACACTTTTCTGGGTTCATTTACAATATTTAGGGGATTATGTGCATTTTGTAGGCATTAATGCACATAATTCTTCAAACAATTGGTGCTTGAAAAGGTGCACAAGAACGGTCTGGAAAAACCATACTCGTGGTATTTAGTAATTTATCAAGCCTTTTACAAGGAATGGGCAGAGATTTCAATGGAATGCGAGGCAATAGTCAACCACAAACACGTCATTTACTGGCTTATCAACTATAGAACAATGAAATACGTGCTTGAAAAACATGACGCCTGGCATGGTGCCATGGTATGGCCTCACCGTGCCCTGGTTAAAAGCTGAGAATGTTTGATTTATGTCGTCATGCACGCCCTTCATAAATCGAACCATCACCGAGGAGTTTCAATGCTTTCGAGAGGGAAATCACCAAGATTCAAGGGGGATCCAAATTTCCGTCCTAGTTTGTCATTCAGTTTTTTTCCAACGATCAACATACCGCCTCAAATGCAACATGTTCAAATTTGACATTTTTCCGAACTCATTTACAATATTTAGGGTATTATGTGCATTTTCTAGGCATTAATTATGCACATAATTCAAATTCGAACAACCGATGCATGAAAAGGTGCACAAGAACGGTGTAGCGACCCGACCTCAGACGGTCAAGTCTCTGTGTATCTGTGCTATCCCTGGATCGGTATGCTAACACACACAGTACATCAATGTATATATCAAAGTGCAATCACATGTATAAGTAATGAAAAACTGATATATATACCTTAAGAATCTCAGCGGATACAGGCAAACGGGTGTGGAGTCCCATCAACGCCATCGGCAAGTTGAGTGCGGACCATAACCCTATCGTATCACTTACTCGTCGGATAATACCTGCAACGTAATATGTTGCAGCCGTGTAGGTCAGTACGTTGAATGTACTGGCAAGTCCCACCACAAAAGATGAATAAATGTCCTATTTATACATGCAATATGGCTGGTGGATGGTTCTAAATTTAATTTGCACAAAGCTGATTTTTCCCTATCTCAAAAGAATATCATATTATTACTACATAATTCATCATAATATGATTGAGATGGTTGCTCCATTCAATCTATACCCAAATTCATTAAAACCCATTAAATTAATTGAGAGTGATGAGATCGCTCAATTCCCACTTTCCAGATGCTCAAATTGTCCATAACCGGGGACACGGCTAATCGATTAGTTTTACACTCTGCAGAGTTTTGCACACATTTCCCCACAAGACTCGATCACGTCGTTTGTAGTCCTCGCACTGCCTGGTGTTTGAGAGCCGGAAGATCGAGACATAGTCTTTCTGAAGTGTTCCCTCTTAACCCTAGGTAGACCGGTACACCTACATATATGTAACACCCCAGAAGTAACTTTCCGTATTTGTAACTCCAACTCTTGCCATTTTCGGCATTGTGATATGATATTCCCTCCGTGGTTGGGTTTTTTTCCTCTTTTTGCATTTTGTCCGTGTCATGCATTTTTATCATGCCATCATGTGCATCGCATTTGCATACGTGTTCGTCTCATGATTTCGAGCATTTTTCCCGTTGTCCGTTTTGCAATCCGGCACTCCTATCTCCCCCGGCGGCCCCTTTTACGTTTTTCCGTGTGCGGGTACTAAACCTTCTCGAAATGGACCGAGGTTTGTCTAGTGGCCTTGGTATACCACCCGTAGACCACCGGTCAAGTTTCGGGTCATTTGGAGCTCGTTTGGTACTCCAACGGTTAACCGCACTCTCGCAAAGGCCTCTTTGGAGTTGCAGCCCAACACCCCTTCAAAACAGCCCAATAACCCATCTAAGTCACTTCCATGCTCTCCGTCGTTCGATCACGATCGTGTGGTAGCTACACCTCATTTGGACTCTCCTAGCTCCCTCTATGCCTATTTAAGCAAACCCTCCAAATCCGGATCATTCCTCCCCGAAACCCTAAAATCCGTCCCCGCGCCCGCGGACACGTCCGCCACCGCCCGACACTTCAGCGCCGCCGCCCAGCTAATCGGGGCTGCCACGTGGCCGCCACCGCCTGCCTGCCACCAGGTCCCGCGAGAGCCTGGCCGGCCCGCCTGCCCGCCGGGCAGCCGACCGCCCGGCCGCCCCGCCACGCGCCGCGCTCCTCCGCCGCCTCGGCCGCGCCCGCCTTCCCGCCGCCCGAGCTCCGCGCCGCCCGGCGCGCCGTCGCCAGCTCTCCTCCGCCGCCTCCCGCCCTTTCTCGCCGCCGCCCCACCGCCGCCCCGCCACCTCCGCCCGCCGGACCGCCTCCCTCCGGCGCCCGCCTTCCTCACCGCCGGCCCCGCCTCCTCTCCCTCTCCGGCGAGGAGCAGCCGCCGCCGCCGCCGTCGCCGATCGGGCCGGATCCCGATCGGATCGACCGAGCCGCCCGTTGACCTCTCTCCCCCTCACTTTTTCTCTAAGTCTTTTATATCATTGATATTTTGTAGCTTTTTCAACGTGGTATAACTCTGTCATCGTAGGTCCATTTTGCGCGTATAATATGTCAAAATGTTCGTCTCGAAGAGAAGATCATTCCATCTCATTGCATCATTTTCATTTGAGCTCATCTTGATGCCCGAAATGCTGTTGGAAGAGTGCTATGTGATGTTAGTTTCTGTTTCTTAACAGAACTTGCACTTTTGTTATTTTTGCCATGATTAATGTGTGCACCCTATGAATTTGAGTCCTACATGTGTTTTGTAATATGCCATGCCATCTTTCCAGGGGTGTATGCCATGTATTTTTGTGATCTATGTGGTGACTAGCACAAGCATGCAAAGTAGGTGTCCTGATGTTGCTGTTTTCAGCCCTGTTTAGCTGATATTTTGATGCCATGTTAACTTGATGCTACCAAGAGATCCATGCATATTTTGAGATACTTCAGTAAGGATGTTTTGTAAAACATGTCTTGCTCTATCCATCCATGCCCTTGTTTGCAATTATGTAGTGCCATAGCTTGAGTCAATCGAGCTCTACTTTTGTTATCAAATGTTTCCTGGCAGATTGTTTACATGTTATTCAATTTTGCCAAGGTTGTTGTGGTTGATCCGTATGTGCTATGTTATTTTTCTTGCCATGTATGTCTTCTATGCCATGTCTTCTTGACGTATGTATGCTTAGTTTATCATTTAAGGCTCTGTAGTGAGTGCATTGAGCTTGTAAACATGCCTACTTGTTATCAGTTTTTGACATGCCATGTTGCTGAATCTGTTAACGAAACTTTCAATATTGACATGGGTGTTACTATATTTTCTGATCCTTTTTGGCTTATGGTCAGTAAGGGACTTTTGTTCTATGCTTTGAGTAGATTCATGCCATGCCTTGTTTTGCTATTTTAAGTTCCTGTAGCATGTAGTTTTGTTGCTCTGAACTTTGCAACCTGATGCTGTTTGTGCCATGTCCAGCCTGATATTTTGTGCACTTTTGCCATGCGTGTTTGAACCTGTTATGATGTGAACTAGCCGTAGCTCAGTGCTCATCTTTTGTCGAGCATCTTGTGTAGATCACTGCCATGTGCTTTGTTGATACGTTTGGGTGCAGTAGCTTAATTTCTTGTTGCTTGCTAAGTGGCATCATGCTGTTAATGGCAGATTTGTGCCATTCTTGTTTTGCTTGTCATTTGCAAACCGTGCATCCGATTCCGGTGATCTTTATATCGATTTCAACCGAAATCATCTCATCTTTCCAGCGGCATACTTGGTTTGCCAAGTTGATGCCTGGTTCATCATTTTCCTTCCGGAGCGCGCATACGCATTGCATATCACATCCCGCATACCATGTCATGTTTTGCATCATGTTGATTGTGCATTGCACCGTGATTTATTGTGGTTCCTTTGTTTGTGTTGTTGCTTTGGGTAGAGCCGGGAGACGAGTACGTGAACGAGGAACCTGTTGAGAACGCTTACGAGGATCAAGTTTTTGACAACTCTGAGAACATTGTAGGCAAGATGACCATACCCTCGAAATCACTTCTATCTTTGCTATGCTAGTTGCTCGCTCTTTTGCTATGCCTATGCTGCGATGCCTACCACTTGCTATATCATGCCATCCATATTGCCATGTCAGCCCGTAACCATCCTTTCCTAGCAAACCGTTGATTGGCTATGTTACCGCTTTGCTCAGCCCTCTTATAGCGTTGCTAGTTGCAGGTGAAGCTGAAGTTTGTTCCTTGTTGGAACATGGAGATGTTGTTCCTTGTTGGAACATGTTTACTTGTTGGGGATATCACAATATATATCTGCTATAATTAATGCATCTATATACTTGGTAAAGGGTGGAATGCTCGGCCTTATGCCTGGTGTTTTGTTCCACTTTGCCACCCTAGTTTCCGTCATACCGGTGTTATGTTCCTTGATTTCGCATTCCTTACACGGTTGGGTGATTTATGGGACCCCTTGACAGTTCGCTTTGAATAAGACTCGTCCAAAGAAGGCCCAACTTTGGTTTTACCATTGCCACCTAAGCCTTTTCCCCGGGTTTTCGCGAGCCCGAGGGTCATCTTTATTTTAACCCCCCGGACCAGTGCTCCTTCGAGTGCTGGCCCAAACGAGTAGACTACGGGCCACCACGGGAAACTCGAGGCTTGGTTTTACTCGTAGGATGTCTCATCCGGATGTGCCTCGAGAACGAGATATGTGCAGCTCCTATCGGGTTTGTCGGCACAATCGGGCGGCTTTGCTGGTCTTGTTTTTTGCTGTCGAAATGTCTTGTAGTCCGGATTCGAGATTGATCGGGTCTTCCGGTAGAAGGAATATCCTTCGTTGACCGTGAGAGCTTATAATGGGCTAAGTTGGGACACCCCGCAGGTAATATCTTTCAAAGCCGTGCCCGCGGTTATGAGGCGATGGGAATTTGTTAATGTCCGGTTGTAGTAAACCCAAAGTTGACCTCAATTAAAATACACATCAACAAGTGTAACCGTGATGGTCTCTTCTCGGAGTCCGGGAAGTGAACACGGTGTTGGAGTTATGTCGGCGTAAGTAGTTCAGGATCACTTCTTGATCGCTACTAGTTTCACGACCGTGCTTTGCTCCTCTTCTCGCTCTCTTTTGCGAAATAGCCACCATATATGCTAGTCGCTGCAGCAGCTCCACTTTACTACTCTGCCCTTCCTATGAGCTTAAATAGTCTTGATCTCGCGGGTGTGAGATTGCTGAGTCCCGTGACTCACAGATTCTACCAAAACAGTTGCGAGTTCCGGCGATGCGGTCAGGTGACGCAACCGAGCTCACGTGGGAGTTCGACGAGGAACGTGGTCGTTACTATGTGTCTTTTCCCGATGATCGATAGTGGTGCCCAGTTGGGACGATTCGGGATCCGTGTAGCATTTGGGGTATCTTCTTTTATTTTGGTTCCGTAGTCGGACCTTGAGTGTACTCGGAATGATGGATGTTTTATTTATGTACTGTGTGAAGTGGCGACTGTAAGCCAACTATGTATCTCTTTCCCTTAATTATTACATGGGTTGTGTGAAGATTACCTCACTTGCGACATTGCTTTCAATGCGGTTATGCCTCTAAGTCGTGCCTCGACACGTGGGAGATATAGCCGCATCGAGGGCGTTACAATATATAACTACATCTGCTAGTCTACCACTATAAGAGGTCACACAACGTACTCAACTAAGCCAGAGCCCATAATAGCTTGTGGTTGTGCAGGCAAGCTTCTAGTCATGAAAAATTGATGAATCCCTTTGAGCCTAGGTGGCAGTCCATAGGGTGATCACACGGGTACTCCGGGATCCCCTGGGCAAGTCCACTAGTTTCTCCAGGGTGCCCGGGCAAGTCCACTGGTTTCTCCAGGGTGCCCCTTACCAATCCACCCAAATGTGTGTTAATGTTACCACCTTAAGATTACCCTTAATTATTATATCACTCGCAACTTTCATGATCTCACATACCAATCCCCGTCTACAATGGCATAGAAAAATCCCTACAACATTGGCGACAAAGAAGTAAAGGCTCAGACCTACCTCATTGCACTACTGGGTTTATAATATAGCCAACTAACATATTCATGCAAACCCTACATCAAAGGACTAAATGGTTATATAAAATATAGGTATAAAAGGGCATGATCAAGATGTAACTTGCCTTGTACTGTTGATGAAGATGAAATATTCTATTGAGTCGTCTCTCCTTCTCGTTACAATATATCTAATGATATAAGAAAGTACTTTAACACACAACAACATCCAAATAAAGATCCAAATAAAATATTCAAATTACAATACAAAATAAAAAAAAATAACGTTCCTACGTAAGTTGTTAGGACTTGGTTACGGGTTGAGATAAGATCAAGAATGAAAATATGATATAGGTTTTGTTCTAGGGTTGGGTCAAAGTGAAGATCACGGGTTGAAGAGCTGTGAGGCAAGGTTCTACGACAAAGTCTATAATGAAAATGGTAGATGGAGTTTGTGGCATAAAGGTTTATGTTACAAAATGTATGTAACATCTCGTGAAGTCTAAATTTGTATAATGATAGCATATGACCAGAGGGGTTCCTAATGATCTTCTTAAGAAAGCTGAATCAAGAATCAAATTAAACTAATGATGAAATTGAATTACGATAAAAGAAAAACTATATGAAGTGTTAAGGTTGAAACAGTGGCTAGACATAGATGAACAATTAGGAAAAAAATTCTAACAGCAAGATATGGACCGAAGGATCGATTATGTTGAAGGAAACATTTTCAAAAGAATTACAGATTAATAGATATAGCAAAAATACTCAAATACAAGTTTTAAATTTGTGTCAAATTTAGTTTACCAAAAGTGAAATATTTTTGTCTCATGATAAACTTCGTGTTTCAGCGAATCCGTGGATATAAAATTTGTCGAATTCGAACTTACGGTCTAGGAGATATGAATTTCCGAAGTTTGAATATTTTTCTGAAAAACAATTACCGGATTTACACAGTGCTCACCGGAGTTTCGCCGGAGTTTCGTCGGAGTTGGAGAAGAAAAGGTCCCGAGGTCAACGAATGGCTGAACGGTGGAGAGGAGGCCGAGGCGAACTTGAGAGATGCAGAGGTGAGATCGTCCTCGTCCTCGGGCGCGGTGGAGAAGCCACCGGAGTTGCGAAAACGGGTAAATCCCGGCGAGCAATTCCTCTCAGAATACAGCGATATAAAGAGGGGTTTTCAGGGAGAGGGATGAGGGCTTCGTGGTGCACCTAGGGGTAAATAGTGGCTGAGGGAGCGGGTACAGGGAGATCAAACAAGCTCATTGTGGCCTCTAATGACGGATTGATTTCGGAACAATTAAGACATCAAAGTGGAATTTTAATCCTCTGAATGGGTTCTCCATGCAATACAAAAGATCTTCCATGTTGATAATAAGTGGAAAGAGCGAACATTTCAAGTGCTAGATAGAGAAAGATGTACAGGTGCCATGGTGTTTCTGTTCTCCTCCTGATTGAAACAAAAGTACACAGGAGGAAGAAGGGGTTCCTGGACTTGGGCTAAGGAAAAAAATAAGATGGGCCTTAGTGGGGAACTAGGCCCAAGGGGAAAATGGATAGAGAAAAAAAAGAAGTGGGCATGGTCCAAATAGGCTTAGGACATAATTACAAAATAATATTTTTTTGTGCAAAAGTTTTAAAACAGAAAATAAAACAAATGTTCACATTTATATTTAATTTATGTGTGCAAAACGTTGTATAAACAACAAATAAAATTTTATTAATAAATGTTCAAATGAACCTAAATAACATTCATATATTTCGAAAATAGTTTTAGCCAAAATTGAATAGTTATCCTGCTCTTATTATTCAATAAGTGTATTATAATTATCCCCAAAATTGTTCTATTTTATAAATTCTTAATTGAAAATTAATAATTGAGCCATATTAAACATTTCCAAATATAATTTTGAGAAGTCATGTTATCTCCCCTCATAAATTTATTTGATTAATTTGGAAATATTTAAACGACAGTAAAACTCCAAATAATATCATATTTCAATTGGAACTCCAAAATCCAAACAAACTCCATATGAAATATTCATCCACCACATTTGAGAAATTCATCTTATTTGCACTCCAAAATTGTGATTGTGGTTTCCAATATTTCAAAAAGAGTCAAAGAGAAATTAAAGCCCTTTGGTTTCTTGAATAAACTTCCCCAACCATAGTTTTCTTTATTGGACAAAATGTTATCCAACTTTTATAACATGATTAGAAAAAGTTTTAAACAAGAACTCAAAAGGTTTTAATTCTCGTGAAAATAAAATAATTTCACACAATCCATCACACAACAATCAAACAAACAATCATATTTATTTATTTAATATAACATTCCAAAATATAGAATTTTGGGATGTTACATACGGTCTGGAAAATCATGCTCGTGCTATTTAGTACATTCTCATGCCTTTTACAAGGAATGGACAGATATTTCGAGGAAATGTGTGGCAATAGTCAATCATAAACACGTCGTTTACTGGGTTAACAACTATACAAAAATGAAATACATGCTTGGAAAACATGACGCCTGGTGTGGTGCCATGGTATGGCCTCACGGTGCCCTGGTAAAAATGTCGTCATGCACGCCTTTCATAAATCGAACCATCACCGAGGAAGTTTCATGGTTTCGAGGAGGAAATCACCAAGATCGAAGGGGGTCCAAATTTCCTTTGTCCTTTGTCCACGAGTTTTTTTCTATGATGAACATACAACCTGCAAATCACCATGTTCAAATTTGGCACCTTTTCGGGTTCATTTGCCATATTTACGAGATTATGTGCATTTCCTAGGCATTAATGCACATATTTCAAGTTCAAACAATCGGTGCATGAAAGAGTGCACAAGAACGGCCTGGAAAACCATACTCGTGCCATTTAGTAAATGCTCATGCCTTTTACAAGGAATGGACATGTATTTCGATGAAATGTGCGGCAATAGTCAACCACAAATGTTTGTTTGTTGGGTTTTCAACTATAGAAAAAAATGAAATAAATGCTTGAAAAACATGACGACTGGCATGGTGCCATGGTATGACCTCACCATGCCCTGCTAAAAATTTGAGAAGGTTTGGCTTATGTCGTCATGCACGCCCTTCATAAATCGAACCATCACCGAGTAAGTTCCATGCTTTCGAGAGGGAAATCCCCATGATTGAAGGGGAATACAAATTTCCGTCCTTGTTTGTCATTCAGTTTTTTCCAACGATCAACATACCGCCTCAAATGCAACGTGTTCGAATTTGACATTTTTTCGGGCTCATTTTCCATATTTATGGAATTATGTGCATTTTCTAGGCATTAATGCACATAATTCAAATTCGAACAATCGATGCATGAAAAGGTGTACAAGAACAGTCTGGAAAACCATGCTCGTGTTATTTAGTACATTATCATGCCTTTTACAAGGAATGGGCAAATATTTCAAGGAAATGTGTGGCAATAGTCAACCGTAAACGCGTCGTTTACTGGGTTAACAACTATACAAAAAATGAAACACATGGTTGGAAAACATGACGCCTGGCGTGGTGCCATGGTATGGCCTCACCATGCCCTGGTAAAAATTGGAGAATGTTTTTCTTATGTCGTGATGCACGCCTTTCATAAATCGAACCATCACCAAAGAAGTTCCATGCTTTCGAGAGGGAAATCACCAAGATTGAAGGGGAATCCAAATTTTCTTTGTTCTTTGCCCTGGAGTTTTTTTGTACGACGAACATATACCCTGCAAATCACCGTGTTCAAATTTGGCATTTTTCCGGGCTCATTTACCATATTTAGGGGATTATGTGTATTTTCTAGGCATTTAGTGCATATAAATCCAATCCAGCTACAACTGTACGGGTGTGATGTGAGGGACGTGGATTGCCGTTCGATCGCGGTGCATCCTATGGTGCACATGCGCGATCCCCGTGGCTGGGGTTCCGGCCAATCATAACACAACACACAATAGGCTCAGCGCACACTGTTTCTGGAAGCGGCGGAGATGAACCGTGTGTGATAATGAACGAGCAAAATTTTAAGGGAAGTCAAATTTCTGTTGTCATTTGTCGTTGAGCTCTTGAATACCACTGCACTGTACGCTGCCCGATCCCTCCGTCCCAGAGCTCTCTCCAGGCGTCGTCCATGGCACCGTGGTGCATAGTAACTAGTAAGGAAGCGATGGCATCCCGCCGCACCGCGTTCCTCGCCACCCGCGACCGCACACATGGTAAGGAAGCGATGGCATCTCGCCGCGTCAAGTTCATAGTCGCCGGCGGCCAGACAGTTACATGGGCGAACTTTGAGGCTGCCATGGCCGAATGGGTGGTGGATCTAGAGGCGGCCAAAGCCGCACAGAAGGAGTGGAAAAGTCAGAGAGCATTCAAGAAAAGAGAGTCCCGCCGCCGCAAGAAAAAAGAGGCCGCACGCCATGGTGAGGAGAGCTTGGCGGAGATCGAAGCACGATGGGCCGCCGCCTACAAGGCCGGGAAGGAGAACGCCGGCGTCTGGCCAGCATGCCCCGATGGCAGCATGTGAGAAGTAGTTTAAGTTTATAGTATTAGAGCAAATTACCAGTAGTACTTTAAGTTTGTAATATTAACGTACAATGTCGGTAAGAGCATCCTTTGAGGGCTTTGAGCGTTGATTAGCATGTGTGCCCGTGTGCGTTTTTTGCGTTAATCATTAGAATATCACAAAACACACGGTTTCTATGCCGTACCCGTCTGCGTATTTTTGCGTTAATGATCCATAAGTCAGTTACCTGTGCAATGTTTCCTAATAAACCAGGCGTACCATTGACCGAAAAAAATCAACTACACGTGTTTATTTTTTTGGAGACAGGATCTGCCAACTTTCTTTTTTATCACACACGAGTATTTTACGCGCTTCATCTGTGTTGTGTGTTTCCCCCGCCCAAGTTTCAAGTTTCGCAGCAAAATTTTCATTAGGCGCGCGATTTCAGAATTTATTCCTCCAACCACTCCCCACCCTCAGTATCCCCCCCGTGCCTCCCCCTACCGGCATCTCAAACCGCCACTACAACCACAGCTTCAACCACATCTACGTTCTGCTCAGATCCAGTCAGGTAACCCACCGATCTCTATCACGGCCCCGGCCTGATTGCTTAAATTGCGCCTGCGAAACATCCTCATGCCTCCAAATCCCCACAGCCAGGAGCTGAAGGTGGTCCATGGCGCGATGACACTATGCGTGTTGACCCGGAGGAACACCTCGCCTCCGCCGCCGCCACCGACATGGTGCAGGCTCTAGCCCAAAGGAAGTGCCCCAGCGACTACCCCCCAGGACTTAACAGGTAATATCTGACCAGCTAAATCTTACCAATACCACTTGCAACGGCTATGATTTGTACGATTGATGTATTAAGCATGTTCGTTCCTTGTTTATTTCAGTACTACACACTGTGTGATGTTCAGATATTATCGTGTCCAGCTCAATTTCACCAATACCAGCAACAAACTTACAATACATGACTTTGGATACCACTAGAGATGCCGCCCATTTTCTATTTTTAGTGGATGCTAACCCTATTGTACTTAACATGCCTGTCCATGTACTTACGCAGGGTCATAACGGCTGATGTTGTTGTTTGCCGTCGAGGTTAGCTGCATCCCATGTCTTACAGTATTTCACATCATTTGTGCAATTGCAGTTTAACTTCTACCATTTACTGGTTGTCTGTAGGTACACATGTCAGTGGCACTTATCCATGCTTCGACCCGGAGGAACAACACGCCTCCGCCGTCGCTGACTTTGGGCGGGTTCGGGCCAAGATGAAGTGCCCCAGCAACTACCTCTCAGGACTTACCAAGTATGTACTAACCAATTCAATCTTACCAATACCAGTTGAAATTAATGGCTATGTTCTGTTCTATTAAACATGCCTAACATGTTTTAGCTACTTTCCCTACCTTTTTATAGACATATGGGCCATTCTCTGCTCCGGCAACACCTGCCTTGTGATGTTTAACTATGCCAATTGCATTTTTATCAGTACCGGTTTCAATGTCTATTAAGGCATGTTGCAATTAATAGTTGAATACATTTTTAAACAGTTGTATTTCAATGGCTACAAACTTACAAAACATGACTTAGGATGTTGTTAAGACTGTTGTAATTAACAGTTGTATCCATTTTTTAATCTATCCATTTTCTACCATGGTACTCTCCGCAATGAAGATATACTAGAGATGCTGCCCATTTGCTATTTTTGGTGGATGCTAACCCTGTTGTACTTAACATGCCTGTCCATGTACTTACACAGGGTCATAACGGCCGATGTTGTTGTTTGCAGTCGAGGTTAGTTGCATCCCATGTCTTACAATATTTCACATCATTTGTGCAATTGCAGTTTAACTTCTACCATTTACTAGTTGCCTGTAGGTACACATGTCAGTGGCACTGATCCACACGCTTCGACCCGGAGGACCAGCTCGCCTCCGCTGCCGCTGACTTTGGGCGGGCTCTGGCCAAGATGAAGTGCCCCAACAACTACCTCTCAGGACTTACCAAATATGTACTCACCAGTTCAATCTTACCAATACCAGTGCAATTAATGGCTATGTTTTGTACGTCGATGTATTAAGAATGTTGTAGTAAACATGCCTAACACGTTTTAGCTATTTTCCCTACCTTTTTATAGACAACTGGGCCATTATCTGCTTTGGCAGCACCTGCTCTGTGATGTTTAACTCTGCCAATTGCATTTTTATCTGTACCGGTTTCAATGGCCATTAAGCCTGTTGCAATTAACAGTTGTATCCATTTTTAAAGAGTTGTATTTCAATGGCTACAAACTTACGAAACATGAATTAGGATGTTGTTAAGCCTGTTGTAATTAACAGTTGTATCCATTTTTTAATCCGTCCCTTTGCTACCGTGCTACTCTTTCACAATGAAGATATCACTACAGATGCTGCCGTTTTATTACCATTTGCTATTTTTGGTGGATGTTAACCATGTCATAGTTAACATTGGCTTTCCATGTACTTGCGCAGGGCTACAATGGGCGATGTTGTTGTTTGCCGTCGAGGTTAGCTGCATCCCATGTCTTATACACCATCTATTCCTAAATATAAGTATTTTTAGAGATTCCAATATAGACTACATAAGGAGCAAAATGAGTGAGTCCAGATTCTAATCTAAACTATATCTATAATTCTATATACACCCGTATGTAGTTCATATTCAAATCTCAAAAAAAAAACTTGTACTTAGGAACATAGGTAGTTGTATTTTACATCATTTGTTCAATCTCAGTTTAGCTTCTACCATTTACTGGTTGCTTGTAGGTACCTATATGAGTGGCACTGGTCCACACTTCGATCCCTTTTGCGTATGGGGCAATGAGATATTCATGAACAAACGTCAAGTGAGGAAACGAAGAAAGATTATTAGACGAAAGAAACGGGTGATTGGAATTAAGCTCTTTATTTACACTTTGTCCAAGACAACAGTGAACTTTAGGATGGTAAGTAATGTGTTGCCTTTTCCCCTGCCCACGACAAGTTACTCTATTAGACCTCAGTATCTGATATTTTTCTATTTTCAGTGGTTTCCGAAGCTATTTACTGATGATTACCTTGCAAACTACATGACCAGAGTGGAGGCAATTAAGGTTAAAGTATGTATAATTCATGCTACCATGATAATGCTATAGAAATCTTCCTGAAGACGGTGAAGGATGGGCAGGCGATCGTCACAAGGGTTGGACAAAAGTGGTTCGTGCCTATGGCATGCAGGAAGGCACATTATGGGCATTCCGCTTCTTCAACACCTTCGGCAGTCAAAATGGTATACACTTGTCTCTTCACCTTTACCGCCTTTAAATATTGTGGTTCATCATAGTTAATTGCCACCTAATCATGTAATTACTGAACATATTGTATTGGCAATTTTATTTATGGATTCTTTGTTAAACCATTGTGCTAAGAATCTGAATTGCATGTTCCATATTTCAAAATTTCCAATTCGAATAATAAATTACATGCAAAAATAAAAATATACAGGAGCTAATAAAATAATGTGCACACTGTTAGAAATAAAATAGCGCGTGCGATGTAAAAAGAGAACAGACGGTCATGGAACTTTGCAAACGGTTCTGGCAGTAAAAGCGCTTGTGATGGATAGCCCAATGCCACACAGTTTTCTACATCAAATCGTGTGTGATGTAGTTGATAAAAGCAAACAGTTAACCAAGGCAGAGCGTGTGTGATAGTTACACCTTTCACACACGAGCGTATACATAAAACTGTGTGGGATGTACATACGAATGGAAACATTTTCCCTGGATTGAATGTGTGGGATGTACATAAGAATGGAAACGTATTCCTTGGATTGACTGTGTTGATATACATACGAACGGAAATGTTTTTCTGGGATTCACCGTGTGGGATGTACATACGAACGGAAATGATTGGGTTTCGATGGCTCGCACGATCGCACACGAGCTCATTTTGCCCCAGCCTGTGTCCCAGGAGGGCCTATCCCCGACGATTTCTGGGTCGTGTGGGAAGGACCCCCCTATCACCCACACTCACTTGGCGACGGCTCCAAATGCCATCGCGGTAAGGGGTTAAAAACCGTTTGTATAGCACTGACGCGTACCTGTGTGCCTCCTGCTTGTCACTAGGGCCTGAGTGCCATGATTTTAGATCTAAACCTATTATGTTTTCATGAATATATTTGTGTTCTTGATCCTATCTTGCAAGTTATAGTCACCTACTACGTGTTATGATCTGGCAACCCTAGAGTGACAATAGTCGGGACACTTCCCGGTGATGACCGTAGTTTGAGGAGTCCATGTATTCACTAAGTGCTAATGCTTTGGTCCGGTACTCTATTAAAATGAGGCCTTAATATCCCTTAGTTTCCATTAGGACCCCGCTACCACGGGAGGGTAGGACAAAAGATGTCATGAAAGTTCATTTCCATAAGCACGTATGACTATATTCGAAATACATGCCTACATTATATTGATGAATTGGAGCTAGTTCTGTGTCACCCTATGTTATAACTGTTGCATGATGAATGCCATCTGACATAATTATCCATCATTAATCATTTGCCTACGAGCTCATTTCATATTGATCTTTGTTAAGCTACTTTTTCGTTGCCACTGTTATGATTGCTACAAAACTGCTACTGTTACTTTTGCCACTATTACCGCTACTTCCATACTACTTTGCTACTAAATATTTTGCTGCAGATATTAAGTATTTCAGGTGTGGTTGAATTGACAACTCAGCTGCTAATACTTGAGAATATTCTTTGGCTCCCCTTGTGTCGAATCAATAAATTTGGGTTAAATACTACCCTCGAAAACTGTTGCGATCCCCTATACTTGTGGGTTATCAGAGCCCACAATCCATTTGTGCTAGGTCATGGCGCATGATTTTTATGAGCCTCATAGATTGGACCATCCAATCTATTATGGGCTCACGTAGATTACAGTCCATTTATTATTAGTAGGCCAGCCCAATAACAGCCCGCTATGACTACCCATTTTCGTTCTGTTCTAATGGTGTCCTGGTAACATTTTCGCCTATTGGCCCCTTTTCAACTATAACATATACTCTAACAAAGAATTATCCTACTCTATGAAATCCCCTCAAGAAAAATCTACACTATACAATAAAAAAACTAAGGCATAGAAACGAAGAATAGTCCTACACTGTACAATAAATAAATTGCGATAGATAACATCCACTGGGCATCAAAGTTCGCCACAAGTGATAATAAAGCGTAACCAAATAGCAAATTGCATACACTGGGCATGTACACCTCATACATCATTGACGTGCATCAAGACAACTTACCATTTGAACTATGATCTCTTCAGAAATAGGATTGTGCGGATTCAGATAGCACAAACTTTAGTCTGCAAAATCTCCACTTTCTTTGTGGCTTCCTCGGTCTCTTGTTTCATTTCGTTGACTGATGCATCTGATTCATGCATCTCCCTTCTCAACTTGTTGATTACATCTTGAAACGCATATGCACGCTATCTTGCCGCCTCTAGTTGATGCTCTAGAACATCAGCACATTCCAATTCCAATCCATAACCATTTGGTAATGACCATGCTGCACTGCTCTGAGAGCTTTGTGTTGATGCCACTTTATCCTAAAATGTTTCTGTAAGTATCGTGGTTTTGTCACGGTAGATTTCCTCACCATAGAACTAAGTGATGAGGCCATCACAACTTGGTGGTGACTTGAATGGGGTTGATCGGAAGCGAGGGACGCAAGTTTACCCAGGTTCGGCCCCTCATAGTGGAGGTAAAGATCTACTCCTCCTTGATTGATATTGATGATTATCTCGGTTACAAGGATTTGCTTTCGCTACCTATCTTTCATGAGTTCTCCACCTGTCCTTTGATTCCCAAGGAACCCCCCCTTTATGTAACAGGTTGGGCACCTGGGTTACAGATGATCCGGGTCCTGATCATACCTGTGTCCTATATTAAGTTAACGGAGTTTCACCCATGGGCCTTCTTGCAAGACAACCCACCAAGCTTGTTTGTAAGCCTTCATAGTGGTGCGGGTCTTCTTTCCAGGCCTCTAGCCTTTCTCTATTCGGTGAACTCCTCAGAGGCTCAGTGATGTGTGACTCCTAGAGCCGGGTCATGATAACCAAGCTTAAACTAGGTCAGACCATGCTAGGTATCAGATCATGGGGAACACCCCCCAACATTAGCAACAAGTTTAGCTTGGATTTATTCATGCTAAACTTCATCCTGAAAATAAGATAAGGACAACATGAGGAAAGACATGAACCGGGTCTTGATTTATCTAGAGCTGGTACTTAATCCATGTCTTGAGTCTTGATGTTTCTTCTCTTTTCTAAATTAGACTCCGGGTCTCTATTTGGGATCTAGATATGCTGCTGATGTCTACTACGCAAATTTATTCTTGTAGACTCATGTTGGGCCTCCAAGCGTAGTGTTTTGTAGGACAGTAGAAATATTCATGTTCATAATCATAGGAGTATTACTCCCGTGTCCTCAGGAACAAACGTAACTACTCACAAAGCATATTCATGTTCATAATCAGAGGGGTAATAATATGCATAAAGGATCTGAACATATGATCTTCCACCAAATAAACCAACTAGAATCAACTACAAGGAGTAATCAACACTACTAGCATCCCACAGGTACCAATCTGAGGTTTTGAGACAAAGATCGGATACAAGAGATGAACTAGGGTTTGAGAGGAGATGGTGCTAGTGAAGATGTTTATGGAGATTGACCCCCTCTCGATGAGAGGATCATTGGTGATGATGATGGCTTCAATTTAACCCTTCGGGAGGGAAGTTTCCCCGGTAGAACAGCTCCGCCAGAGCCCTAGATTGGTTCTACTCAAGTTCTGCCTCAAGACGGCGGCGCTTCGTCTCGAAAGCCTCCTCCTGATTTTTTTCCAGGTAAAAACCCTTCATATAGCAAAAAATGGGCACCGGGGGCCTGCCAAGTAGGCGGCAAGGTAGGGGGCACGCCTGGGGGGTAGGGCGCGTCCCCCACCCTTGTGGCTGGCTGGTGGGTCCCCTCAGGTGCTTTCTTCGCCCAATATTTTTTATATATTCCAAAATAATTCTCCGTGAAGTTTCAGGACTTTTGGAGTTGTGCAGAATAGGTGTCTCAGATTTGCTCCTTTTTGGTCAAGAATTCCAGCTGCTGGCATTCTCCCTCTTCATGTAAACCTTGTAAAATAAGGGAGAAAAGGCATAATAATTGTACCATAATGTGTAATAACAGCCCATAATGCAATAAATATCAATATAAAAGCATGCTGCAAAATGGACGTATCAACTCCCCCAAGCTTAGACCTCGCTTGTCCTCAAGCGAAAGCCGAAATAAAAAAATATGTCCACATGTTTAGAGATAAAGGTGTCAATAAAATAAAATATGGACACGAGGGCATCATGATCATCTTTAGAACAGCAACATATATTTTCATATAATTTCTTATGCTAAATTAACAATTCACTCACAATGTAAAGTACGAATCAGAAACTTTATTGAAAACCAACAAACTATGATCTCAGTCATTGAAGCAATTTCAATTTATCATAATATTAGAAAGAGTCAACGTAAGAGCTTTTGTATAGCAAGTCCACATACTCAACCATTCTTAGTCTTTCACAATTGCTAACACTCACGTGATACTTATGGGTTCAAAGACTCAATCGGACACAGAGAAAGATAGGGGCTTATAGTTTCGCCTATATATATATATATATATATATATATATATATATATATATATATATATATGGATCTTTCTCCAACACATAGTGCTTGCCAAAAATAAAAAGTATATAAAAAAGGAAAGGTGAAGATCACCATGACTCTTGTATAGGGATAGAAGGTAAAAGTAAAAGATAGGCCCTCCGTAGAGGGAAGCAGAGGTTGTCATGCGCTTTTATGGTTGGATGCACAAAATCTTAATGCAAAAGAACGCCACATTATATTGTCACTTGTGATAAATAACTTTATTATGCAGTCCGTCACTTTTATTTCTTCCATATCACAAGTTTGTATAAAGCTTATTTTCTTCACACTAATAGATCATACATATTCAGAGAGTAATTTTTTTATTGCTTGCACCAATGACAACTTACTTGAAGGATCTTACTCTATAGGTATAGTGGACTCTCATGGCAAAACCGGTTTAAGGGATGTTTGGAAGCACAAGTAGTATCTCTACTTGGTGCAAAGAAATTGGCTAGTGATACGTCTCCGTCGTATCTATAATTTTTTATTGTTCCATGCCAATATTCTACAACTTTCATATACTTTTTGGCAACTTTTTATACTATTTTTGGGACTAACATATTGATCCAATTGCAGTGCAGTTCACATCATTGCATGTTTTGGTTTCGCAGAATATCCATATCAAACGGAACCCAAACGAAATAAAAACGGACGGAGAATTATTTTGGAATATTTGGAAAATCTGGGAGAAAGATCAATGCAAAACGGTGTCCGAGGTGGACACGAGGTAGAGGCGCGCCCTACCCCCAGTATGCCCCTGACCCTCGTGGTCCACCGTAAAGGCGGTTGGCGCCTTCTTTGGCATAAGAAAGCTAATTTTGGACAAAAAATCATGGAGAAGGTTTCAGGCCAATCAGAGTTACGGATCTCCATATATACCGAAACGGTGAAAGGGCGCGGGGAGAATGCGAAAAGAGAGAAGCAGAGAGACATATCCAATCTCGGAGGGCTCTCGCCTCCCATGCCATGGAGGCCAAGGACCAGGAGAAACCCTTCTCTCATCTAGGGAGGAGGTCAAGTAAGAAGAAGACGAAGGGCCCCTCTCCCTTCTCTTCCGGTAGCGCCGGACGCAGCTGCGTGGCCATCATCATCATCACATGATCTACACCAACACCTCCGCCATCTTCACCAACATCTCCATCACCTTCCCCCTCTATCTACAGCGGTCCACTCTCCCGCAACCCGCTGTACCTCTACTTGAACATGGTGCTTTATGCTTCGTATTATTATCCAATGATGTGTTGCCATCCTATGATGTCTGAGTAGATTTTCATTGTCCTATCGGTGGTTGATGAATTACTATGATTGATTTAATTTGCTTGTGGTTATGTTGCTGTCCTTTGGTGCCCATCATATGAGCGCGCGCGTGGATCACACCATAGGGTTAGTTGTATGTTGATAAGACTATGTATTGGAGGGCAAGGGTGACAGAAGCTTCAACCTAGCATAGAAATTGATGCATACGGGATTGAAGGGGGACCAATATATCTTAATGCTATGGTTGGGTTTTACCTTAATGAACGTTAGTAGTTGCGGACGCTTGCAAATAGTTCCAACCATAAGTGCATAGAATTCCAAGTCAGGGATGATATGCTAGCAGTGGCCTCTCCCACATGATACTTGCTATCGGTCTAGTAAAGTAGTCAGTTGCTTAAGGGACAATTTCGCAACTCCTACCACCACTTTTCCACACTTGCTATATTTACTTTATTGTGTCTCATCTAAACAGCCCCTATTTTTATTTACGCTCTCTTTATTATCTTGCAAACCTATCCAAAAACACCTACAAAGTACTTCTAGTTTCATACTTGTTCTAGGTAAAGCGAACGTCAAGCGTGCGTAGAGTTGTATCGGTGGTCGATAGAACTTGAGGGAATATTTGTTCTACCTTTAGCTCCTCGTTGGGTTCGACACTCTTAGTTATCGAAAACTATTGCGATCCCCTATACTTGTGGGTTATCAAGACCTTTTTCTGGCGCCGTTGCCGGGGAGTTATAGCGTGGGGTGAATATTCTCGTGTGTGCTTGTTTGCTTTATCACTAAGTAATTTTATTTGCTGTTCTTAGTTGTTTTCTATCTTTAGTTATGGGTAGGAAACATAAAATACCAAAAAATTAGTTGTACCTCTGAACCAATGGTTGAAGAACCACTCAAAATCTATCACGCTCTGAAGCTTTTTACTTGGATAATCTTGATCCCTTTGTGTCGTCTTTGAAACCCCAACTAGCTTAGTTGAGGGCAAATCTTTAGATGAGCATGCTTGTTATGCGCAACACCGAATATCTGAAAAGGGAAAATTCTATTGGGTCAAATTCATCGTTTGCAATGCTATGCTTGGAATTTATGTGAAATATATGATGTTACTTGTTGTTCTGAAAACCCTAAGAAACACCTTCCCTACCAATGTGAGTTTATTGATAATGGAATCCTATCTTCGTATGCTAAGGGTGTTTATAATTACTATGATATTCAACAAATTGAAGAATTTGTTGCTTTTAAGGGTGCTTACGAAATTGCTTCTTTGATTGAAACGTATGATGCTACTTTTCACAAATCTGAAAATTTTGCCATACTTAAATATTTCTATGATAATTATGCTTCTAATGCCTATGTTGAACCATATATTGAGGACTGCTCCGCTGTCCAAGAAGAGACTAATATTTTGCAGGAGTCTATGGAAGAAGAAATTGATGAAACTGTGAGCTCATTGGATGAAAAAGATGAGGAGGAGAGCGAAGAACAAAAGGAGGACGAGCGGATTAGCTACCCATGCCCACCTTCTAATGAGAGTAACTCTTCAACTCATACATTGTTTAATTTCCCTTCGTGCTTACCGAAGGATGATTGCTATGATGACCGTTATGATCCCTTTGATTCTTTTGAATTATCCCTTTTTGATGCTTGCTATGCTTGTGGCCAAGATGCCAATATGCATTATTCTTATGGAGATGAACTTGCTATAGTTCCTTATGTTAAACATGAAATTGTTGCTATTGCACCCACGCATGATAGTCATATTATCTTTTTGAATTCTCCCAACTACACTATATCGGAGAAGTTTGCTTTTATTAAGGATTATATTGATGGGTTGCCTTTTACCTTTGCACATGATGATTTTGATGAATATAATATGCATGTGCTTGCTGCTCCTACTTGCAATTATTATGAGAGAGGAACTATGTCTCCACCTCTCTATGTTTCCAACACGATAAAATTGCAAGAAACTGTTTATACTATGCATTGGCCTTTACTATGTGTGCATGAATTGTTCTTTTATGACATGCCGATGCATAGGAAGAGATTTAGACTTTGTTGTTTCATGATATATGTTGCTTTGTTCTCATTACTAAATTACAAATCATTGCTAATTAAAATTGGCTTTGATATACCTTGGGATCCGGGTGGATTCACTACTTGAGCACTATATGCCTAGCTTAATGGCTTTAAAGAAATCACTGCTAGGGAGACAACCTGGAAGTTTTAGATAGTCATTTATTTCTGTTGAGTGCTTTCATATAGTTTAAAAACAACAAAAATAAAGAGGGGAACCCAAAACTTTTCAAAAAGGAAAGTGAAAGTGAGAAAGACAAGCATTGTTGAAGTGGGAGAGCTCCTTGAACTTTGTTCATGCTCACGGCAACTTTGTGAATCTTGATTACAGAAAATTTTCAACAAAAATAATTATCCCCTTGTACAATTCCCTTGTATTATAAAAATAATGTGCTAAGGTTTGCCTTTAGGATGTTTACAATGCTTGATGGTTTGTACGGTGCAGGACAGAAACTTTGTCTGTAGTGCGTGATTTTTAATTTTTTACTGGAACGTCAAATGATTCTGATTCTTTTTGCATAGTCTTTCTGTACAATTTTTTTAGTTTTCCTAATTTTGGCAGAATTTTTCAAGTATCATAAGTATGGTTAATGTTCAGATTATTACAGACTGTTCTGTTTTTGACAGATTCTGTTTTTGATGCATAGTTTGCTTGTTTTGATGAAACTATCAACTTATATCAGTGGATTAAGCCATGGTAAAGCTATATTACAGTAGAAAAAAATGCAAAAACAAAATATGAATTGGTTTTCAACATTACTTAGAGTAGTGATTTGCTTTATTATACTAACGGATCTTTCCGAGTTCTCTGTTGAAGTTTTGTGTTGATGAAGTGTTCGATAATCGAGAAGGTTTCGATGTGAGAAGAAGGAAGAGAGGAAAGAGCTCAAGCTTGGGGATGCCCGAGCACCCCAAGTAAATATTCAAGGAGACTCAAGCATCTAAGCTTGGGGATGCCCCGGAAGGCATCCCCTCTTTCTTCAACAAATATCGGTATGTTTTCGGATTCGTTTCGTTCATGCGATATGTGCAAATCTTGGAGCGTCTTTTGCATTTAGTTTTATGCACCATGCTGGTATGAGATGGTCCTTGGTTGATTTATAGAATGCTCTCTGCACTTCACTTATATCTTTTGAGTATGGCTTTATAGAATGCTTCATGTGCTTCACTTATATCATTTGAAGGTTGGATTGCCTGTTTCTCTTTACATAAACAACCGCCATTTGTAGAATGCTCTTTTGCTTCACTTATATTTGTTAGAGCGTGGGCATATCTTTTGTAGAAACAATTAAACTCTCGTGCTTCACTTATATCTATTTAGAGAGATGACAGGTACTGGTCATTCACATGGTTAGTCATAAAATCCTACATAAAACTTGTAGATCACTGAATATGATATGTTTGATTCCTTGCAAAAGTTTTGCGATATAAAGATGGTGATATTAGAGTCATGCTAGTGGGTAGTTGTGGATTAGTAGAAATACTTGTGTTGAAGTTTGTGATTCCCGTAGCATGCACGTATGATGAACCGTTATGTGATGAAGTCGGAGCATGATTTATTTATTGATTGTCTTTGAGGGAGTCCTGGATAGGGGGTGTCCGGATGGCCGGACTATGACCTTTGGCCGGACTCCTGGACTATGAAGATGTAAGATTGAAGACTTCGTCCCGTGTCCGGATGGGACTTTCCTTGGCGTGGAAGGCAAGCTTGGCGATACGGATATGTAGATCTCCTTCCATTGTAACCGACTCTGTGTAACCCTAACCCTCTCAGGTGTCTATATAAACCGGAGGGTTTTAGTCCGTAGGACGAACAACAATCATACCATAGGCTAGCTTCTAGGGTTTAGCCTCTCTAATCTCGTGGTAGATCTACTCTTGTACTACCCATATCATCAATATTAATCAAGCAGGAGTAGGGTTTTACCTCCATCGAGAGGGCCCGAACCTGGGTAAAAACATCGTGTCCCTTGTCTCCTGTTACCATCCGCCTAGACGCACAGTTTGGGACCCCCTACCCGAGATCCGCCGGTTTTGACACCGACATTGGTGCTCTCATTGAGAGTTCCTCTATGTCGTCACCTTTAGGCCCGATGGTTCCTTCAATCATCAATAACGACGTGGTCCAGGGTGAGACTTTTCTCCCCGGACAGATCTTCGTATTCGGCAGCTTTGCACTGCGGGCCAATTCGCTTGGCCATCTGGAGCAGATTGAAAGCTACGCCCCTGGCCATCGGGTCAGATTTGGAAGTTTGAACTACACAGCCGACGTCCGCGGAGACTTGATCTTCGACGGGTTCGAGCCACAGCCAAGCGCGCCGCACTGTTACGATGGGCACGATCTAGCTCTGCCGCCGAACAATTGTCCTGGAGGCCGCACCAGTGTTCGCTCCGACCCTTAGCTCGGAGCCGACTGCGCCAATCGAGGATGGGTGGCTGGACACCGCCTCGGGGGCTGCAATCTCTACGGTGATCGAGCCGAACACCATACCCGTCCTTTGCGACGCTCGTGACTCCAAGGTGCCGGACTCTTATCCGGACTCCGAACCTTCCGCGCCCCTGCCAATCGAATCTGATTGGGCGCTGATAATGGAGTTCACCACCGCGGACATCTTTTAGCACTCTCCTTTCGGCGACATTCTGAATTCACTAAAGTCTCTCTCTTCATCAGGAGAGCCCCGGCCGGACTATGGTCAGGAAGGTTGGGATACGGACGACGAAGAAATTCAATGCCCACCCACCACCCACTTTGTAGCCACTGTCGATGATTTAACCGACATGCTTAACTTTGACTCCGAAGACATCGACGGTATGGACGACGATGTAGGAGACGAACAGGAACCAGCGCCTATAGGCCACTGGACAACCACCCCATCTCACGATGTATACATGGTTGATACACCTAAAGGAAACAACGACGAGGAACAGAGGGACGCAACGAGGGACCGTTCCCTCGAAAAGCAATCAAAGCGGCGGCGTAAGCGCCGCTCCAAACCCCACCTCGACAGAGAAAACAGCCATACAGACCCAGCCATAGAGTAGGGCGAACTGGCGGACGAAGAACATGCCATCGAGCAACCACCCGAACTGGGCAAAACAACCCGTCCCCGGCGAAGACAACAGTCTGGACGACGTCATGCCGGACAAGTTGCTGGAGCAGAAGAACCTCCAAAAAAAGGCCCGTCGCCACTGCGTGTAACCTGAAAAAGCAAAAGAGGAAGCTCAAAACAGCGGAAGATGCACTCAGAATTAGATGGAGCAAAGTACCCAACACCACAGACAAATACGGTGACAGTCGCCACACAAAGAGCTATCCGAAGCGAAAATTATTGCCGGAATTTGATGATGAGGCCTTAGAGCCTCCGCAATCAAAAAATAATAGGGAAGCCACCCGGTCGGACAAACGACCCCATGGCCAACACAGTGCGGCAAAGGACGCTGCACACAAGCCGGCACGCGATCCGCACAAGGATTCACATCAAAATTTTGGCCCAGCCAGGTCTATCTATGGGCCAAGAAAGCAAGCTCTAGCAAGCAATGCAACACATCAAATATCCAAACATCACGATGCGCCCGGATATAGGGCGCGCACACCCCTATGTTTCACCGATGAGGTCTTTGGATCATGAATTTCAGCGGATTCAAGCCCGTAAACATAGAGGCATACGACGGAACAACGGACCACAGAGTGCGGATTGAGGATTACATCCTCCACATACACATGGCTAGAGGAGATGATCTCCACGCCATAAAATACTTACCACTCAAACTCAAAGGGCCAGCCCGACATTGGCTCAAAAGCCTTGCCGAAAACACTATCAGAAGTTGGGAAGAGCTCGAGGATGCTTTTCGGGCAAATTTTCAAGGGACTTATGTCCGACCTCCGGATGCAGACAATCTAAGTCACATAACTCAACAACCCGGAGAGTCAGCCCGGAAACTCTGGAACAGATTTCTTACTAAAAAGAACCAGATAGTCGACTGTCCGGACGCCGAAGCCTTGGCAGCTTTCAAACACAGCGTCCGAGACGAATGGCTCGTCAGACACCTCGGCCAAGAAAAGCCAAGAACAATGGCCGCACTAACAAGCCTCATGACCCGCTTTTTCGCAGGAGAGGACAGCTGGTTGGCAAGATGTAGTACCAGCGACCCAAGTACATCCGAAGTTAGGGTTGGAAACGAGAAACCGCGACGCAGCAAGGACCAGCGCCGGACCAAGGGAAACAGCCCGAAGAGCACGGCAGTCAACGCCGGATTCAAAAGCCTTCAGCAGAATAAGAAAAGGCTGCCCCCCAAAGATAACAGGGACGAGCTAGCTAACTTAAACAAAATCTTGGACAAGATATGTCAAATACACAGTACTCCTAGGAAGCCTGCAAACCATACCCACAGAGATGGTTGGGTCTTCAAGCAATCCGGCAAACCCAACGACGAACACTAGGGGCTCGACACACCAAGCGAGGACGATGACGAACCCCACAAGCAGAGCACCGGAAAACAAAAGAACTTCCCACAAGAAGTCAAAATAGTAAATTCACTTCACGTGACAAAAAGGGAGAAAATAGTGGCGCCTATAGAGATACGCGCCACACGGCCTATCCCAGAGGAGTCCCTCCACTGGTTGTTAAAACCAATCACCTTAGACCATCATGATTACTCTAGAAGTATCCGGAACGCAGGCTGGACTGCCTTGGTATTAGATCCGATAATTGACGGACTCCACTTTACACAAGTCCTAATGGACGGCGGCAAGTGATTTAAACCTGATATATCAGGACACAATCCATAAGCGGGGATAGACCCAACAACAATTAGCCAAAGCAACACTTCCTTTCAAGGGGTGATGCCAAGCCCGATGCCCATTATGCGGGCTCTCTCCTCGTTAGAAGTTATGTTGGCTCACCCGACAACTTCCGCCAAAAGCTAACCTTCCACATCGCCCCATTCACAAGCAGCTATCAAGCACTCTTGGGGCCAAGCTTTGCCCACTTTAACGCAATACCGCATTATGCATCCCTTATACTTAAAATGCCCGGTCCACGAGGCATCATCTCATTAAAGGGAAATATCGAGTGTTCCTCGAGCACGGAAGATTGTGCGGCAGCATTAACAGCCACACACTAAACCGGCCTCATTATGCAAAGCACCTAAATAGGTCGTTCAGACCCCGGACATGGCTAGACGAGTCCGGCGTAAGGGCTTACTAGCCGCACGCCCCCGTTCAACGGGCTCGGCACATGTACAACAAGAGACAATAAAGCTCAATCTTATTCATTTTAAAAAATCGTACTTTGTTTATTTAATGTAACGTACATTTTTGCATGATCTTTTTCAACTAAGTTCCTCTCTTTTTCAGATGAACACCGTGCTACACCCGTCCAGGATACGGCTGCGGAGACACAAAGCGCAGACATGCGAGAGGACCCGTTGCAAGGATTCTTTTCAGATTAAGACCCTGCGTAAACCTTTTTTACTGTCTCTTGTTGATACACATCCCCCCCGGTTTCTTGCTATAACCGAGGTGGAGGCTGGCGTCTTGGCATCGGCCACGTCAGAACTTTGCACGTACCTGGACACCAGGGGCTTATTTATAAGGGCGCTGTTCAGCCCGTTTTCATAAAGAACGAATACCTTAGGGAGTGTTCGGCGTCACGAGTTTGGCCTTATATGCATCAACTCCGAATCATGTCTTTGGTCAAATGTTGGGTTTGCCCGCTCTGTGTTTTGCTGCCTTCGTCCGCTCTATCGGCTAAGGCGGCACCGGAGAACTCTGCGATTGTGCCCGGTTCGGCGGGCGAGCACCTCGATGAAAGCCAAAACTGATCATGATGTAGCGTGAGACTGGTCAACCACTGATGACCCACCGGAATCTTTAGGATTCCTCCGCATTAACGAAGGGCCATTTCCTGGTCAGGCACACACGTGCCCGAATTGAGCGAAGCGGTGCCCTAGGGGCTATATAGTAGCCCCACTGTCAAACTCCTATGGCTAAGTGAAAGTGATAAAGCATTATAGTCCGGTTGCCTATTTCACTATGGTATCACCTCCTTTATAGGACCAAGACGTTGGATCAAGTGTGAAAATGCGCCTTTTGCGAACACCCCCGCATTATATGCGTGGGGGCTGAAGCCGAAGACTGCCATCTTTCAGGTTATATACACATATACATTAACGGCCGCACAGGAGGTATTTTAATTCTTGTAGGCACAAGTATAAAAAGCTTTTATATTCCATCGAAACATTGTCTTACAATTATACATGTTATTCGAACATGATGTCCTTCGAGCACTGCGTCTCTATTAAACGAGCGCCCTGCAGAACTTTCTGAAAATAATGCTCGGCAGGTACTCGGCTCCCGTCCGAATCTTGGGTTGCAACGTCGGTGGTCTTCATCTTCGCCCAGTATGTCTTGACACGGGCTAGAGCCATCCGCGCACCCTCTATGCGTGCCGACCTCTTCATTGCATTGATATGGGGCACCACACCAAGGAACTGCTGCATCAAACCAAAATAACTCTTCGGCTCAGGCCCCTTCGGCCATAGATGACTCACGACTTCCTTCATGGCGAGTCCGGATAACCTATTCAGCTCCGCCCATTCGGCCAATCGCTCAGATAATGGAAGTGGGCGCTCTAGATTGTGGAACTGCGACCAAAAAAGCTTTTCCACTTCGTGATCCTTTTGATCTCGGAAGTGTTCGGCTGCGTCCGCGGCACTTGCCGCCAAATCCAGATAAGTATCCGCCGCACTCCACAGCTGGTCCAACTGAGCATACTTAGGATCCCCGAACTTCATCCGCAGCATAAAGGGCTTTCCAGCCGCGATATCTCCGGCCTGACGTAGCTCCTGCTTCATGGCTCTCATTGCAGAGCGAGCATCCTTGTCCTCGGTAGTGGCCTTCTCTAGGCCCTTTTGTTCCGCCCGACCTTCTTTTTCAAGAAGCTTGCAGCAGTCGGCAGCATCCTTTAACTTCACCGCCATCTCGGCCATTTCCTTCCTGCTTCGACAGTGAGTAGCCTGTTCGGCTTTCAGCTCTTCGGCCGCCTTAAAGGCAGCCGCATCACTTTTTCTGGCCTGCTCCTTGGCTCGGGCGAGTTCCGCCTGAAGGTTCTCCATGGCAGCGACACCATCTGCATCAAGCATACATGTTGTAAGGCAAGGTTATCAAGCCCCCTTACCAGGTGTCCGCGGAGAAAATTTCATACCTTGCGACTCGTCCAACCGCTTGTTGACAAGCGCGATGTCGGCATCCGCCACGTCAAGTTGCCGCTTTAGCTCGGCAAATTCATCGATCCGCTAGCCACGGACGCCGCCACCTACATAGGAAGAGCAACATGTTATACCTGGGATTATGATCCTCGACGCGCTATCATCTTTGACAACACACCGAGTCTCAGGGGCTACTATCTATACAGGACGCATCTTTTTATATGTGGAACTGTCAAAATATACATCATTTCGCGTACCTCAAAACCTGTCAGTAAACTCCTGACGGCCTCGTGCAACCCGCTCTCCGCGGATGAAATCCTTTCAATCACCGTGCCCATCAATGCACGATGTTCTTCTGAGGTAGACGCTCGCCCAAGCAGATCCTTCAAATCCTCCGACCGTGCACCGGACGGTGCCGGATTCGTCTGATGGCCTTTTTCGAAGGTCTAGCACAGAGGACTTTGGGGAGCCATACGGCTGCTTTCCGGCCCTGCCGGATTCGGAGAAACCCTCCGCGACGACACCTCAGGGTCGCCCGCCTCGCAAGGCGGTACGGCAGGAGGGGGCGTTCCGCTCTCCATCATCTCCGGACGAAGATCCCCTGAAGATGAGCTCTGCTGCGAAGGGCGGAGATCCGAACTACAAGGTAAAAATTTAGTTGTCTTTCTCAGGAATAAAATAGGGACGTCACTTATTTGGAAACTCCCCTCTCTACTTACGGCTCGTTGGAGGGCTGATCCCCTTGAGGACACAGTCGGCCGAGGCACTTCCAGCGAGACCCTCGGCGAAGATCTCTTCCCCCTTTGAGACCATGGTCTCGAGTCTTCAAAGCGGTCCTCTTCTTTCCCTGGATGGAGGGATTCTCGATCCCTCCTTTCCGGATAGCCTCCTTCGAGGAGACGGTAGCTTCCTTGTTCCCCCCTTCACCTTCTTCCAAGGGCGCAACCTCTAGCATCCTGGTTAACATGGGATCCGGCGTGGTCTCGGGGAGGGGGGCCGGACACCTGATCAGCTTTGCTTTCGCTATCCACTCCTGTTTAAAGGGACAACTCCTTTAAGGGCAATTTTATGACGAATATACGGATAGCGTGTCCGGGTACAGGGCTACTTACTTGAGTATCCGGGCGATTGCAGCTTAGCCCTACGTCCTCGGTCAAGTCCGGACACATTGCTTGTGATCCGAAGAACAATTTATACATCTCCATGGGCGTCATGCCCGTAAAGTGTTGGAGAGCTTGTGGTCCCTCCGGATTAAACTCCCACAGGCGTAGGGGGCGGCGTTTGCAGGGCAAAGTGTGGCGAATCAACATGACCTGCGCCACTACGGCCAGGTTGATGTCTCTTTCCAGGAGATCTTGAATGCGGCCCTGCAACAAGGGCACGTCCTTGGACGGCCCCCAGTCAAGCCATTTATTGACCCATGACGCCAGCCGTGGGGGAGGACCCGAGTGAAAGACAGGAGGCGCCACCCACTTGGTGCCCCTGGGCGCTGTGATATAAAACAACTCTCGTTGCCATAAGCTGAACTCCTCTTGAAAAGAGCCCTCGGGCCAGGGAGCCTCAGCATTCTTGCTTATAACAGCCCCTCCGCACTCCGCTTGCCGCCCCTTGATCATCTTCGACTCTACTTTGAAGGTCTTGAGCCACAATCCGAAGTGAGGGGTAATGCGGAGGAAGGCTTCGCACACGACGATGAACGATGAGATGTGGAGGATGGACTCCGGATCCAAGTCGTGAAATTCTAACCCATAATAAAATATGAGCCCCCTCACGAAGGGGTCCGTCGGGAAGCCTAACCCCCGAAGGAAGTGAGACGCGAACACCACACTCTCACCAGGCTTGGGAGTGGGAGTAACCTGCCCTTGAGCAGGCAGCCTATGCGAGATTTCGCCGGTTAAATACCTGGCATCTCTCAGCTTTAGCACATCTTCTTCCGTAACGGAGGAAGGCATCCACCGGCCTTGAAGGTCGGAGCCGGACATCATCGAAGGTCCGAAGCGCCTAAATCTGGAGCTTTGGGTGTTGGAACTCGAGGCGAGGGGCGGATTCGATTGAGATTGAAAGAAAGGAGTAGAGCCTTGGTCTCTTTATAAAGAGGTTGAATACCAAGAGCCCTCCCCCGTGGCCGTTTGGGACTCGCCTTCGATAGAGGAGACGTACCAACGGGCGCGATTGGGTTACCCACACCAGTATTGATGAGAATCCCGGAATAAGGGGACACGATCTCTGCTTTGACAAGACGTGCCAAGGAAACTGCCTCGCTAAACGCGCTGAGGTGGGACAGTAAAAATGATTCGAATAAAGGCTTGGCCGTGGTGTGATGACACGCTGCGAATCGTCGTGATTGGATTTGTGTAAATATTACTCTCTCTACGGTGTTATGTGGATATTATTTTTCAGAGCCGGACACTATCCTTGTGTTCAAAATCTTCTATGAAGTATTCGGAGGAGGAACCTGCCTTGCAATGCCGAAGACAAACTGCGTGCGGACTCATCGTCATTGAAGCCTGGTTCGAGGCTACTCTTGAGGAGTCTGGATTAGGGGTGTCCGGATGGCGGACTATGACCTTTGGCCGACTCTGGACTATGAAGATGCAAGATTGAAGACTTCGTCCGTGTCCGGATGGGACTTTCCTTGGCGTGGAAGGCAAGCTTGGCGATCGGATATGTAGATCTCCTTCCATTGTAACCGACTCTGTAACCTAACCCTCTCCGGTGTCTATATAAACCGGAGGGTTTTAGTCCGTGGGGCGAACAACAATCATACCATAGGCTAGCTTGAGGGTTTAGCCTCTCGATCTCATGGTAGATCTACTCTTGTACTACCCATATCATCAATATTAATCAAGCAGGAGTAGGGTTTTACCTCCATCGAGAGGGCCCGAACCTGGTAAAAACATCGTGTCCCTTGACTCTCCTGTTACCATCCGCCTAGACGCACAGTTGGGACCCCCTACCGAGATCCGCCGGTTTGACACCGGCAGTCTTCCTTATGAGTGGCGGTCGGGGACGGCGATGGTCTTTTCCTACCAATCTATCCCCCTAGGAGCATGCGCGTAGTACTTTGTTTCGATAACTAATAGATTTTTGCAATAAGTATGTGAGTTCTTTATGACTAATGTTGAGTCCATGGATTATACGCACTCTCACCCTTCCATCATTGCTAGCCTCTTCGGTACCACGCGTTGCCCTTTCTCACCTAGAGAGTTGGTGCAAACTTCGCCGGTGCATCCAAACCCCGTGATACAATACGCTCTGCCACACATAAGCCTCATTATATCTTCCTCAAAACAGCCACCATACCTACCTATCATGGAATTTTCATAGCCATTCCGAGATATATTGCCATGCAACTTCCATCGTCATCATATACATGACTTGAGCATTTATTGTCATATTGCTTTGCATGATCGTAAGATAGCTAGCATGATGTTTTCATGGCTTGTCCGTTTTTTGATGTCATTTCTACGCTAGATCATTGCACATCCCGGTACACCACCGGAGGCATTCATATAGACTCATATCTTTGTTCTAGATATCGAGTTGTAATATTGAGTTGTAAGTAAATAAAAGTGTGATGATCATCATTATTAGAGCATTGCCCCAGTGAGGAAAGGATGATGGAGACTATGATTCTCCCACAAGTCGGGATGATACTCCGGACTTTATGAAAAAAAGAGGCCAAAGAATCCCAAAAAAGAGAGGCCAAAGAAGCCCACAAAAAAATAAAAAAATGAAAAAAATAAAAAAATAAAAAAATTAGAGAAAAAGAGAGAAGGGGCAATGTTACTATCCTTTTAACACATTTGTGCTTCATAGTAGCACCATGATCCTTCATATAGAGAGTCTCTTGAGTTATCACTTTCATATACTAGTGGGAATTTTCATTATAGAACTTGGCTTGTATATTCCGATGATGGGCTTCCTCAAATGCCCGAGGTCTTCATGAGCAAGCAAGTTGGATGCACACCCACTTAGTTTCCAGTTTGAGCTTTCATACACTTATAGCTCTTAGTGCATCCATTGCATGGCAATCTGTCGGTGTACTAGAGTAGGGGTACCCTAGTACCCCGAACTCGTCACGACAGTTCTGGCCTCACGGCCGGGCGGCCTGATGGCCGCTAAGATCCTCGGTAGCTCCTTGGAGCCATTCAAGAACAAAGCAGTCAAGACCCGGCAAGAGGAGCTCGCCGGAAGGACACTCAGTATGCAAAGGAACAAGGCCCCGGCAAGAGGAGCTTGCGGGGAGGCTTGGCGGCGCTGAACCCCAAGCGCGACAAGGTTCCCTTGTGCAAGGCGCTTGCCGGGCGGGCGACCTCTCTTTCTCCGCTCCAGCTCACCCGCCAGCGTGTCACCACGGGCTCTCCCAAGCACTGGCGTGTCGACGGGCTGTGCAGCCAGCGGGAGTAGCGACAGAGGCGCCGACAAGCTACCATCGTGGCGGACGGAGGTGCATAAACGGTCCTGTTACCTTTGTTCGGGCGATCGAGGCGGGCATTGATGACCCTTGTCCCTTGCCGTCAGAGTTAGGTATAGATTACTGTACACTGTACAAAGCGGTGTACCAACCTAGGCTATTACCATTGTAACCTTGTCTACTTGCCACATGTGGTAACCCCTTGTGCCTATAAAAGGAGGCCCGAGGGCAACGTAGAGGGGGTTCGGTTCGGCTGGTTTTCAGTCCAGCCCCAGCTTAGTTCATCACACTCAGGCTAGGTCTTGTAGCCAGCATTGCTCCCTAGCAAGAACACAAGATAATCCACAAAGCAGCAGTAGGAGTATTATCTCTCCGGAGAGCTCCGAAGTTGGGTAAATCCGCTCGTGTGCATCGCCTCGATCTGCTCTTTGCGCAACCTCCGCCCCCCTCCAAACCACAAGGGACCTAGGTCCCGTAGGTGCTCGTGGGGCACGGTCAGCCACTCCCCCGACATCTTTGGCGCGCCAGGTAGGGGGGCGTCGAGGCCGTGTGAACCCGATCCGGTGGTCGCGTGAGCAACTCCATCGACATTTTCGTCGGCATGGCGCCGAAGAAGAAGCCTTCGGCAGCAGCTGAGCCGTCCGCGTCGAACCCACCACCACCGGAGCCATCAGGCGGTGGGGGAAACGCTGGCGAGGGGACCGGCGTCGCCGAGAGAGCCCACGAGGCCGCCAGCTCCAAGGACAAGGCAGCGCAAGCGTCGGCGTCCGAATCTGCACCGCGTCCTTCGCAGGAGGCGCGGGACCGACAGCGCCATGATACTCGCGGCACCATACGCTCATTGGATCATGGCCAAGCTGGAGGATCCCGAGGCCCTCGAGACCCGCATGCACCCCAGCATGCCGGTGCGAGTGGGGTACGGTCGGTGGGGCGGGATGCTGCTCCTCCTAACTTGGTTAGGAGTCCGAGCACATCCCGTTCTTCGCTCCGTACGCCGTTGCCGCCAACCACACCAGCGGAAGCCTTGGCGAGAGCTCAGTTACTACTAGATTACCCTCGGACGGCCGATAAGGTCGACGAATGGAGGGCCGCAATTCAAAGTCTCATCGGCTTTGCCAATGGCGACGTCCCGCGGCAACCGAGTACTTCGCAGCCGCGACGGGGCGACAAGGCGCGAGCCGATGGCGACGAGACTTGCGGGGGTGCCCCCACCGTACACTCCCCTTCCCGAAGGCCAAGATCGCCGACTCGCCGGATCCACCTCGACAGCGACTCCACGGCGTCATCGGATCCGCGAGCTCGTCGGTCCGGCAAAAGCTCTGTTGCCCACTCCGGCAAGCGCACCTCTTCGGAGTGCTGCGCTACCGTCGAGGACGCACCATCGAGCTCCACCTGCAAGTACAACAAGACGATGGCAGCTCCGCCAAAGACCAAGAAGGTGCCCGCCAAGGAGGACGGCACTGGTGGTACCTTCACCATCAGTGCCACGCTTGATCCTAAATAGGAAGGCGAGCTCGTTGCTTTCCTGTGGGCGAATGTCGATGTGTTTGCATGGCAACCATCGACATCCCCGTGTTCCTGTGAAAGTAATTGAGCACCACCTAGCTGTCTGTCCTCACGCGAGGCCCGTCAAGCAAAAAGTCGTCGAAAGCAAAGCGGTGGGCGCCAAGAGTTCATAGCGAAGAAATCAAGAAATTGGAAGCAGCAGGGCTTGTCAGAGGAGTCCTCCACCCCACGTGGTTGGCCAATCCGGTAGTGGTACGCAAGGCTAATGGGAAATGGAGACTTTGTATTGACTTCACAGATGTTAATAAAGCTTGTCCCAAGGACCCATTTCCCTTGCCGCGTATCGACCAGATTGTTGACTCCACGGCTGGGTGCGATCTGCTTCGCTTCTTGATGCATATTCAGGATATCATCAGATCTTCATGGCGAAGAGGATGAAGAAAACCGCATTCATTACACCATGTGGCACGTCTTCGCTTTATCACGGATGCCTTTCGGTTTGAAGAATGCTGGTTCAACCTTTGCAAGGGTAGTCCATGATGCCTTTGGACCACGATACGAAATGTAGAAGCCTACATGGATGATATAGTGGTCAAGAGCAAGGACAGAGCGACTCTGGTTCAGGATTTGGATGAGACGTTTGCAAACCTGCGCAAGATCAACCTCAAGCTCAACCCCGAGAAGTGCGTGTTTGGAGTCCCTTCCGCAAGCTTCTCGGGTTCTTTGTATCTCAGCGGGAATTGAAGCCAATCCCGACAAGATCAAGGCCATTGAGCAGATCAAAGCACCAAAGCGCGTCAAGGATGTCGAGGCTTGCCGGTTGCGTGGCTGCTCTCGGCAGGTTCATCTCTAAGTTCTGCTGGCGCGCCTGCCGTTTTCAAGATTTTGAAAAGGCAGGTCCAATGAAATGGACTTCCGAAGCGGAGGCTGCGCTGCAGGACTTGAAGAGATACCTGTCCTCCACTCCAATACTTGTCGCACCTAAGCCACAAGAGAAGTTGCTGCTGTATATAGCGGCGACCAATCAAGTGGTTAGTGCTGCGTTAGTAGCGGAGAGGGAGGCAGATGATGAGCCGGCAACCGAGGCAGGCGCATCCAGCGACAAGCAAGACGCTTCGCCGTCAAGCTCTGGTCCCGACAAGGACGGATCAGCGCAGGGTTGCGACAAGATACGGAAGAAGATGGTGCAGCGCCCAGTATACTTTGTCAGTTCCCTTCTGCAGGGGGCTAGATCGAGGTACTCTGGTGTGCAGAAGCTGCTTTTCGGCCTCCTCATGGCCTCGAGGAAGCTGCGCCATTACTTCCAAGCACATGAGATAACAGTTGTCACTCGCTTTCCGCTGAAGAGGATTTTGCAAAATCCAGAAGCAACGAGCAGGATTGTTGAGTGGCACCGAACTGTCAAGCTTTGGTCTCAAGTTCAAAGCACTCCAACTATCGAGCAGGGCATTGGCAGAATTCATAGCGAGTGGGCGCCAACGCAGGATGAAGAGATTCCGGAGACGAGCATCCCGTCAAGGAGGCAAATAAAGAATGGCTGATGTACTTTGGCGGTGCCTTCTCGCTGCAAAGGCGCCGGTGCCGGCGTCTTGCTTATCGCACCCACCGGGAACACCTCAAATACATAGTCTAGATGCACTTTCCCAAGGAACAAGCAACAAATAATATTGCAGAATATGAAGGCTTGCTTGCGGTCTCGTGATTGCGGTGGACCTTGGGATTAAGAAGCTCATTGTCGGGGAGACTCACGAGCTTGTCGTCCGCCAAGTAAATAAAGACTACCAGAGTCCGTTGATGGAAGCGTCGTCGATGAAGTGAGGAAGCTGGAAGAGCACTTTGAAGGCACGCAAATGGAACACGTTCCAAGAGCATGAATGATATAGCTGATGGCCTCTCCAAATGTGCCGCACTTAAGTTACCTATGGAGCCAGGAATTTTGTGCTCAAGCTGACTCAGCCAACCGTGACACCATCAACAGAGACGAGCAAGAAGAAAAAATTGGTTTCCGGCGACTACTTTCCGGCAGAGCTCTCCGAAGCCACCGTCAAGAAGGTCCCTAAAACCAACGCAAATATCACTGAGGAGCAGTCTGCTCCGACAAACCATGCAGTTTGTATCGTTGAAGCAAAAGCTCCCGACAAGCTTAGCTCCGGCAAGTTTGACGGGGATCATCGAGCTCCGGCGGACCCGCAGGTCCTTGCCGTAGAAGCTGATGGTCCCGCAGTGATAGATGAGCCTTTAGTCCTTGTTGTCGAGCCACAGGCTCCAACATGGGCACAACAGATCGTCCATTTCCTTCAGACAGGAGAACTTCCCGAAGAGCAAGAAGAAGCGGAAAAAGTAGCCCGGCAGTCAAGTATGTACCAGTTTGTCGACAACATCACATGCATGAAGAAGACTCAGCGGAGTGAAATTGAAGTGTATTTGCCGGGAAGATGGACAGAAGCTGTTGGCGGAGATACACGGAGGCATATGTGGTCACCACATTGGCGCAAGAGCACTTGCCGGCAAAGCTTTCCGGCAAGGTTTCTTCTGTCCAGAAGCCCTCTAGGATGCAACTGCACAAGTAACCAAGTGTGAAGCGTGCCAGTTCCATTCAAGACAGATACACCAGCCAGCTCAAGCTCTCCAGACGATCCCTTTATCCTGGCCCTTCTCGGTCTGGGGGCTCGACATCCTCGGCCCCTTCCCCCGAGCTGTCGGGGCTTTGAATACTTGTACGTCGCAATCGACAAGTTCACAAAGTGGCCGAAAGTGGAACCAGTGAGGAAGGTGACAGCACAGTCAGCCGTCAAGTTCTTCAGGTCAATTGTTTGCCGTTTTGGGATTCCTAACCGGATCATCACCGACAACGACACACAGTTCACGAGTCGCACCTTCATGAAGTACGCCCAAGATCTTGGCGCCAAGATCTGCTTTGCTTCCGTTGCTCACCCGAGAAGCAACGGTCAAGCAGAGAGGGCAAACGCTGAAGTGCTGCGAGGACTCAAGACCAGAACTTTCGACAGGCTGCACAAGTGCGGAAGGAACTGGATCGAGGAGCTGCCGGTGGTTCTTTGGTCGATCAGACGACGCCAAATCGAGCCAGCGCCGGACACCCTTTGCTCTAGTCTACGGAGCGAGGCATTTCTCCCCACGGAACTCGTATCTGGGTCACCTTGAGTGCTCGCTATGACGAGCTTGAGCAAGAGCAGCTGCGACAAGATGACGTCTGCTCCTCGAGGAAGATCGTCTTGAGCTGCTGTCACGAGCTGCTCGTTACCAGCAAGCTTTGTGTCGCTACCATAGCCGCAGTTAATGCCGAAGCTTCGAGGAAGGCGACCTTGTTCTTGGCGCGCTCAATCCGCCAAGAATTCAAACAAGTTGGCCTTGAAGTGGGAAGGCCCTTATCGGGTAAAACGAGTCACTAGGCCCGGCGCTGTCCGCTTTGAGACCGAAGATGGCTTTCGGTGAGCAACTCCTGGAACATAGAGCATCTTCGCAAGTTTTACCCATGAGTAGCGATTGCCGGAACCTGTTCAAGCAACCACCCTTTGTACAAGTCTTGCATGTTGCATGTAATCCTTTGTACAAAGCCGGCGCAGACCCGTGCATCGATAAAGCCTATGGTTGCGCACATTTTGTCAATACATGCTTTCATAATCATATATGCATGTGTTTACTAACATCTTGTGCAGCACCCGCACCTGATGGCGATAATGAGCCATTAGGCTCCACAACTTTTTTTCTCTTCTTTCTTCTCAAACAAGAAGAAGGTTCATCCACCCACAAGTTAACCGGGGAGAGGAGGAGATAATGGTGTGGGCTGACAAGCGTCGCTCGAGGAACTGTCGCCTTGCGGAAGGCGGACAACGTAAAAGCTAAGTTGCTAAGTTTAGCGACCAGTTTTAAAATTTTCAAGTTATCTTCCTCGAGCGATAGTACTTTGTATGGAAAACCTGTGCGCGGAGGAACCAAATCGCGATCGGTCGCGCCTTACTTTGTTTCGAGTCCGCTCAACAACTTAAGTGAGCTGCGGCTAGTCCGCGACGAGGTTGCTTGTCGATAGCGACCCGCCAAAGAGGCTGCTGAAGTTCCGCACTTTCGGCGCTCGCGACAAGGGTGCTGCACCGGCAAGTTTCCCGGAAAGCGTAGGGTGAAAACATACAAGGGAAGAAATCGAGTAAAGGATATAACGTTGCATTCGATTGCCTAAGATAGTGTATATTACAAATAACTTATCGCAGCACTAGCTAAATTGTTCTCAGAACTGAAATAACAGCGAAGAGAAGAAAGGTGCGCCGACATCCAAGCCCCGGCAAGCTAGAGTTGCCGGGGGCTGCGGCAAGCTAGAGTTGCCGGGGGCTGCGGCAAGCTAGAGTTGCCGGGGGCTGCGGCAAGCTAGAGTTGCCGGGGGCTGCGGCAAGCCAGAATTGCCGGGGGCTGCAGTATCTGATAAGCCTTTCGTCTTTCTTCAAACATCCCTCTTTCATTAAAAACGTTCTACTCGGATACAGTCCGTGGAGAGTGAAAAACATGAAAGAGAGTATTACAAGTTTTTAAATGCAGATAAGGCCTGGAGGCTTACAAATTAAAAAGATAAGATGCCCGTAATCCTTCTTCTGTCCCTATCTTCAAGAGGTAGGTTAAGGAGGCGGGAAGGGCAAAAGGAGCGCCTACGCGAGCTACAGGTGCCAGAAGACACCAAGGGAACATGCCGGGGGCTCTTCGAAGGCTTGACGGGGACGGCGGCGCCGGAAGCAGGGCTCGAAGACGGGGCGGCAGGACGTCAGCACGCTGTCGAGGGCACTACGCCCTCGTACTCCGACTTGACAGCCTTGTCGCTGTCCCTCTTCCCCTTCCACAGCCTCCCTACGCCAGCCGCCCAAGGAGACGACCCCGAGGAGTTCAAGGAGCCGGCGACACGGATGATGGGGTCGCCGGTGACGCGCGGAGCGGCGCCCGACAACTAGTTGGGCCCGCTACCCTCGTCGTCGCTGCCGCTCTCCTCCTCGTCACTCTCGCTCGGGGAGGAACCGTCGCTGTCGGAGGAGCTATCCACGCAGCACCTTGCCCGAAAGTGCCAAGATCCCGAAGACCTTGACGGAGAGGAGGTCACCTCCATTAACTTAAAATGGAGGTGAACCCCGCCAGCAGGTTGTGGATGCGGTGACGTCTTCCACCCACAATCAAGATACATCACATTAGGGGCTGGGAATACAACGCGGACTCGCGTGCCGCTGATCCCACAGCCCCTCATGTGCAACCTCAGCGTCTCGGGCGGATCCGACTCCATCGCCATCGCGAACGGAGCTGGAAGCCGGAGGCGACGACGAGGCGCCCAGCGCAGCTTGACGAAGAACTCGCAAGGGTCGTCCCCCGTATGGACCGCCGGCGGGGGCGGAGACGGCACGCCGCCCCGCCCGCCTCTTCCCCGAGCGCCTCGAGCTCGTCCACGACCTCGTCCCCGGGGGGAACCGCCGACCGAGGCGGAGACGGCGCACCGCCTCGTCCGCCTCTCCCCCGGGCTCCTCGACCTCGTCCACGACCTCGCCCCCTCCCTCTTCCCCTTGCGGCCGGCTCTGCCACCCCGGGCGTGGGATTGGGAGGGGTGCGCTGTCTAGCTGCGACCCTCGCCGCCACCGATGGAGAACCAAGGTTCCCTTTCTCCATAGCGAATGGGAGAAAGGGGAGCAGAAGCTGAAGAAAGAAAGGGATGGGAGAGTGCGGGCTTCTGCGCTCCCCTTCCGCCCTTCTTAAAAGAAGCAAGGTGGGGGCTCGGCCGCCCCGCTCGGCGAATCAAGGCACAGGAAGAGCAGGGAATCAGGACAGACCTGCTGCCTCTGCTCGCAACGGCCCAGTTTCCCACTTCCACCGCCCGTGACCCCGAGTGCATGGGAACCACGTGGCGGAGATGCAGAACTGAGGCGACAGATGAGGCGACCTCGCATGCCGCCCACTTCACCTCGACACCACAATTAACGCGCCGTTCTGAGAGAACGCGGTGGGTGCGTGCTGTTCGTGGGAGACGTGGTGGGTCCAAGGCAAATAACGGCGTAATCAAGACCACGCGCGCCGTGCACTGTTTTGGGCCTGGCCCAACAGCTTACGCCGTGTGTGGCCCAGTTCGGGGGCTCTGTCGTGTACTAGAGTAGGGGTACCCTAGTACCCCGAACTCGCACTAACAGTTGCAGCGCCTACGGCCGGGCCGGCCTGATGGCCGCCAAGATCTCGGTAGCTCCTTGGAGCCATTCAAGAACAAAGAGTCAAGACCCGGCAAGAGGAGCTCGCGGGAAGGACACTCAGGCGCAAAGGAACAAGGCCCGGCAAGAGGAGCTTGCCGGGGTGGCTTGGCGGCGCTGAACCCCTGCGCGACAAGGTTCCCGCCACAAAGGCGCTTGCCGGGCGGGCGACCTCTCTTCATCTCCGCTCCAGCTCACCCGCCAACGTGTCACCACGGGCTCTCCCAAGCACGGCGTGTCGACGGGCTGTGCAGCCAGCGGGAGTAGCGACAGACGCCACGACAAGCTACCATCGTGGCGGACGGAGGCGAACTTAACGGTCCTGTTACCTCGTTAGGGCGATCGAGACGGGCATTGATGACCCTTGTCCCTTGCCGTCGAGTTAGGTATAGATTACTGTACACTGTACAAAGCGGTGTACCAACCTAGGCTATTACCACTGTAACCTTGTCTACTTGCCACATGTGGTAACCCGTTGTGCCTATAAAAGGAGGCCCGAGGGCAACGTAGAGGGGGTTCGGTTCGGCTGGTTTTCAGTCCAGCCCCAGCTTAGTTCATCACACTCAGGCTAGGTCTTGTAGCCAGCATTGCTCCCTAGCAAGAACACAAGATAATCCACAAAGCAGCAGTAGGAGTATTATCTCTCCGGAGAGCTCCGAAGCTGGGTAAATCCGCTTGTGTGCATCGCCTCGATCCGCTCTTTGCGCAACCTCCGCCCCCCTCCGAACCACAAGGGACCTAGGTCCCGTAGGTGCTCGTGGGGCACGGTCAGCCACTCCCCCGACATCTTTGGCGCGCCCGGGGGAAGCGTCGAGGCCGTGTGAACCCGATCCGGTGGTCGCGCGAGCAACTCCATCGACATTTTCGTCGGCATGGCGCCGAAGAAGAAGCCTTCGGCAGCAGCTGAGCCGTCCGCGTCGAACCCACCACCACCGGAGCCATCAGGCGGTGGGGGAAACGCTGGCGAGGGGACCGGCGTCGCCGAGAGAGCCCACGAGGCCGCCAGGTCCAAGGACAAGGCAGCGCAAGCGTCGGCGTCCGAATCTGCACCGCGTCCTTCGTAGGAGGCGCGGGACCGATAGCGCCATGATACTCGCGGCACCATACGCTCATTGGATCAAGGCCAAGCTGGAGGATCCCGAGGCCCTCGAGACCCGCATGCACCCCAGCATGCCGGTGCGAGTGGGGTACGGTCGCTGGGGCGGGATGCTGCTCCTCCTAACTTGGTTAGGAGTCCGAGCACATCCCGTTCTTCGCTCCGTACGCCGTTGCCGCCAACCACACCAGCGGAAGCCTTGGCGAGAGCTCAGTCACTACTAGATTACCCTCCGACGGCCGATAAGGTCGACGAATGGAGGGCCGCAATTCAAAGTCTCATCGGCTTTGCCAACAGCGACGTCCCGCGGCAACCGAGTACTTCGCAGCCGCGACGGGGCGACAAGGCGCGAGCCGATGGCGACGAGACTTGCGGGGGTGCCCCCACCGTACACTCCCCTTCCCGAAGGCCAAGATCGCCGACTCGCCGGATCCACCTCGACAGCGACTCCACGGCGTTGTCGGATCCGCGAGCTCGTCGGTCCGGCAAAAGCTCTGTTGCCCACTCCGGCAAGCGCACCTCTTCGGAGTGCTGCACTACCGTCGAGGACGCACCATCGAGCTCCACCGACAAGTACAACAAGACGATGGCGGCTCCGCCAAAGACCAAGAAGGTGCCCGCCAAGGAGGACGGCACTGGTGGTACCTTCACCATCAGTGCCACGCTTGATCCTAAATAGGAAGGCGAGCTCGTTGCTTTCCTGCGGGCGAATGTCGATGTGTTTGCATGGCAACCATCGACATCCCGGTGTTCCCAGAAAGTAATTGAGCACCACCTAGCTGTCTGTCCTCACGCGAGGCCCGTCAAGCAAAAAGTCGAGAAACAGCGTTGGGCGCCAAGAGTTCATAGCGGAAGAAATCAAGAAATTGGAAGCAGCGGGGCTTGTCGAGAGTCCTCCACCCCACGTGGTTGGCCAATCCGGTAGTGGTACGCAAGGCTAATGGGAAATGGAGACTTTGTATTGACTTCACAGATGTTAATAAAGCTTGTCCCAAGGACCCATTTCCCTTGCCGCGTATCGACCAGATTGTTGACTCCACGGCTGGGTGCGATCTGCTTTCGTTTCTTGATGCATGATTTAGTAGGGATAACTTTCTTTGGCCATGTTATTTTGTAGGGATAACTTTCTTTGGCCATGTTATTTTGAAAAGACATGATTTAGTAGGCTTGAAGTATTATTGTTTTTTATGTCAAATGATAGACTATTGCTTTGAATCACTCGTGTCTTAATATTCAAGCCATGATTAGACATATGATCAAGATTATGCTAGGTAGCATTCCACATCAAAATTATGTTTTTTTTATCATTTACCTACTCAAGGATGAGCAGGAATTAAGCTTGGGATGCTGATACGTCTCTGTCGTATCTATAATTTTTGATTGTTCCATGCCAATATTCTACAACTTTCATATACTTTTGGCAACTTTTTATACTATTTTGGGACTAACATATTGATCCGATTGCCCAAAGCTAGTTCCTGCATGCATTGCGTGTTTTGGTTTCGCAGAATATCCATATCAAATGTAACCCAAACGGAATAAAAACGGACGGAAAATTATTTTGGAATATTTGGAAAATCTGGGAGAAAGATCAACGCGAAACGGTGTCCGAGGTGGGCACGAGGTAGGGGGCGCGCCCTACCCCCCAGGGCGCGCCCCTGACCCTCGTGGTCCCACCGTAAGGCGGTTGATGCCCTTCTTCGGCCGCAAGAAAGCTAATTTTTGGAAAAAAATCATGGCGAAGGTTTCAGGCCAATCAGAGTTACGGATCTCCATATATACCCGAAACGGTGAAAGGGCGGCGGGGGAGAACACAGAAACAGAGAGAAACAGAGAGACAAATCAATTCTCGGAAGGGCTCTCGCCCCTCCCGTGCCATGGAGGCCAAGGGCCACAGGGGAAACCCTTCTCCCATCTAGGGAGGAGGTCAAGGAAGAAGAAGACGAAGGGGCCCCTCTCCCCTTCTCTTCCGGTAGCGCCAGAACGCAGTCGTGGCCATCATCATCATCACCGCGATCTACACCAACACCTCTGCCATCTTCACCAACATCTCCATCACCTTCTCCCCTCTATCTACAGCGGTCCACTCTCCCGCAACCCGCTGTACCCTCTACTTGAACATGGTGCTTTATGCTTCATATTATTATCCAATGATGTGTTGCCATCCTATGATATCTGAGTAGATTTTAATTGTCCTACAGTGGTTGATGAATTTCTATGATTGATTTAATTTGCTTGTGGTTATGTTGATGTCCTTTGGTGCCCATCATATGAGCGCGCACGTGGATCACACCATAGGGTTATTTGTATGTTGATAGGACTATGTATTGGAGGGAAAGGGTGACATAAGCTTCAACCTAGCATAGAAATTGATGCATACAGGATTGAAGGGGGACCAATATATCTTAATGCTATGGCTGGGTTTTACCTTAATGAACATTAGTAGTTGCGGACGCTTGCTAATAGTTCCAATCATAAGTGCATAGAATTCCAAGTCAGGGATGACATGCTAGCAGTGGCCTCTCCCACATGATACTTGCTATCGGTCTAGTAAAGTAGTCAATTGCTTAAGGGACAATTTCGCAACTCCTACCACCACTTTTCCACACTCGCTATATTTACTTTATTGTGTCTTTATCTAAACTTCCCCTAGTTTTTATTTACGCTCTCTTTATTATCTTTCAAACCTATCCAAAAACACCTACAAAGTACTTCTAGTTTCATACTTGTTCTAGGTAAAGCGAACGTCAAGCGTGCGTAGAGTTGTATCGGTGGTCGATAGAACTTGAGGTAATATTTGTTCTACTTTTAGCTCCTCGTTGGGTTCGACACTCTTACTTATCAAAAACTGTTGCGATCCCCTATACTTGTGGGTTATCAAGACCTTTTTCTGCTAGCATAAGAGAGAAAAGGCAAGCTCAACATGTTGGAGGATCTATGACAATATAACTTATATTCGGATACAAGAAAACATAACCCATTATGTTGTCTTCCTTGTCCAACATCAACTTTTTAGCATGTCATGTTTTAATGAGTGCTCACAATTACAAAAGATGTCCAAGATAGTTATGTGAAGCCTCTCATTCTTTACTACTTCCTATTAATTGTAACAATGACCAAAACTATGTTTGTCAACTTCCAACAAATTTTATTCATCATACTTCTTATATGTGAAGTCATCACTCTCCATAAGATCACCATATGATCCTTTTATTTCTTTTTACTCTTTCTCTTATTTCATTCCCTCAAGATCATAGCAAGAAAGCAAAGCCCTCAACTCAAAGCTACTCTGTATATATATATATATATATATATATATATATATATATATATATAACTCACATACTCGACTACATATATAGAGATCAAAACAAAACTCAAAGCTAGATCATACTAAAAACTTTACTCTACTAGATCAAGATATAACCAAAAGGATCGAACTAAGAAAAAAAGATAAAGTTAAAGATGTGATGGTGATACGATATCGGGGCACCTCCCCCAAGCTTGGCACAAGCCAAGGGGAGTGCCCATACCCATGTATTTAGATCTCTTTCTTCGGAGGTGGTGATGATGGAGTTGTTGATGAAGTAGTGCCACACTTCGAGCGCAGGAGATACTCCAGTCTACAGATGATGCGCTGGAGGGTGATGATATGCTCTTGCAACAGAATATTTTCATGAGTGAGATATTTATTTTGCACACAAACTATTTAAATGATCTTAAAAGCTTCAATTTCAGTAGGGGTAAGATGATTGTAGTATGGTTGAAGGATGCCTTCTTCTGCTGCCGGAGCTTGATCTCCCGCGACCTTCTTGATTTTATCATCCTCGTTGGTTTCCCCAAGTTCTTCTCTCTTCATCTCTATCTTCATCAGCCAAGCATCGTCGTCCCCATTGTTGGGGGAGGGGGAAGACATGATCCTGGCCTTGAAAACTCTGGCAGAAAACAGCTCAAAATGAAAACAAGAGATATTGTCGTGGTATGGTGGTTAAAACCTTCAGGAGAATATATAATGAATTTTTACCAACCAAAAGAAGTATTGTGCAAGAAAACGGAGTCCGGAGGGTACACGAGGTGTCCACAAGGGTTGGGGCGCGCCCAGCCTTGCCGCCTCCTCATGCGCTCTTCGAACTACTTTTAATTTTCCTAATTTTTTAAATATTCCAAAACGGAGAAAAATTGCCATTAGAAACGTTTTGGATTCGGTTTACTTACCGCACCACATACCTATTCCTTTTTGGAATCTGAAACGTTCTGGAAAGTATCCCTTATGTACTCCTCCGGTGTTATGGTATTAATTATATTTGTCTCAACATTTATGGGAGTACCTGAAATATAATGTTTGATTCTTTGACCGCTTACCACCTTCGGGTTAGTGCCTACGACGGTGTTGATTTTGATGGCACCGGAACGGTAAACCTCCTCGATGATGTAGGGGCCTTCCCATTTAGAGAGAAGCTTTCCTGCAAAAAATCTTAAACGAGAGTTGTATAGCAAAACATGATCACCTACATTAAACTCACTCTTTTGTATCCTTTTGTCATGCCATCTTTTAATTTTTTCTTTAAACAACTTTGCATTTTCATAGGCTTGGGTTCACCATTCATCAAGCGAGCTTATGGCAAATAACCTCTTCTCACTGGCAAGTTTAAAATCATAGTTGAGCTCTTTGATTTCCCAATAAGCTTTATGCTCTAGTTCAAGAGGTAAGTGACATGCTTTTCCATAAACCATTTTACGCGGAGACATACCCATAGGGTTTTTATAAGCAGTTCTATAATACCATAATGCATCATCAAGTTTCTTAGACCAATTCTTTCTAGATCTATTAACAGTCTTTTGCAGGATCAACTTAATTTCTCTATTGCTCAATTCTACTTGACCACTAGACTGAGGGTGATAAGGAGATGCAATTCTATGATTAACATCATACTTAGCAAGCAATTTACGGAAAGCACCATGAATAAAATGTGAACCACCATTAGTCATCAAATATCTAGGGACTCCAAACCTCGGAAAAATAACTTCTTTAAGCATCTTAATAGAAGGGCTATGATCAGCACTACTAGTTGGAATAGCTTCTACCCACTTAGTAATGTAATCAACAACAACTAAAATATGTGTATACCCATTAGAGGAAGGAAAAGGTCCCATATAATCAAAGCACCAAACATCAAATGGTTCAATAACAAGTGAATAATTCATAGGAATTTCCTGAAGTCTACTAATATTGCCAATTCTCAGGCATTCATCACAAGACAAAACATACTTACGAGCATCCTTGTAAAGAGTAGGCCAATAAAAACCAGATTGTAATACCTTGTGTGCAGTTCTATCTCCAGCGTGGTGTCCTCCGTAGGCCTCAGAGTGGCACTTGTGTAGGATCTGTTCCTGTTCATGCTCAGGTACACAACGTCTAATAACACCATCTACTCGTTCTTTATAAAGGTGTGGGTCATCCCAAAAGTAATGTCTTAAATCATAGAAAAACTTTTTCTTTTGGTGGTATGTGAAACTAGGTGGTATAAATTTAGCAACAATGTAATTAGCATAATCAGCATACCATGGAGTATTACGAGAAGCATTTATGACAACTAATTTATCATCATGAAAACTATCATCAATAGGCAGTGGGTCATCAAGAACGTTTTCTAACCTAGACAAGTTGTCTGCAACGGGGTTCTTAGCTCCCTTTCTATCAATAATATGCAAACCAAATTCATGTAACAAGAGAACCCATCTAATAAGCCTCGGTTTAGCATCTTTCTTTTCCATAAGATATTTAATAGCAGCATGATCAGTGTGAACAGTTACTTTAGAATCAACAATATAAGATCTGAACTTATCACAAGCAAAAACAACTGCTAAGAATTCTTTTTCAGTAGTAGCATAATTTCTCTGGGCACTGTCTAGAGTTTTACTAGCATAATGAATAACATTCAACTTCTTATCAACTCTTTGTCCTAGAACAGCACCAACAGCATAATCACTAGCATCACACATAATTTCAAAGGGTAAATTCCAATCAGGTGGTTGAACAATAGGTGCAGAAATCAAGGCTTTCATAAGTATTTCAAATGCTTCTGCACAATCATGATAAAAAAAGGGACATCCTTTTGCAAGATATTAGTAAGAAGCCTAGAAATTTTAGAGAAGTATTTAATAAACCTCCTATAGAAACCGGCATGACTAAAGGAAACTTCTTATACCTTTGATATCTTTAGGACACGACATCTTTTCAATAGCATCTACTTTAGCTTTATCAACTTCAATACCTCTTTCCGAAATTTTATGTCCCAAGACAATACCTTCATTAACCATAAAGTGGCACTTCTCCCAATTCAAAACAAGATTAGTTTCTTCACATCTCTGCAAAACTCGATCAAGATTGCTTAAGCAATCATCAAAAGAAGTTCCATAAACGAAGAAATCATCCATGAAAACCTCAACAATCTTTTGACAAAAGTTAGAGAATATAGTAGTCATACATCTTTGAAAGGTAGGAGGTGCATTGCATAAACTAAAAGGCATACGTCTATAAGAAAAAGTACCAAAAGAGCAAGTAAAAGTGGTCTTTTCTTGATCCTCTTTTGACACAGGTTTTTGAGAAAAACCAGAGTAACCATCTAGAAAGCAAAAAATGTGTATGTTTGAACAATATTTCTAGAATTTGATCAATAAAAGGTAGAGGGTAATGATCTTTTCTAGTAGCTTTGTTTAATTTCCTAAAATCAATTACCATTCTATAACCTGTAACAATTCTTTGTGGGATCAATTCATTCTTATCGTTTGGAACAACAGTAATACCTCCCTTCTTAGGGACACAATGAACAAGACTTACCCATCTACTATCAGCAATAGGATAAATTATACCTGCCTCCAGAAGCTTTAGTATTTCATTTCTTATTACTTATTTCAATTTTGGATTTAACCGTCGTTGGTGATCAACAACTGGTTTAGCATCAGGCTCCATATTAATTTTGTGCCGACATAGAGTGGGACTAATGCCCTTAAGATCATCAAGAGTATATCCAATAGCGGCACGGTGCTTCTTTAAAGTTTTCAATAATCTCCTTTCTTCATGCTCTCAAAGGTTAGCACTAATAATAACAGGATGTATCTTCTTTTCATCAAGATAAGCATATTTCAAAGTATCAGGTAATTGTTTAAGCTCAAACACAGGACCCCCCTTGGGTGGAGGAGGATCCCCAAGGATTTCAATAGGCAAATTTTGTTTCAAAACAAGCCCTTGATTAAAGAATATTTCATCTAATTCCTACCTTTCATTCATAAACATATCATTTTCATGGTCTAGCAAATATTGTTCTAAAGGATCAGTAGGAGGCACGACAATAGAAGCAAGACCAATAATTTCATCTTTAATAGGCAATTCTTTATCATGAGGTTGTCTACGAAATTTATAGAAATTAAAATCATGAGACACATCCCCAAAACCGACAGTAACAATATCTTTCTGGCTGTCTATCTTAGCATTAACAGTGTTCAAGAAAAAGGTCTACCAAATATAATGGGACAAAAATCATCTTGTGGGGAACTAAGAACAAGAAAATCAGTAGGGTATTTTATTTTCCCACACAAGACTTCAACATCTCTAACAATCCCAATTGGTGATATAGTATCTCTATTAGCAAGCTTAATAGTAACATCAATATCTTCTATCTCAGCAGGTGCAATATCATTCATAATTTCTTGATATAAAGTAAAAGTAATTGCACACACAGTAGCACCCACATCACATAAGCCATGATAACAATGATCTCCTATTTTAACAGAAACAACAGGCATGCCAACAATAGGTCTATGCTTATCTTTATCACCGGGTTTGGCAATTCTAGCAGCTTCATCACAGAAATAAATAACATGCCCATCAATATTATCAACCAAGAGATCCTTAACCATAGCAATACTAAGTTCAACTTTAATTTGTTCACGGGTGTAGGTGTTCTAGTATAACTCTTACGAACCACATTTGAAGCTTTAGCATGATCCTTTATCCTAACAGGAAAAGGTGGTTTCTCAATATAAGCAGTGGGAAGAACATGATCAACATTATAAGTAATAGTTTCTTCCTCAACTTTAATAGGTTCTAATATTTTTACTTCAATGGGATGATGATATTTAAGCCACTTCTCCTTAGGGAGATCAACATGAGTAGCAATTGATTCACAAATAGAAGCTACTATCTCAGAGTCAAGTTCATATTTGGTGCTAAAATCACGAAAAGCATCGGTATCCATAAAAGATTTAAGACAATCAAACTTAAGGTTTGTACCTGAATCCTTACCTTCGTCAAGCTCCCAATCTTCATAGTTGCGTTTAATTCTTTCCAATAAATCCTATTTGAATTCAATAGTCTTCTTAATAAAAGAACCAGTGCGAGAAGTATCGAGCATGGATTGATTATTACAAGAAAGCCGAGCATAAAAATTCTGAATAATAATTACTTTTGAGAGCTCATAATTGGGGCATGAATATAACATTTACTTAAGCCTCCCCCCAAGCTTGAGATATTCTTTATCCTTCATGAGGCCAAAAATTATAAATATAATTCCGATCACGATGAACTAGATGCATAGGATAAAACTTCTGATGAAATTCCAATATCAATCGATTTTAGTTCCAAGTCCCAATATCATCGCATAGCCTATAAAATGTCAATGCCTTATCCTTCAAAGATAAAGGGAAGACCTTCTTCTTGACTTCATCCTTGTGCAAACCTGCAAGCTTAAATAATCCGCAAACTTCATCCACATATATTAAATGCATATCAGGATGTAATGTTCCATCTCCTGTATAAGGATTAGCTAGCAGTTTCTCTATCATAACCGAAGGAATCTCATAATAAATATTTTAAGTAGGTGTAGTAGGTTGAGGGGAAACTCTTTGCTCTTCCGGTCGGGGTGAAGACACCCCGAACAAACCCCTCAAAGAAATATTTTCCATAGTAACAAGTGACAGTAAATTTCAGCACACTATATAAATGTTTCCTTACCAAAGGCGCTTCACTCCCCGGCAACGGCACAAGAAAAGAGTCTTGATGACCCACAAGTATAGGGGATCTATCATAGTCCTTTCGATAAGTAAGAGTGTCGAACCCAACGAGGAGCATAAGGAAATGACAAGCGGTTTTCAGCAACATATTCTCTGCAAGCACCGGAATTATCGGTAATAGATAGTTGTGTGATAAGATAATTCGTAACAAGTAACAAAAGTAACTAAGGTGCAGCAAGGTGGCCCAATCCTTTTTGTAGCAACGGACAAGCCTGGATTAACTCTTATATAAAGCAAAGCGCTCCCGATGTAACACCCACGATGCGGCTATATCTCTCACGTGTCGAGGCATGACTTAGAGGCATAACCGCATTGTAGGTTTTGTCGCAAGAAGGGTCATCTTCACACAATCCCATGTAATGAACAAGAATGGGATAAAGAGAGTTGGCTTACAATCGCCACTTCACACAATACTTAAATAAATCATACATCATTCAGAGTACACACATAGACCGACTACGGTCAAAGCCAAAAGAAAAGAAGATAACCCAACTGCTATATCCCCGATCATCCCAATTGGGATCCACTACTGATCAACTGGAAAAGAAACATAGTAACGACCATGGTCTTCATCAAACTCCCACTTGAGCTCGGTGGCATCACCTGCACTGGTCTCATCGGCACCTGCAACTGTTTTGGTAGTATCTGTGAGCCACAAGAACTCAGCAATCTCAAAACCCGCGAGATCAAGACTATTTAAGCTTATGGGTAGGAAGTGGTAATGGGGTGGAGTTGCAGAAAGCACTAAGCAAATATGGTGGCTAACATACGCAAATAAGAGCGAGAAGAGAAGCAACGCAACGGTCGAGAATCTAGAAGTGATCCTGAAACTACTTACATTCATACATAACCCAAACCGTGTTCACTTCCCGGACTCCGTCGAAAAGAGACCATCACGGCTACACACGCGGTTGATGCATTTTAATTAAGTCAAGTGTCAAGTTCTCTACAACCGGACATTAACAAATTCCCATCTGCCACACAACCGCGGGCACGGCTTTCGATAGATAATACCCTACAGGGGTGTCCCAACTTAGCCCATCACAAGCTCTCACGGTCAACGAAGGATATTCCTTCTCCCAGGAAGAGCCGATCAGGCTCAGAATCCCGGTTAAAAGACTTTTCGACAATGGTAAAACAAGACCAGCAAAGCCGCCCGAATGTGCCGACAAATCCCGATAGGAGCTGCACATATCTCGTTCTCGGGGCTCACCGGATTGTCCAAACTTCCGATAGGCCAGCCCAGAGTTGTCCCTGGTGGCCAATGGCAGTTGACAGGTTGGACCAACACTTAGAGGAGCACTGGCCCGGGGGGTTAAAAAAAGATGACCCTCAAGTATGCATAACCCAAGGGAAAAAGGCTTAGGTGGCAAATGTTAAAACCAAGGTTGGGCCTAGCTAGAGGAGTTTTATTCAAGTCAAACTGTTAAGGGGGTCCCATAACCCCAACCGCGTTAGGAACGCAAAATCAAGGAACATAACACCGGTATGACAGAAACTAGGGCGACAAGAGTGGAACAAAACACCAGGCATAAGGCCGAGTCTTTCACCCTTTACCAAGTATATAGATGCATTAATTAAATAAGAGATATTGTGATATCCCAAAATATCCATGTTCCAACATGGAACCAACTTCATCTTCACCTGCAACTAGCAACGCTATAAAAAGGGCTGAGCAAAAGCGGTAACTTAGCCAAACAACGGTTTGCTAGGAAAGGATGGTTAGAGGCTTGACATGGTAACATGGGAGGCATGATAAACAAGTGGTAGGTAGCGCGACATAGCGATAGAGCAAACAACTAGCAAGCAAATATAGAAGTGATATCGAGGGTAATGGTCATCTTGCCTGAAATCCTGCTAGGAAGAAGACCAAATCCATGAAGTAGACGAACAAACGTAGTCGAACGAATCCTCACAACTCCGGAACGAAACCGAAGCTAACGAGAGAAGCAAAACGGAAAGAAGCAAGCAACATGGTAAAGACACAAGCATAAACATGGCATGATGCACAACCAAGGATGATGCATGTCTGGTTTAAAGATGCATGGCATGGCAAATTGCAACAAACAACACTACAAATTAAGTGGAGCTCAATATGCAACGAGTTGCATATTGACGAGACACCACATCAATTATTTAGTTCTCTCTCAGTTATATACCCAACAATATTAAATGTTATTAAACATGGCAAGGGGTGAAGCATAAGTAAACTAACTATTTAGGCAAGTTTAAATGAGGCCAGAACAACAAACAACAATTCTGAAAAATCCCCATATGCATATTTTGAATTTGCTACTGTTCTACCCTAAACACAATTTTAATGTTGTTAAACAGCAAAATAAAGTGCACTATGTTAAACTAGGCATTTTTCTACCCCATTTACATATAAAGTTTATTAAATTGGAGTTACGGTTATTTAGTTATGGAATAAATCATTTTAATATGGCATTTAGCAAAATTAAAGCAAACAACAAGTTAAACCTTTTAAACATGGATAAAAGTAGAAAATTATTAAACTAGATTAAATTCTAAGCATTTTACATATATAAAACATTTTAGTATGATGCACGGTTGTTGAGTTATTATATGCATGATGTTTGAGGGTTTTTCTGTAAAACAGGTTTCTCTGGATAAATGCTAAATTTGTAGAAGGGAAAAAACATGACACGGGCCAAATCTGATGCGTGTTGGGCCAACATAGAGGAGGGGTTGGGCGGCTGCTCACATTGGGCCAACAGGCCAACGAGGTGGGGGGGGGATGTAGAGGCGCTGGGCCTTGGTGTGCTGGATGCGACCCAGGCGCGGGTCAACGCGCGAGCGAGACGAGCGGGCGAGCTGCTGCTGCTCGTTTCTGAAGAACAGAAACAGCAGCACACCCATGGCGATGCACAAGACGACGGCAGCGGGATTTGGCGAAGGCGGGGAAGGCGCAAGGCTGGACCAAGCCGGAGCTCGATGTGGATGCCGAGGGGAACCGAATCCTACGGGCGGTGCCTTGATCTGAGGACGGCCATGGCGTCCTGCTCGAAGGACAGAGAGACCAGAGAGAGATGTGAGCTTCAGAAAAATAGAGGACCGGAGGCAGGAGAGGGAGGGTTGGCCGGAGATGGTGGCCGGACCTGGAGTCAAGGCGACGAAGCACCTGCAAGGCGGGGCGGCAGCCATCTGCTGGGTTCGCCGGCGAGAGGGTGCAGCGGCTGCTGCTGTTGCCTGAAGAAAGAAAGGGGAGAGTGATTCAGAGAGGGAATAGAGGAAGGAAGCAGAGAGAGGCGGCGGGATAGGGGTCTCCTACTGGCGTCATGGAGGAACTCCGGCAAGGTTCGACGAGGAGTTCCGGGCGCGGAGCTTGATGGGGACCGAGAGCCATGGCGCTCCTATTTGAACAGAGAAAGAGAGAGAGGGAGGTGAGACGAGGAAAGCATAGGAACAAAAGGGGGAGGAGAAGGGCAGCGGAGCTTATCTCGTGGTCGCCGGCGGCAGCATCGGTTGCCGGACGATGAGGCGAGGTGGAGGAGCACGGGGAGGCTCCTTGGCTTGCGGTCGATGGCGGGAGGCGGCATGGATGCAGATCAGCAGCTGCTAGTCTCGAAGAAGCAGGGCGACGACCATGGTGTATGGATTGGGAGGAGGGTGTGGCTGGCTGCCTGCGGGTGGAATTTGGGCGGCGACGAGTGGTTGGTCCGGTTGGAAATTCGAGGGAGGATTTGGATCGGGGAAGAACCAGAGGTGGGAGGAGACAAGAGGAGTGGCGGCTGCTAGGAGGATCCCTAGAAATTAGGGATTTGGTCTCGGGTTTGACAAATATATACACCGAGTGGGTTAGGTTAGGGGTTAACTCGACCCTCCGATCTTAATCGGACGGTCCCAAATAAATAGGTTAAGGAGTCCAAATAAGAAAACAGAGATGTTTTACGGATGTTTGGGGATGATCCGGACACATCGGTCACAACTGAGCGATTCGGGTTCGGGGAAGTTTCGGACGTGCATGCGAGGGGGCCGTGGGCTGCCAAGAGAGGTTAGGTGGTTTGATAAGAGAGAATCAAAAACACGGTTGGTCTCGGAACGGTCAACGAAGGCAACAGGAAGATGCAGCAACTACGAACGTACTATGAGTTTTAAGAAAACATGCGGATGCAATGCGGATGATGCGATGATGAATGCAACAAATAAATAAATACGCACAACGATAACGAAAAAAATATGGAAGCCATCTGGAGCGTCGTTCTCGGGGCGTTACAACACTCCACCACTACAAGAGGATCTCATCCCGAGATCTAGGGATGACACCAGAGAGAAACGGAAGAGGAAGACATAAAACAAAGTTGCTTCTTCGACAAATGAGTGAAACCATGAACCTTGAGAGGTTGAACAAAGTGAAAGAAAGAATACAATGGAGAAGACGAGATTGCAAACACTCCGTTATCAAAGAGGAACAAGAAACATTGCGAGAACCTTTGTAGGTTTAAGAATATGAAACAAGAGCTTAACGGATCGAAAGGAGTATGAAAGCACACCGGTAGAAAAGAGAAACAAGGAACACCATGTGAACCTTGGAGTTTGCAAAGCTATGAATGACGAGAACAATGGACGAGAAGTACATGCAAGCACTCCAGTTGAAACGAGATGTACAAGGAACGATAAGGATCAATTACGATAACGCTCCGGTTGGAAAGTGGAAGGGATAGAATATGAACTTGGCAAAATGAAAGCACTTGGATGAGACTCCGGTTAAAAGAGGAATGATAGACACAACACTCATGTTAAATGGATAAGTAAGAAAATAACACGATCCTCACAATTCGAGATGACGAGTGAAGTGAGCAACATCACCATGCCTCCGGAAGAAAAAATAGAAGATAGATCATTGGAATAAAGGAATGGAGAAGAAAATGCCAACTTCTGCCACAAATGATCTTGGAAAGCACCCTTCCAAGAAGGTTAGAACGGAGTTGTTGGAAAACCAACAACGAAACGAATAAGCTTGTAGTGGGATTATGGAAAACTTCTCAAAATAGAGGCGAAATTCTGCCACTACGGAAACAACTAATATAATTGATAACACCAACGAGATGAAAAACTTCTTTCACCAAGAGGATAGGAGAAAACTTGGATCATTGATAAGCACCATAATAGCAACATTCTTTAGGGAAGGCTTTAGGTGAAATATGACACAAGATAACTCCAGCAAAGAGATTAAAGGATTTAAAATACCTCATTCTTGACAACATGTGAAACATGGATGGAAATTGTCAAGAAGGACATAACCCCACCTCAAAAGATAAGGTAGGAAGAATTGCACTTCGGAATGCAAGATGAAGAATGCTTGAACTCCTCAAAACAAAACATGTGTTGAACACCATGTTTATCTTTGAGTATAGCTTGGCGGATCATAACTTCAAGATAAATCTTGAAGAACAATTGAAGAATGAAAATAATCCTTGACGAATCACCATGTAGAGCCTTCATGAAGAACTCTGGTAATAAAAGAATGGTAGAAAGAAAGAGAAGTTGAAAACACAAGGTGAAGCCTTGCGATGATTTAGATGGGGCTTCGCGATGAGATAATGCGGAAAAACTTGGAACTCCGGAAAAGAAAAGATGAAGCATCTCGAACCGAGAAATGTGACATGATGGGCAACTCTGGAACGGAGAAACTAGATCACTTGGATGAAACAATAATAAGAATTACGCTATGCGTATCCTTCACCAATTTAAACTGATGACAAGCAACAGATTTGGCATACTACTTATTCTCGTAGAAAGGATTAAGAGAGATATAGCATAAACTTGGAAGCCGAATTAGTTGCAGGCTATAATGTAGAATATGCGCGGGGTGCAATCCTTAATAGTTCACTGTTGGCGGAAGCCAATGTCTCGGGGACTCATTCTGACTTAAACAAGGGGTGGGTCTGGAAGAAGGTATTGATGGAACCACCGGTGGGATTTGGAAACAACGAATGAATTGATACGATGACAAAGGAAGATAAATCTTGAACAAACCACCGTAAGAACTGAAAATGAACGTAGCAAACGCACAATTCACTGGGAAGAATTGGAAAACAAATAAAGATACTTGAGGGGAACTTAGATATAAGAGAACAAAGAGGTCATGAGCTGACTAGAGTATACTTGAACGATGCACCGGTAGGACTTGGAGAATGGGAGCTGAAAGCAGGAATAAATAATCATCTGAGATGATGGCCTCCGGATAATCAAACTGAAAAGACTCCTGAAAGCTCCGAATGGTTATGAAAAGAATTCTCGCAATCGAAAACAATTATGAGAGGATGGCATCAAGCTTGAACTACGAATCTTTAAGAGAACAGAGCAAGATTTAAGAGAAAATCTTCTTCAGTCTTTAAATGCAGAGAATGACGATGGGAATCACCACCATGAATTATTGAGGACTCCGGAATGAAAATTAGAAAGGTTGAACCAACGATGAAAAGAATTTGAAATATCTTGGAGAAAGACATTTGACTGATGATAATTCATTCTTACGTCAAACTTTTAAATGAAATTGAGAATAACTCCGGAAAAAGTTAGAAGAGTCAGGTAAGATCCTGGGAAAAGACCTGTGGGTTAGGGCCCACTGAAAAGAAACACCGCTGGGAATGGTTGCTTGAAATAAAGATTGCATCGGTTGATTTAAATGGCTTGAACGGATTAAGAATGGAAACACGAATCTTCTGGGATATATTCAGCACTCCAGATAACATGAATAGCAAGAGGTGGATGATTAAGAGATGCACCGACATGAGAAAGCATTTGAAACGAGGAAAGGAATACGCTCAACACTGAAAGCTTGAATTGAATCCACCGGAAAAGAATACGAGAATGAAGAATGACAAACTTAAAGCTTCCTGAGCATCTTCCTGAGAATCGCCTGATAAGAACATTTGACGGAAAAGAATGGAGAGACTTCACATCAATAAAATGGATACTTGATTAAGAAATTTGAGTCCTTGAAGAAAAAGGGTGGGAGGGCGGGAAAAAAGGCAACTTGGGTCGGATGAAATGAACACCATTGAGAAAAAGCTTAGAATTGATCTTGCGAATGTTGGAATGATCGGATGCACTTGAAGAGAAGCACGCCGGTTGGAAAAGAATTGGCATGACAACCTCAGTGATCGAGAAGGATTAGTATGGAATCAACACTTGACATCGAAGCAACTTGAATACCACAACTCAAAACAAAATAAAGGATTTGGCTTGCAGGATAAGCCGAAAACAAACATATGATAGAGATTTCGCCCAAAGTGTTCGTGATGAGGCCCCACGGGCACGATGTACAGTGGACGTCACGAATGACAAACAAGACATCCCCGGATCGGCATAGCCAAGGATTCTTTAAGACGTCTCGCGACCACTGTAAATCGACCGTGAAAAGCGAACCACTAGACGTTGGACCCCAATCTCAAATCATACATCCGTCGAAAAGATATTCTAGGAGCTACTTAAATTCCCACCTATAAACTCCTGAAACTTTATGGTTATGCAATCTGGTGTTGGGGATACAGGGGAAGCATAATATCTCACCCAATTCTAAACAATCCCTACATCCAGCTGTATCCATCCATCAACACATAACCAAGAAAACTCTGGAAATCGTGTACCTCAACCTTCAAAAAGCATCCGTTATACGAGCTATGGCAATACTCCCGAACTCCCGCCCCAGTACTGGTGGCGTTGTGGTTATCTCACCAACAACTGCATAAAAGAGATTTTCGATGTCAGCGAAAAACTCAGGTATTCCAGAATTGCAACGATAAAATTGTGACGGCAACACCTCGGAGCTCAACTCCCCGGGACACTGCCACAACCCCTAAATGTCAGGAGGCACCAAGAACAATGTTCTCGTCACAAGAATGTCGGAACGATCCCAAGATACCCGCGTGATCCTAATTTTTTTTAGTGAAATTTGCGTAGAAGAAAGACAAAACATCTACGTCAGGAGACCTCACCAGAGCGACGAAGGGACTGAGGAGTAAAAAGAATCCTACTCTCCGATATATATAATCCTAAGACTCAAAACATTTTTGTTCTAGACTCAACAACGTCAGCGATTCGATCAAGCAGGGGGCTCCTAAGTCGGGGATGGCTCTGATTACCAACTTGTAACACCCACAATGCGGCTATATCTCCCACGTGTCGAGGCACGACTTAGAGGCATAACCGCATTGTAGGTTTTGTCGCAAGAAGGGTCAACTTCACACAATCCCATGTAATGAACAAGAATGGGATAAATAGAGTTGGCTTACAATCGCCACTTCACACAATACTTAAATAAATCATACATCATTCAGAGTACACACATAGACCGACTACGGTCAAAGCCAAAAGAAAATAAGATAAACCAACTGCTAGATCCCCGATTGTCCCAACTGGGCTCCACTACTGATCAACCGGAAATGGAACATAGTAACGACCAAGGTCTTCATCGAACTCCCACTTGAGCTCGGTGGCATCACCTGCACTGGTCTCATCGGCACTTGCAACTATTTTGGTAGTATCTGTGAGCCACGAGGACTCGGTAATCTCAAAACCCGCGAGATCAAGACTATCTAAGATTATGGGTAGGAAGTGGTAATGAGGTGGAGTTGCAGCAAGCACTAAGCAAATCTGGTGGCTAACATACGCAAATAAGAGCGAGAAGAGAAGCAACTCAACGGTCGAGAAACAAGAAGTGATCAAGAAGTGATCCTGAAACTACTTACATTCATACATAACCCAAACCGTGTTCACTTCCCGGACTCCGCCGAAAAGAGACCATCACGGCTACACACGCGGTTGATGCATTTTAATTAAGTCAAGTGTCAAGTTCTCTACAACCGGACATTACCAAATTCCCATCTGCCACACAACCACGGGCACGACTTTCGAAAGATAATACCCTGCAGGGGTGTCCCAACTTAGCCCATCACAAGCTCTCACGGTCAACGAAGGATATTCCTTCTCCCAGGATGACCCGATCAGGCTCGGAATCCTGGTTACAAGACTTTTCGACAATGGTAAAACAAGACCAGCAAAGCCGCCTGAATGTGCCGACAAATCCCGATAGGAGCTGCACATATCTCGTTCTCGGGGCACACCGGATTGTCCAAACTTCCGATAGGCCAGCCCAGAGTTGCCCCTGGTGGCCACCGACGGTTGACAGGTTGGACCAACACTCAGAGGAGCACTGGCCCGGGGGGTTAAAATAAAGATGACCCTCGAGTCTGCATAACCCAAGGGAAAAAGGCTTAGGTGGCAAATGTTAGAACCGAGGTTGGGCCTAGCTAGAGGAGTTTTATTCAAGGCAAACTGTTAAGTGGGTCCCATAACCCCAACCGCGTTAGGAACGCAAAATCAAGGAACATAACACCGGTATGACGAAAACTAGGGCGGCAAGAGTGGAACAAAACACCAGGCATAAGGCCGAGTCTTTCACCCTTTACCAAGTATATAGATGCATTAATTAAATAAGAGATATTGTGATATCCCAAAATATCCATGTTCCAACATGGAACCAACTCCATCTTCACCCGCTACTAGCAACGCTATAAGAAGGGCTGAGAAAAAGCGGTAACTTAGCCAAACAACGGTTTGCTAGGAAAGGATGGTTAGAGGCTTGTCAGTGGTTATTAAATGTTCTCTCTCGGTTATGTACCCAACAATATTAAATATTATTAAACATGGCAAGGGGTGAAGCATAAGTAAACTAACTATTTAGGCAAGTTTAAACGAGGCTGGAACAACAAACAATAATTCTGGAAAATCCCCATATGCATATTTGAATTTGCTACTGTTCTGCCCTAAACACAATTTTAGTGTTGTTAAACAGCAAAATAAAGTGCACCATGTTAAACTAGGCATTTCTCTACCCCATTTACATATAAAGTTTATTAAATTGGAGTTACGGTTATTTAGTTATGGAATAAATCATTTTAACATGGCATTTAGAAAAAAATAAAGCAAACAACAAGTTAAACCTTTTAAACATGGATGAAAGTAGCAAATTATTAAACTAGATGAAATTCTAAGCATTTTACATATATAAAACATTTTAATATGGTGCACGGTTGTTGAGTTATTATATGCATGATGTTTGAGGGTTTTTCTGTAAAACAGGTTTCTCTGGATAAATGTTAAATTTGCAGAAGGGAAAAACATGACACGGGCCGAATCTGGTGCGTGTTGGGCCAACAGAGAGGAGGGGCAGGGCGACTGCTCACATTGGGCCAACAGGCGGGGGGGGGGATGTAGAGGCGCTGGGCCTTGGTGTGCTGGATGCGACCCAGGCGTGGGTCAACACGCGAGCGAGACAAGCGGCGAGCTGCTGCTGCTTGTTTCTGAAGAACAAAAACAGGAGCACACCCATGGCGATGTAGAAGACGACAGCAGCAGGATTTGGCGAAGGCGGGGAAGGCGCAAGGCTGGACCGAGCCGAAGCTCGATGTGGATGCCGAGGGGAACCGAATCCGACAGGCGGCGCCTTGATCTGAGGACGGCCATGGCGTCCTGCTCGAAGGACAGAGAGAGCAGAGAGAGACGTGAGCTTCAGAAAAATTGTGGACTGGAGGCAGGAGAGGGAGGGTTGGCCGGAGATGGTGGCCGGACCTGGAGTCAAGGCGACGAAGCACCTGCAAGCCGGGGCAGCGACCATCTGTTGGGTTCGCTGGCGAGAGGGTGCAGCGGCTGCTGCTATTGCCTGAAGAAAGAAAGGAGAGAGTGATTCAGAGAGGGAACAGGGGAAGGAAGCAGAGAGAGACGACGGGATAGGGGTCTCCTACTAGCGTCATGGAGGAACTCCGGCGAGGTTAGACGAGGAGGTCCGGGCGCGGAGCTTGATGGGGACCGAGAGCCATGGCACTCTTATTTGAAGAGAGAAAGAGAGACAGGGAGGTGAGACGAGGAAAGCAGAGGAACAACAGGGGGAGGAGAAGGGCAGCGGAGCTTATCTCGTGGTCGCCGGCGGCAGCGCCGGTTGCCGTACGACGAGGCGAGGTGGAGGAGCATGGGGAGGCTCCTTGGCTTGCGGTCGACAACGGGAGGCTGCATGGATGCAGATCAACCGCTGCTAGTCTCGAAGAAGTAGGGCGACGGCCATGGTGGATGGATCGGGAGGAGGGTGTGGCTGGCTGCCTACGGGTGGAATTTGGGCGGCGACGAGCGGGTGGAATTTGGGCGGCGAGTGGTTGGTCCGGTTGGAAATTCGAGGGAGGATTTGGATCGGGGAAGAACCCGAGGTTGGAGGAGACAAGAGGAGTGGTGGTGGCGGCTAGGAGGATCCCTAGAAATTAGGGAATTGGTCTCGGGTTAGACAAATATATATAGCGAGTGGGTTAGATTAGGGGTTAACTCGACCCTCCGATCTTAATCAGACGGTCCCGAATAAATAGGCTAGGGAGTCCAAATAGGAAAACAAAGATGTTTTAGGGATGCCTCCCGATCAACAGGACCCCGTTCCAAACGTAGGAGGTCCGTTTCCTCCGTTTTGCGGTACGCCAGGCCTCGTTTCCATCGCCTGTTCCATCCAAGCCCTCCCGATGAACACGACCACGCATTCCATTCCGACCCTGCCGGTTGGCTCCCACGCGTTCCGTGGCCTCCCGATAAACACGACGCGTTCCGTTGCCTCCCCATGAACACGACGCATTCCGTTGCCTCCCCATGAACACGACGACACTGTTTCTTCGTTCCGTCCCAGCCATGTACACGAGCCCTGGCCGTACGTATGCGCGAGTAGGCGTTCGAGACCCCGCCCATATGTACACATACGTGGCCGTATTTTCTTTCTTGCACCCTGGCCGCTGTACGTACGTGTACATGCTACGTGCGCGCCTCTACTACGACACGTGCGCGCCTCTACTACGACACGTGCGCGCCTCTACATCGACCAGTATGTACGTACACGTTCGCGACCAGAATGACAACGCTACGTACGCTTCGACCAGGTGGGTCCCGACTGTCAGGCACTTCCTTGCCTGCGAAGATGTAGCTGGTGGGTCCCAGCAGTCAGGGGGGAAACGTTTTTTTCGCGAAATACAGTGGCCCGTCCTGTGGGTCCCCGCTGTCAGGTGAAGGAATAATTATTTTGCACGTAATAAGGAGGCACTTCCTTGCTGCGGCCATGGACCCAGCTGTCAGCCTCTCCACGTACAGTCCACGTTCGATGGAAGCCGTTCCTTGACCACGTTGACCATGCCGCGCCGAGAGCACCAGGGCGGTGGACAACGGAGAGGCCTAGGAAGGGGACGACACAGAGCCGGGAAGACGCGGCGGTGGATGCCGCAGCGTGAAGGAGTACGAGGTTCACTGGTTCGCTGCGGTGTGAGGCTGCCGTCGCCACGAATAACAGGGGGTGTGGGTGAGTAGAGGGATGGCCTGGCCAGCGGTGGGAGTAGTAGGGGCGGTGAGGCCTCCGCCGCATCACAGCCGGCCACGGGAGGCAGGAGCACGAGGCACGGCCGGCGCTGGTTTGGGCGGCTGGAGCAAGAATACCAGAGGTTGAAGAAGCACTACGGTCGTTGGATGGACATCGTACGGTCACTGGAGCTAGAATCGTTCATATTTACTAAGTTGACAAAGCCCTCCGTCCCCGTCAACTTAATAGGCCCACAAGTTAGCCTGCCACTATACTGGGTCCCAGCTAATAGGGGGGTGTCGGTGTCAAAACCGGCGGATCTCGGGTAGGGGGTCTCGAACTGTGCGTCTAGGCGGATGGTAATAGGAGACAAGGGACACGATGTTTTTACCCAGGTTCGGGCCCTCTCGATGGAGGTAAAACCCTACTCCTGCTTGGTTAACATTGATGATATGGGTAGTACAAGAGTAGATCTACCACGAGATCAGAGAGGCTAAACCATAGAAGCTAGCCTATGGTATGATTATTGTTCGTCCTACGGACTAAAACCCTCCGGTTTATATAGACACCGGAGAGGGCTAGGGTTACACAGAGTCGGTTACAATGGGAGGAGATCTACATATCTGTATCGCCAAGCTTGCCTTCCACGCCAAGGAAAGTCCCATCTGGACACAGGACGAAGTCTTCAATCTTGTATCTTCATAGTCCAGGAGTCCGGCCAAAGGTTATAGTCCGGCCATCCGGACACCCCCTAATCCAGGACTCCCTCAGTAGCCCCTGAACCAGGCTTCAATGACGACGAGTCCGGCATGTAGATTTTCTTCGGCATTGCAAGGCGGGTTCCTCCTCCGAATACTTCATAGAAGATTTTGAACACAAGGATAGTGTCCGGCTCTGCAAAATAAGTTCAACATACCACCGTAGAGAGATAATATTTACACCAATCCAATCTGGCGGCGTATTCATGGCGTGACATCACACCACGACCAAGCCTTTATTGAATCGTTTTCTTGTCCCACCTCAGCGTGTTTAGCGAGGCGGTTTCCTTGGCACATCTTGTCGAAGCAGAGATCGTGTCCCCTTATTCCGGGATTCTCATCAATACGGGCGTGGGTAACCCAATCGTGCCCGTTGGTACATTTCCTCAATCGAAGGCGAGTCCCAAACGGTCACGGGGAGGGCTCTTGGTATTCAACCTCTTTATAAAGAGACCAAGGCTCTACTCCTTTCTTTCAATCTCAATCGAATCCGCCTCTCACCTCGAGTTCCAACACCCAAAGCTCCAGATTCAGGCGCTTCGGACCTTCGACGATGTCTGGCTCCGACCTTCAAGGCCGATGGATGCCTTCCTCCGTTACGGAAGAAGACGTGCTAAAGCTAAGAGACGCCAGGTATCTAACCGGCGAAATCTCGCATAGGCTGCCTGCTCAAGGGTAGGTTATTCCCACTCCCAAGCCTGGTGAGAGCGTGGTGTTCGCGTCTCACTTCCTTCGGGGGCTAGGCTTCCCGACGGACCCCTTCGTGAGGGGGCTCATGTTTTATTATGGGTTGGAATTTCACGACTTGGCTCCGGAGTCCATCCTCCACATCTCATCGTTCATTGTCGTGTGTGAAGCCTTCCTCCGCATTACTCCTCACTTCGGATTGTGGCTTAAGACCTTCAAAGTAGAGCCGAAGATGATCGAGGGGCAGCACGCAGAGTGCGGAGGTGCTGTTATAAGGAAGAATGCTGACGCTCCATGGCCCGAGGGCTCTTTTCAAGAGGAGTTCAGCTTATGGCAACAAGAGTGGTTTTATATCACAGCTCCCAGGGGCACCAAGTGGGTGGCGCCACCTGCCTTCCGCTCGGGTCCCCCACCACAGCTAGCGTCATGGGTCAATAAAGGGTTTAACCGGGGGCCGTCCAAGGACGTGCCCTTGTTGCAGGGCCGCATTCGAGGTCTCCTAGAGAGAGACATCAATCTGGTCGCGTTGACGCAGGTCATGTTGATTCGCCGCACCTTGCCCTGCGAACGTCGCCCCCTCCGACTGTGGGAGTTTAATCCGGAGGGACCACGATCTCTCCAACATTTTACGGGCATGACGCCCATGGAGATGTACAAATTGTTCTTCGGATCACAAGCAATGTGTCCGGACTCGACCGAGGACGCAGGTCTGAGCTGCAATCCCCTGGATACTCAAGTAAGTAGTCCTGTACCCGGACACGCCATCCGTATATTTATCATAAAAGTGCCCTTAAAAGAGTTGTCCCTAAACAGGAGTGGATAGCGAAAGCAAAGCTAATCAGTGTCCGCCCCCTCCACGAGACCACGCCGGATCCGTGTTAACCAGATCTTGGAGGTTGCGCCTTTGGAAGAAGGCGAAGGGGAACAAGGAAGCTACTGCCTCCCGAAGGAGGCTGTCGGGAAAGGAGGAATCGAGAATCCCTCCATCCGGGGAAGAAGAGGACCGCCTCAAGACCGGAGACCATGGTCTCAAAGCGGGGAAGAAATCTTCGTCGAGAGGTCCTGCGCCGGAGATGCCTCGGCCGACTGCCCCTAAGGGGAACAGCCTCCAAATGAGCCGTAAGTAGAGAGGGAGTTTTAAAATAAGAGACATCCTGTTCTATTTCGAGGAAGATAACCGAATTTTTACCTTGTAGTTCGGATCTCAGCCCTTCTCGTGAGCTCATCTTGAGGATCTTGACCGTAGATGATGGAGGCGGAACGCCTCCCCTGCCGTACCGCCCGTGCGGCGGCGACCACGAGGTGTCGCACGGAGGTTTCTCCGAATCCGGCAGGGCGGAAGGCGATCGTATGGCCCCCAAAGCCCTCCGTGTCCGGCCTTCGAAAAAGGCCATCGGACGAGTCCGGCACCGTCCGGTGCACGGTCGGAGGAGCTGAAGGATCTGCTTGGGCGAGCGTCTATCTCAGAAGAACACCGTGCATTGATGGGCATGGTGATTGAAAGGATTTCATCCGCGGAGAGCGGGTTGCACGAGGCCGTCAGGAGTTTACTGACAGGTTTTGAGGTACGCGAAATGATGTACCTTTTGAGAGTTCCGCATATATAAGATGCGTCCTGTGTAGATAGTAGCCCTTGAGACTCTTTGCGTTGTCAAAAAATGATGGCGCGCAGAGGATCATAATCCCAGGTATAATATGTCGCCCTTCCTATGTAGGTGGCGAAGTGTCCGGTGGCTAGCCGGACTGATGGATTTGCCAAACTAAAGCGGCAACTTGACGTGGCAGATGCCGACATCGCACTTGTCAACAAGCGGTTTGACGAGTCACAAGGTATGCAATTTCTCCGCGGACACCTGGTAAGGGGGCTTGATGCCCATGACTTAAAACATGTATGCTTGATGCAGATGGTGCCGCTGCCATGGAGAACCTTTGGGCGGAACTCGCCCGAGCCAAGGAGAAGGCCAGGAAAAGTGATGCGACTGCCTTGAAGGCGGCTGAAGAGCTGAAAGCCGAACAGGCTGCTCACTGCTGAAGCAAGAAGGAAATGGCCGAGATGGCTGTGAAGTTGAAGAATGCTGCCGACCGCTGCAAGCTTCTTGAGAAAGAAGATCGGGCGGAACAGAAGGAGCTGGAGAAGGCCACTACCGAGGCCAAAGATGCTCGCTCTGCGATGAGAGCTATGAAGGAGGAGCTACGTCAGGCCGGAGATATCGCGGCTGGAAAGCCCTTTATGCTGCGGATGAAGTTCGGCGATCCTAAATATGCTCAATTGGACCGGCTGTGGAGTGCGGCAGATCCTTATCTGGACTTGGCGGCGAGTGCTGCGGACGCGGCCGAACACTTCCGTGATCAAAAGGATCATGAAGTGGAAAAGCTTTTTTGGTCACAGTTCCACAATCCAGAGCACCCACTTCCACTAACCGATCGTCTGGCCGCATGGGCGGAGCTGAATAGGTTATCCGGAATCGCCATGAAGTGTGTCGTGAGTCATCTGTGGCTGGAAAGGCCCGAGCCGAAGAGTTATTTTAGCTTGGTGCAGCAGTTCCTTGGTGCGGTGCTGCATATTAATGCAATGAAGAGGTCATCGTGCATAGAGGGTGTGCGAATGGCTCTTGCCCATGTCAAGACATACTGGGCGGAGATGAAGGCCACGGATGTTGCATCCCAAGATTCGGACGAGAGCCGAGTACCTGCCGAGCACTATTTTCAGGAAGTTCTGCAAGGCGGTCGTTTAAGAGAGACACAGTGCTCGAAGGATATTATGTTCGAATAACATGTGATATTGTAAAACAATGTTTCGAGGGAACATGAAAGCTTTTTATACTTGTGCCTTCAAGAATTAAAATACCTCATGTGCGGCCGTTAATGTATATGTGTATATAACACGAAAGATGGCAGTCTTGACTTCACGCATATAATGCGGGGTGTTATGCAAGCGCATTTTCACACTTGATCCAACGTCTTGGTCCTATTAAGGAGGTGATAGCATAGCGAACTAGGCAACCGGACTATGATGCTTTATCACTTTCACTTAGCCATAGGAGTTTGACAGTGGGGCTACTATATAGCCCCTAGGGGCACCGCGCTCACCCGAATTGGGCGCGTGTGTGCTGGCCGAAACGCCCTTCGTTATCTTGGAGGAATCCTAAGGATTCGGCGGGTCATCAGTGGTTGACCAGTCTCACGCTATATCACGACAGTCAGTTTTCGGCTTTCTCTACTGAGGTGCTCGCCTGGCCGAACCGGGGCACAATTGCAGTAGTTCTCCTAGTGCCGCCTTAGCCGATAGAGCGGAACGTAAGGCAGCAAAACACAGGAGTCGGGCAAACCCAACATTTGACCAAAGACATGATTCGGAGCTGATGCATATAAGGCCAAACTCGCGACGCCGAACACTCCCTAAGGTATTCGGTCTTTATGAAAACGAGCTGAATAACGCCCTTGGTAATAAGCCCCTGGTGTCCAGGTACGCGCAAAATTCTGACGTGGCCACATGCCAAGACGTCAGCCTCCTCCTTGGTTATACCAAGAAATCGGGGGATGTGTATCAACAAGAGACAGTAAAAAAGGTTTACGCAGGGTCTTAATCTAAAAAGAATCCTCGGAACGGGTCTCTACTGCACGTCTGCGCCTGTGTCTTCGTTGTGCCATATCCTGGACGGGTGTAGCACGGTGTTCATCTGTAAAAGAGAGGAATTTAGTTGAAAAATATCGTGCGAAAATGTACATTTATATTAAATAAACAAAGTATAATTCAAAAAATGAATAAAATTGAGCTTTATTGTCTCTTGTTGTACATGCGCCGAGCCCCTTGTACGGGGGTATGCGGCTAGTGAGCCCTTGTATGTTTATGCCGGACTCGTCTAGCCGTGTCCGGGGTCTGAACGACCTGTTTAGGTACTTTGATTAGCGAAGCCGGTTTAGTGTGTGGCTGTTAAGGCAGCCGCTGATCTTCAGCTCCAAGGAACACTCGATATTTCCCTTTAATGAGATGATGCCTCGCGGACCGGGCATTTTAAGTGTAAGAGATGCGTAATGCGGTATTGCGTTAAAGCGTGTGAAAGCTTCGCGTCCCAGTAGTGCTTGATAGCTACTTGTAAATGAGGCGATGTGGAAGGTTAGCTTTTCGCGACGGAAGTTGTTGGGGGAGCCGAACATAACTTCTAGCAGGAGAGAGCCCGTACAATGGGCATCTGGGCCTGGCGTTACCCCTTGAAAGGAAGTGTTGCTATGGCAAATTTTTGTTGGGTCTATCCCCATTTTGCGGATTGTGTCCTGATATAGCATGTTTAGATAACTACCGCCGTCCATTAGGACTTGTGTAAATTGGAGTCTGTCAATTATCGGATCTAATATCAAGGCAGTCCAGCCTGCGTTCTGGATACTTATAGAGTAATCCCGATGGTCGAAGGTGATTGGTTTTAACAACCAGTGGCGGGACTCCTCTGGGATAGGCCGTATGGGGCATATCTCTATAGGCGCCACCCTATTTTTCCCTTTTGTCACGTGAAGTGAGTTTACTATTTTGACATCTTGTGGGAAATTCTTTTGTTTTCCGGTGCTCTGCTTGTGGGGTTCGTCATCGTCCTCGCTTGGTGTGTCGAGCCCCTTGTGTTCGGCGTTGAGTTTTCCAGATTGCTTGAAGACACAACAATCTCTGTGGGTATGGTTTGCAGGCTTCCCGGGAGTAATGTGGATTTCACATATCTTGTCCAAGATTTTGTTTAGGTTAGATAGCTCGTCCCTGTTATCCTTGAGGGGCAGCTTTTTCTGATTCTACCAAGAGCTTTTGAATCCGGCGTTGACTGCCGTGCTCTTCGGGCTGTTTCCCTTGGTCCGCGCTGGTCCTTGCTGCGTCGCGGTTTCCGTTCCATCCCTAACCCGGATGTACTTGGGTCGCTGGTACTGCATCTTGCCAACCAGCTATCCTCTCATGCGCAAAAGCGGGTCATGAGGCTTGTTAATGCGGCCATTGTTCTTGGCTTTTCTTAGCCGAGGTGTCTGGCGAGCCATTTGTCTCGAACGCTGTGTTTGAAAGCTGCTAAGGCTTCGGCGTCCGGACAGTCGACTATCTGGTTCTTTTTAGTAAGAAACCTGTTCCAGAGTTTCCGGGCTGACTCTCCGGGTTGTTGAGTTATGTGACTTAAATCGTCTGCATCCGGAGGTCGGACATAGGTCCCTTGAAAATTTGCCCGAAAAGCATCCTCGAGCTCTTCCCAACTTCCAATGGTGTTTTTGGGAAGGATTTTAAGCCAATGCCGGGCTGGCCCTTTGAGCTTGAGGGGTAAGTATTTTATGGCGTGGAGATCATCTCCTCTAGCCATGTGTATGTGGAGGATGTAATCCTCATTCCGCACTCAGTGGTCTGTTGTTCCGTCGTATGCCTCTATGTTTACGGGCTTGAATCCCGCTGGAAATTCATGATCCAGCACCTCATCGGTGAAACATAGGGGGTGTGCGGCACCTCTATATTTGGGTGTACCATGATGTTCGGATACTTGATGCGTTGCATTGCTTACTAGAGCTTACTTTCTTGGCCCGTAGATAGATCTAGATGGGCCATCTTTTTGATGCGAATCCTTGTGCGGATCGCGTGCCAGCTTGTGTGCGGCGCCCTTTGCCGCTCTATTTGGCCATGGGGTTGTTCACCCGACCGGGTGTCACACCCTGATTTTCATGCCACTACACTTAAGCTAACAATCATGATAAAATGTGGTTTGACAAAAACGTTTGAGTGTTTTGGACTTTGCCTTGATTGGTTTTTGTCTATTGTTTGCAAGTGCTCTAAAAATAAAATAAATCCTCCAACTCTTATACTCCTTCTCCTTGATCCAAAAACCTTTCCCAATGATCATGCCATGTGTATAGGACATAAAAATAATTTCTTGCAAAAATAATTTGGCCAAAAAGTATTTAAAAAAAATTAGTTTTTCCAAAACCCCTGAATTGAGGTTTGCACTGCAAATACTTGATTTGGGGTATGAAAAATATTTCAAAGAGTATATTTGGAACCTATTAGATGTAGGATTCCGATAAACCACAAAAATATAATTTTAAAATTTATTTTCCCATTCTATTTAAAAGATTTTTCTTAAGGCCAGAATGGTCTTTAATAGGGAAAAATTATTTTTATTGTTTTAAAAATATTTGACACAAACCTAGGGAAACTCAGAGGACATATATTGTCCATATAAAGGAGTTTCAACACATGGTCATGTTCAAAATATTGGTCAAATCCCTCAAAAACCCTTTCTAGATATTTCAAGCTTTTGAAATATTTACGAAGGAAATATTCTCCAAAAATTCCAAGAAAATTCTTGCATGTCACATATAACATGTTTGATGATCTTGACAAGTATCATGTCATGGAGAATAGTATAACCCCATGAAATCCCCTCAAAACCAATTATGTCCATTTTGAAGTCTGAGCAACTTTACATTGCCAAACATGTCCAAATGCTCTCAAATCTTGTATACATGCACAAATGGTCTAATCATTCATCTAGACCAAATGGCACAAGTTGGAGAAAATGTTATATTGATCAAAGTGCCCCAAAACCCTCTCTGACCAGAATCAAATTTGAACAACTTTGTACTACCAACTTTCTCTCCTTGACCCCAACTTTTGGGAGCCTTTTCACATGACCAAATTAGGCCACTACACCAAGTGGTGCATCAAGGAGAAGTGATTTGCTCAACTAGATCTACACAAGTTCATTTCTGCTAATTTCTAGGGTTTACAAAAGTTGCATTGGCAACTTTGCCCAAATGAACTCAATATTGGTGAAACCCCCTATTTTCTCATGCCATTGGACCCTGTCAAGCCTTATGACAAGAGGAGTTCATCTTCTTGCCCAAACCAGCAACAAACACCTTCTGCCATTTTACTAAAACCCCTGTTTTGACCCCTTCCACTAATCTCCATGAGTTCTACTTTTACCACAGACCCTCCTAGACCTCTTCCACCTCCAGTAACAGTGGTTGCATCTCAGATCAATAATTGAGGGGTGAAACCACCTCTTTTACCTCTCTGGACAACCCTTGCACCCCTCTTCCTCACCTCCCTCCTCACTTCAGTGGCCACCCAAGGCGTCCAAGGCTTTCCCCACATTATTTACTCCTCCCTAGAGCTACTAGACATGCTTGGCCGTGCCCACTTTGCCAAACAAATGGCATGCCGGCCATTTGCACGCTTCTGAGCGCGCTATAATCTTGCTCCCTTGAGATCGTAGCCGCCCACCAACCACCTCCGGCCACCTCGGCTCTCCCCTCACGCCACCGATCGCCTCGGCGTCCATGACATGCTAAGCCCTGGTCCCCCTGTTCCTTCTCCCTCCTACGGCCTCCCTCACACGCGCGCCATGGCCGCCCGAGAGCTCCAATGAGCACACTCACACGCGCGGCACCTCTGGCCCCTCCTGCTCCCTCTCTTCCTTCCCCTGGTCGTGGACCACCTCCACAAACGCCTCAGACACGCCCACGCGCGCCCCCGTGGCCTCCAGCAACGGCTAGAAGCTCGCCGGCGCACGAGCCACGGTGCACCTTGCCCCCTTCTATTTAAGGCCACCCCCGAGCCCCCTCTCTACTCCTTTCGCCCTCTCTCCCTCCTGTACGTCACCCAGATCCAGCCAACCCTCTCCCCGTGCCCTCCATCGAGCTCCATGGACGGAATAGTACCGCCGGCCGCCACCAAAATTTGCGTCGCCCGAAGCCCCTCCTCTTCCCGGGCTCCCCCGTGGGCGTGAAGCACATGGACGGGTGCGCCACGGCACGCTGAGTCCGCCGGTATGCCGGGCGCCACCGGAGGTGTCCCGTGCCGCCCGGGAGAGCGCCGGTGCCTGCTCGGCCTCGCCTCCCCTGCCTCTGCTCTGTTCGAGCGGGAGGTGGGAGACGACCTGAGCATCGGGCCCCACTCGTCAGTGACCCGGTGGGCGGGCCCTGCCTTGTTAACTGGAGACGGGCTCCGCCCGCTGCTGCCTTCGCTTGAGGGAGGCGTATTCCCTCGAGTACGCCTCCTGCGTCGACGGCCCGTGTGTGGCCGAGCAGCTTGGCCGGCCTAGTGCTATCTCCCGCCCAGCGAGCAAGATAAGGGTAAATCCCATTTCCTTTTCTTTTTCTTTTCCTGTGAGTTTCAAAAATCCATAACAATTCAAATGGACTCCAAATTTGATGATTCAAATTTCCAGAGACTCCATAAATCCAGATATATTTAATGAGGCATAGTGAACATTTTTACTTTGCTTGGTTTTCACTGGATGCAATAAATAGGCCGTTTATCCTCATAAGCCCACTTCAAAAATCCATAGGATATTCATTTGAACTCCAAATCCAGTGAAACCAATTTCTAAATGTTTCTAAAACATGCCTGATTTAATGGGTACTTTTACTCATTTTTATAAAAGGCATTTTGTGGACAACTTGCAGATCCATTGAATCCATTTATTCCATCATATTGTAATGTTCAGAAATATTCACTAATCCAATTCCAATGAAACCACCCTGGTTATTTTTCATATGACCAGGGAAGTCCTAGAAAAGTCAAATCCATATTTTTAGAGCACTTTTATTTTTTGCCTTATTGTGTTGCTTATTATGATTGTTTCGACGTTAGTTGACGAAGTAGACGGAGTACTTGGAGAAGGACCAGAAGATCTCAAGACTCTGATGAACCAGGCAAGCAACCCTTTGACCATGTCTATGAAACCCTTTTTATGCATGACATATAGCACCATATTGTTGTGGCAACGGAATCATGATGAGGCAGAACCACTTTGCTGGTTTGCCTCCGTTACTTCCTCGTTGATACTTGCATTGTGAGGGTTATGCCGGTGGGAGTAGATAGGATGCTAAAGTTGTTGCTACGCAAAAAGGGACGGGAATATGCATGGTGATGGAGACAAAGTATTTTCAAAGGACTTTTCAAAAACCCCGTCTGGTGCCACTTATGCCCGAGGGAGATGATGAGATGGGTAACCACTTGATGACGAAGTGGTGTACCGAGGCAAGTGTGTGTGGTTTTCAAAAACGGATTAGATTTAAGATTTGTCGACTGTACCAATCTTACATGTGCAACCACTATACCCTTGTATGGGAAAGGGCATTATTGATTACCTAGGCCGATACTAGCTTGGAGCCCGCATTACTAGTGACGGGGGAAAGTTGGTGCTCTCTCTCGGGACGGGGTCGTGCCAGGTAGGGCGGCGGTGACTATTTTTACAGGGTACCGGATACACCGTTGTGTCCCCTCTCGGATGTTACGATCTCGAGTGAGTCTCGTATGATGTACATCGTGAGGATACGGAACAACGAGTGGAGTCCTTGTTAGTGTCGTCTAGGGAAAGATAGTGATCGGGTGCTTACCCCGGGTACTTGAGGTATCGCGGTCGTGATGATACGGAAGTTCCCCGTATCTTGTGGGTAAAGTGTGCAACCTCTGCAGAGTGTAAAACTATTCGAATAGCCGTGTCCACGGTCAAGGACAGTTGGGCGGTGCTGCTTAAACTACGTCCACATATTGACAAACCAGTGTGCGTGTTGGGATAAGTGGGAAGTACTACTTGGGTCAAGTCAAAGGACTTGACATGATTGAGTTGGGTTGGTGCCCACTCTATTTATGTTGATATCTGTAACCTGTCCTCATGGTTACTTGAATTCTCCTGATGCATGTCTTACAAGTTGTTGAACATGCCACTGCACTCAAAACTAGCTTTCTGCAAACTACCTACTTAGTGCTATATCCTTGCATTATTGTGCCTTGTTCCAATCATGGGTTGTTTGCGAGTACATTCAAAGTACTCATTGTCTTGCCACTGGTTATTTTATTGGCCAGGCATGAAAGAACAGGATATTATGAGGAGTACCTTGGTGACGAACATGCGAGCTAGGGCGCTTCCCGGTCGTAATGCTGTAGGGTTAAGGCGGATGGCATGGGTCCAAGTTGTTATTGAAGATTTCCGCTGCGATGATACACTCAAGACTTGACCATAATGGTCCTACTTGTGTAAAACGGTATGTATGGATGTAAGACTCTTGTTATTCAGCTTCTGTGTGTTCAGTGAGCATTGTTCTCTGGGATCACTGTACACGTGCATTCGGTGATCTCGACTTATGAGTCGGGGTCCCCACAGAGCTGGTATCAGAGCCATCCTGACTGTAGGAAGCCTTATTTAGCATGGTTGTTAGTTAGGGTAAAACTATTTCCAAAACTGCTACTAGTTTTCAAAACTATCTGTACTTCTCTTCCCTTCTCAGTTTTTCGAAAACTAAGTTATACTTTCCTTATTGATCTCTTCCCCTTCAAAACCTTTGGTCGCTAGAACCCCTATGCCCCTGACCACTGGATTCTTTGTAATCCTCGTGGATAATCTAGAAGGAATATGCCTTGCCAGACATTCACCTACATCTCCTGAACACAAGATTAGTGACACCACAACAAGATGACAGCAACAGAAGATAAATCCTCGAGGAATGAGGACATGAAGACCCAGGAGATGGTGACACCTTTGACACTGCCCCAAGATGATGCAACCTTAGCCTACGACGATCAGGGCATAGGATATGCAAGATCACGATATACATCGCTAATAGAGCAACCATGTCCTTACCATTGTTGTAACGGCAACCACTGGTGGATGAGAACCTCGCCATTTGGTCCGCCTCACTATAGTGAGCAGGAAAACGGTTCTCTTCATCCCCCGCTCTTGGTGTCGATGTTGTCATCAACGTAACCGACATGTTGGACCTCTACTAAGCCTTGTTAATGTCCTTGCATAAAGGATTACAAACCTGGTACCATCGACGCCTTAGAAAGCAAACACGATCATCATGATTAAGAAGACAAGAGAAGAACAAGTCAAAAACAGCCACGAGGAGCCACCATCACCCCATCACCTCATCAGGCGAGAAGTTGTCGAAGATTCTTCCGGCTCAACCCAGATCATTTCATCAAACAAGAGACATAGCAACACCTGAGGAAAACTCAGAAGACTCCATGAGGCACAAGGCACGACTACTGAGTCCGAGAACCCCTAGGGTAGGATGAGTCGTGTACCCCCTATGCGCAGTCGAGTCTGTATGATGGTTCAAATAGAACCATGACTGTGTGTTGCTTGTTTTTATTTGTTTGTGTTTTGATATAAGTTGCACTTTTGCCCTAGGCAGCAAGTACGCGACTATATCACCTTCCTTGTTTTCCTTTGTTTGGCCCTTTTTGGCGCCCGTTTGTTTGCACCTGCACTATAGAACCCCCTTTAGGCATTCCCCTCCTCTATGCTACTCTTCCCTCTCATCTCTCTCTCCTTAACTGAAGATCGGCAAGACAAGGTACACCAAGGATTCTACTTCGACAACCAACTAGCACTGAAGACTTTTGCTGCCGCCTCTTCGACCAAGTACAGCCCCGTAGAGTTATGCTTATCCCTCATGACTGGAACCCCATCCCTAGACCCTTCGAGACCTCATGAGATAACCCATCTCGAATCCTTAACCATGTGCTTAACCCACAGACTTGCAAAGAGAACCAGTTAAGCCTCCGTAACCTCGCTCAACATTGGGTTCACTACGGAACTAGTGGACGTAGGGAATGAGCACCTTATCATCCTAATATAGCACCAGAACTGATGATGCCATAGGAAGGACCAATTTTAGGATATAGGGACAGAGGACAATGACTTGATGAGTTTATATCAGTGACCTTGAGGAATTATTTGAGACTCTTCGGAGGATTATAAGGCTTTCATGTTGGTAGAAGAACTTGGTGGGATCATGATTATAGAGTAGCATAGCTTTCACTACCCCTGAGTAAATTGGATTTAATAGGACAATTATGATCACAAGCTGAAATTCTTGGAAGTATAAGGATTTGACTTAGCTAGGGGATATTGATAGGAGATAGTTGATATTACGATAATGACTTGGGGGAAAAGTGTGGAAATTCTCATTGGACACAAGATTCGGATTTAAATAGGTGATCCTAGTTGAGTATAGATGCTGAGTAAGCCTGCAGGATTCGGAGTAAATTGGATTTAGACTGATGATCTTGATCGTGATACCATGTTCCTCGATGGACAATAAACTAGAAGATTGGAATTGATTTGAGGATCTATATAAGCTGGAGGTTGGAAGTTACTTGACCCCGATAATGGGAATTGGTGGACTGACTATAGTAAAGGTAGCCCTTTCAAGTGTTTGGGGATTATAAGAACCTTAGGAGATCATGTGGAACACCATAACCATTGGATTTGTAGAATTAAATGGATTATGTAGTGATTAATGGAAGTTAATGGGCTGTTGGAGTTGATTCAGAGGAAGGAAACAAGATCTTGGAGTGGCTTACGACGTGTTTCCTTAGGATAGAGATGCACTAACATGGACCTTGGAAGAATAGGATGAGTACTTGGATTGTCGTGCTTTATTCCAGCTTGGAAGCTTGTGTGCTCTACCCATGGATTTTTAGGGGTAGCCATACATATGAGTTTGGGGATCGTAGACATATATGATCTTGTTAGACCTCCTCTTGGGAGTCATGAGGATATGAATAGCATGAGTGATGATTGGAGTTGACCTATACGAGATGATGCTTTCAGCGGAATAAGGTGATCTGTTTGGATGACTAGATAGAACAATTGGCATCTCAGGAAGTGCTCAAGGATAAACGTTCACTCGCACCCTAGAATCCTTGAAACCCTTAAGCCCTACCAAGCTACAACATGGTCGGACCATGACCGTGGGTCTTGACTCTAGATCGAGAACACCTTGGACCATACTCAACTGTGACCACCACCAATACCCCCATCCTACTTTATGTACCTCATGAACAAAGTCTTCATGGAGTACTTGGAAAAGTTGGTTGTCATCTTTATTTTGGTAACATACTTGTCTACCCGAAGATGGAAGAAGAATCACTGAGCTAGTCAAGGAACATCTGAAGACCGCCATGTCCAGGAGGAAGAACTAAACCAACCACCATCATCCAGAAGTAAACCTCCGCATTGAAGACCATGCATATTTGCAAACCACTTCTCTCTAAGGAACCAAGCATTTCCAAGACAAGGAGACCCACACCAAGATTCATCGGGCCCCTTCGAGATCACTCCAAGATTTAACAACCCCCTCTGAGATCACTACGAGACGAAGAGAAGACAATTACCAGCTGGAGTTGCCACCTGAGTTACCTGATGTGCACAATGCTTTCCATGCATCACAACCCCGGAAGTGTTTCCAACTTCCTAACTTGCCCGATCTCTACGAGGGCATTAACCACAGAGCCATCGACCCCTAGCCCAATCTAACCTACTGCGAGCTACCCATTAGAAACCTGGATCAAGAGGAGCGTCATACACGAAGCGACACCATCAAGAACTTCAAGCTCAATGGAGCACTACACGGAAGCAGAAGCAACATGAGGAGCTGAAGGCTACCCCAGATCCAAGTTTCTGTATCCCTTTCCGCGCCTAGTTTGGGAATCTCGGGGACGAGATTCTTGTAAGGGGGGTAGGTCTGTCACACCCTGATTTTCATGCCACTACACTTAAGCTAACAATCATGATAAAATGTGGTTTGACAAAAACTTTTGAGTGTTTTGGACCTTGCCTTGATTGGTTTTTGTCTGTTGTTTGCAAGTGCTCTAAAAATAAAATAAATCCTCCAACTCTTATACTCCTTCTCCTTGATCCAAAAACATTTCCCAATGATCATGCCATGTGTATAGGACATAAAAATAATTTCTTGCAAAAATAATTTGGCCAAAAAGTATTTTTAAAATTAGTTTTCAAAACCCTGAATTGAGGTTTGCACTTTGCAAATACTTGATTTGGGGTATGAAAAATATTTCAAAGAGTATATTTGGAACCTATTAGATGTAGGATTCCCATAAACCACAAAAATATAATTTTAAAAGTTATTTTCCCGTTCTATTTAAAAGCTTTTTCTTAAGGCCAGAAATGGTCTTTAATAGGGAAAACATATTTTTGTTGTTTCAAAAATATTTGACAAAAACCTAGGGAAACTCAGAGGACATATATTGTCCATATAAAAGAGTTTCAACACATGGTCATGTTCAAAATATTGGTCAAATCCCTCAAAAACCCTTTCTAGATATTTCAAGCTTTTGAAATATTTACAAAGGAAATATTCTCCAAAAATTCCAAAAAATTCTAGCATGTCACATATGACATGTTTGATGATCTTGACAAGTATCATGTCATGGAGAATAGTATAACCCCATGAAATCCCCTCAAAACCAATTCTGTCCATTTTGAAGTTTGAGCAACTTTACATTGCCAAACATGTCCAAATGCTCTCAAATCTTTTGTACATGCTCAAATGGTCTAATCATTCATCTAGACCAAATGGCACAAGTTGGAGAAAATGTTATATTGATCAAAGTGCCCCAAAACCCTCTCTGACCAGAATCAAATTTGAACAACTTTGTACTACCAACTTTCTCTCCTTGACCCCAACTTTTGTGAGCCTGTTCACATGACCAAATGAGGCCACTACACCAAGTGGTGCATCAAGGAGAAGTGATTTGCTCAACTAGATCTACACAAGTTCATTTCTGCTAATTTCTAGGGTTTACAAAAGTTGCATTGGCAACATTGCCCAAATGAACTCAATATTGGTGAAACCCCTTATTTTCTCATGCCATTTGACCCTGTCAAGCCTTATGACAAGAGGAGTTCATATTCTTGCCCAAACCAGCAACAAACACCTTCTGCCATTTTACTAAAACCCCTTTTTTGACCCCTTCCACTAATCTCCATGAGTTCTACTTTTTACCACAGACCCTCCTAGACCTCTTCCACCTCCAGTAACAATGGTTGCATCTCAGATCAATAATTGAGGGGTGAAACCACCTCTTTTACCTCTCTGGACAACCCTTGCACCCCTCTTCCTCACCTCCCTCCTCACTTCAGTGGCCACCCAAGGGATCCAAGGCTTTCCCCACATTATTTACTCCTCCTTAGAGCTACCAGACATGCTTGGCCATGCCCACTTTGCCAAACAAATGGCATGCCGGCCATTTGCACGCTCTGGAGCGCGCTACAGTGCGCTCCCGCACTGTAGCCGCCCCCTACCAACCACCTCCGGCCACCTTGGCTCTCCCCCTCACGCCAGCCGATGTGCCTCGGCGTCCGTAGCATGCTAAGCCCTGGTCCCCCTGTTCCTTCTCCCTCCTACAGCCTCCCTCACACGCGCGCCATGGCCGCCCGAGAGCTCCAATGAGCACACTCACACGCGCGGCGCCTCTGGCCCCTCCTGCTCCCTCTCTTCCTTCCCCTGGTCGTGGACCACCTCCACAAACGCCTCAGACACGCCCACGCGCGCCCCCGTGGCCTCCAGCAACGGCTAGAAGCTCGCCGGCGCACGAGCCACGGTGCACGTCGCCCCCTTCTATTTAAGGCCACCCCCGAGCCCCCTCTCTACTCCTTTCGCCCTCTCTCCCTCCCGTACGTCACCCAAACCCAGCCAACCCTCTCCCCGTGCCCTCCATCGAGCTCCATGGCCGGAATAGTGCCGCCGGCCGCCACCAAAATTTGCGTCGCCCAAAGCCCCTCCTCTTCCTGGGCTCCCCCGTGGGCGTGAAGCACATGGACGGGTGCGCCGCGGAACGCTGAGTCCGCCAGTATGCCGGGCGCCGCCGGAGGTGTCCCGTGCCGCCCGGGAGAGCGCCGACGCCTGCTCGGCCTCGCCTCCCCTGCCTCTGCTCTGTTTGAGCGGGAGGTGGGAGACGACCTGAGCATCGGGCCCCACTCGTCAGTGACCCGGTGGGCGGGCCCCGCCTTGTTAAGTGGAGACGGGCTCTGCCCGCTGCTGCCTTCGCTCGAGGGAGGCGTATTCCCTCGAGTACGCCTCCTGCGTCGACGGCCCGCGTGTGGCCGAGCAGCTGGGCCGGCCCAGTGCTATCTCCCGGCCAGCGAGCAAGATAGGGGTAAATCCCATTTCCTTTTCTTTTTCTTTTCCAGTGAGTTTCAAAAATCCATAAACAATTCAAATGGACTCCAAATTTGATGATTCAAATTTCCAGAGACTCCATAAATCCAGATATATTTAATGAGGCATAGTGAACATTTTTACTGTGCTTGGTTTTCACTGGATGCAATAAATAGGCCATTTATCCTCATAAGCCCACTTCAAAAATCCATAGGATATTCATTTGAACTCCAAATCCAGTGAAACCAATTTCTAAATGTTTCTAAAATCATGCCTGATTTAATGGGTACTTTTACTCATTTTTATAAAAGGCATTTTGTGGACAACTTGCAGATCCATTTAATCCATTTATTCCATCATATTGTAATATTCATAAATAATCACTAATCCAATTCCAATGAAACCACCCTGGTTATTTTTCATATGACCAGGGAAGTCCTAGAAAAGTCAAATCCATATTTTTAGAGCACTTTTATTTTCTGCCTTATTGTGTTGCTTATTATGATTGTTTCGACGTTAGTTGACGAAGTAGACGTAGTACTTGGACAAGGACCAGAAGATCTCAAGACTCTGATGAACCAGGCAAGCAACCCTTTGACCTTGTCTATGAAACCCTTTTTATGCATGACATATAGCACCATATTGTTGTGGCAACGGAATCGTGATGAGGCGGAACCACTTTGATGGTTTGCCTCCGTTACTTCCTCGTTGATACTTGCATTGTGCATGACCCTACCTCCTTATGAGGGTTATGCCGGTGGGAGTAGATAGGATGCTAAAGTTGTTGCTACGCAAAAAGGGACGGGAATATGCATGGTGATGGAGACAAAGTATTTTTAAAGGACTTTTCGAAAACCCCGTCGGGTGCCACTTATGCGTGAGGGAGATGATGATATGGGTAACCACTTGATGACGAAGTGGTGTACCGAGGCAAGTATGTGTGGTTTTCGAAAACGGATTAGATTTAAGATTTGTCGACTGTCCCAACCTTACATGCGCAACCACTCTACCCTTGTATGGGAAAGGGCATTATTGATTACCTAGGCCGATACTAGCTTGGAGCCGCATTACTAGTGACGGGGGAGAGTTGGTGCTCTCTCTCGGGACGGGGTCGTGCCAGGTAGGGCGGCCATGACTGTTTTTACAGGGCACCAGATACACCGTTGTGTCCCCTCTCGGATGTTACGATCTTGAGTGAGTCTCGTATGATGTACATCGTGAGGATAAGGAACAACAAGTGGACTCCTTGTTAGTGTCGTATAGGGAAAGATAGTGATCGGATGCTTACCCCGGGTACTTGAGGTATCGCGGGTCGTGGATGACACAGAAGTTCCCCGGATCTTGTGGGTAAAGTGTGCAACCTCTACAGAGTGTAAAACTATTCGAATAGCCGTGTCCACGGTCAAGGACAGTTGGGCGGTGCTGCTTAAACTACATCCACATATTTACAAACCAGTGTGCGTGTTGGGATAAGTGGGAAGTACTACTTGGGTCAAGTCAAAGGACTTGACATGATTGAGTTGGGTTGGTGCCCACTCTATTTATGTTGATATCTGTAACCTGTCCTCATGGTTACTTGAATTCTCCTGATGCATGTCTTACAAGTTGTTGAACATGCCATTGCACTCAAAACTAGCTTTCTGCAAACTACCTACTTAGTGTTATATCCTTGCATTATTGTGCCTTGTTCCAATCATGGGTTGCTTGCGAGTACATTCAAAGTACTCATTGGCTTACCACTGGTTATTTTATTGGCCAGGCATGAAAGAACAGGATATTATGAGTACCTTGGTGACGAACATGCGAGCTAGGACACTTCCCAGTCAGAATGCCTGTAGGGTTAAGGCAGATGGCATGGGTCCAAGTTGTTATTGAAGATTTCCGCTGCGATGATACACTCAAGACTTGACCATAATGGTCCTACTTGTGTAAAACGGTATGTATGGATGTAAGACTCTTGTTATTCAGCTTCTGTGTGTTCAGTGAGCATTGATCTCTGGGATCACTGTACACGTGCATTCGGTGATCTCGACTTATGAGTCGGGGTCCCCACACCGGGTGGCTTCCTTATTTTTTGATTGCGAGGGCTCTAAGGCCTCCTCATCAAATTCCGGCAGTAATTTTCGCTTCGGATAGCTCTTTGTGCGGCGACTGTCGCCGTATTTGTCTGCGGTGGTGAGTACTTTCCTCCGTCTAGTTCTGAGTGCATCTTCCGCTGTTTTGAGCTTCCGCTTTTGCTTTTTCAAGCTACGCGCAGTGGCTACGAGCCTTTTGTGGAGGTTCTTCTGCTCCGGTAGCTTGTCCGGCGTGAGGTCGTCCGGACTGTTATCTTCGCCGGGGACGGGTTGTTTATCCAAGTTGCCCTGTTCAGACGGTTGCTCGATGGCATGTTCGTCGTCCGCCGGTTCACCCTGCTCTATGGCCGGGTCTGTATGGCTGTTGTCTCTATCGAGTGGGGTTTGGGCGGCGCTTACGCCGCCGCTTTGACTCGCTTTTGAGGTAACGATCCTCGTTCGTCCCTTGTTCCTCGTCGTCGTTTCTTTTAGGTGTGTCCACCATGTATACATCGTGAGATGGGGTGGTTGTCCAGTGCCCTATAGGTGCTGGTTCCTGTTCGTCTCCTACATCGTCGTCCATACCGTCGATGTCTTCGGAGTCGAAGTCGAGCATGTCGGTTAAATCATCGACAATGGCTATGAAGTGGGTGGTGGGTGGGCTTTGATCATGCCCATCGTAACAGTGCGGCTTGCGCGATTGTGGCTCGGATCCGTCGAAGATCAAGTTTCCGCGGATGTCAGCCGTGTAGTTTAAACTTCCAAATCTGACCGATGGCGTAGCGTAGCTTCGATCTGCTCGGATGGCCAGCGAATTGGCCCGCATGCAAAGCCGCCGAATCTGAAGATCTGTCCGGGAGAAAAGTCTCACGCTGGACCGCGTCGTTGTTGATGATCGGAGGAGCCATCGGGCCTAAAGATGACGACACAGAGGAACTCTCAATGAAAGCACCAATGTCGGTGTCAAAACCGGCGGATCTCGAGTAGGGGGTCCCGAACTGTGCATCTAGGCGGATGGTAACAGGAGACAAGGGACACGATGTTTTTACCCAGGTTCGGGCCCTCTCGATGGAGGTAAAACCCTACTCCTGCTTGATTAATATTGATGATATGGGTAGTACAAGAGTAGATCTACCACGAGATCAGAGAGGCTAAACCCTAGAAGCTAACCTATGGTATGATTGTTTTTCGTCCTACGGACTAAAACCCTCCGGTTTATATAGACACCAGAGAGGGCTAGGGTTACACAGAGTCGGTTACAATGGCAGGAGATCTACATATCGGTATCGCCAAGCTTGCCTTCCACGCCAAGGAAAGTCCCATCCGGACACGGGACGAAGTCTTCAATCTTGTATCTTCATAGTCCAGGAGTCCGGCCAAAGGTTATAGTCCGGCCATCCGGACACCCCCCTAATCCAGGACTCCCTCAGGGGGTATTCATTTTTTTGTGCGTAATAAGGAGGCACTTCCTTGCATGCGAAGATATAGCTAGTGGGTCCGAGCTGTCAGCGGCGGTAATGTTTTTTTCACGAAATACAGAGGCCCTTTCTGTGGGTCCCTGATGTCAGGTGGAGGAATCATTATTTTGCGCGTAATATGGAGGCATTTCCTTGCGTGCGGCCGTGGACCCAGCTGTCGGCCTCTCCATGTACAGTCCACTTCAGATGCATGTCGGTCGTTGACCACGTTGACCAGGCCGCGCCGAGAGCACCAGGGCGGTGGATGACGGAAGACTCGGCAGTTGTTTCCCACGCGGAGGGGAGTACGACTGTACGAGGGTTTACTGGTTCGTCTGCCGTCGCGGAGAATAACAACAGTGTGGGTGAGTAGAGGATAGCTAGGCCAGCGATGGGAGTGCGGTGGGGCGGTGAGGCCAGCGGCAGCAGAGCCGGCCATGGGAGGAGGGGCGAGCAGTCCACGGCGCTTGTTTGAGCAGCCGGAGCAGGTAGAGCAGAGATTGAAGAAGACGATGGCGTTGGATGGCCATCCAACGATCACTTGCTTGTCGTCAACCTTTTTTTAGGAAAGCCTCAAATCTGTGGAAAACAGCATACAACCCATCTGCCATTATTTCTAATAATTTACAGCCCATTTGCTAATTATTAAGGGTTTTTTTGGAGCCCATATTCTTTTTGTTAGCATTACAACCCATATTGTGGCCACGGTTAAAAAATCATACGAAAATTTGCATATTTCGGTGCGGTCTGAACTGTTTTTAATCCCGAAATTTCGACTCACATTCAAACTGATATTAAAAATAAATGTATATCAATATAAAATCCAACAAATTCTCCACGCATAAAAATTAATGTAATTTAAAATCTCGAAATGAAAAAAAGATATTTGAAACTAATTGCGGTTTGATGTGTTTTAAAATGTACAACCCATTTCTCATTCTTGATGGGCCATTTTCTCGGCGCATTTAATGAAAGCTCTCCTCGTCTTGAAAGATTTGCAGCCCAACAGGCTCGACAAAGTGACTTACTTGGCAAATCACAAAAAGCTGGGCTGTGGCCGTGGACCCAGTGTCGGCCTCTCCACGTCTGATACTCTTCCGATGGAATGTCATTGACCACGTTGACCACGCCGCACCGAGAGCACCAAGGCGGTGGGCGACAGCGAGGCCTAGGAAGGGGCGACGCGAGCCGGGAAGGCGCGAGAGGATGCCCACGGAGAGGAGTACGAGGGTTCACTGGTTCGGCTGGGGTGTGAGGTTGCCGTCGTCGCAGGGCCTGGCTAACGGTGGGAGTAGTAGGGGGCGATGAGGCCTCAACGGCAGCACAGCCGGCCATTGGAGGCAGGAGCAGGCGGTCTCCCCGGCGCTGGTTTGGGCGGCTGGTGCAAGAAGAGCAGTGATTGAAGAAGCAACAGGACCGTTCGATTCAAATCCAACGGTTACTACTGCTAGAATCGTTTGTTGACTAAGTTGACAAGCCCTGCATACGCGTCAACTTAGTAGGCCTACAGGTCAGCCTCCCAACTGGTGCGCCCGGATGTCGATGGGAGGAATCATTTTTTTATGTAATAAGGAGGCAGTTGATTGCATGCGGCCAGGCCAGCGGAGGGAGTAGGGTGGGCGGGAAAGCTCACGGCATCACAAGGGCCACAAGAGGAGGGAGCAGGCAGTCCATGGCGCTAGTTTAGGCAGCTGGAGCATGAAGATCAGAGATTGAAGAAGCATGGATGGACATCCAACGATCCTCGCTGCTAGAATCGTGTGTTCATCGACAAAGCCTTGCGTAAACAAGTCAGCCTCGAAATCTGTGGCGTGTACAGCCCATTTGCTATTATTTTATAATTTTACTCATTTTCTAATTCATATGAAATTTATTGCAGCCCGTTTTCCATTTTTAGAATTGCTGGCCATTTTCGGCGATGCCGTGGTCAAAAATTAACTAAATATGTGGGAAATTTTGAAAATTCGCAAATTTTTTTGGGGAACAAAATATTCTTAATCCAAAATTAATAGCCATACTAAAACAAATTTAAAAATAAATTAGTACTATGTCATGTTAAATCCAATGAAATACGATAAGATATCGGTGAAGAACAAAAAAAAAAAAAAACTTATATCCCATTTGCTATAATTTTTTTGGAATTTTCAACCCCTTTTGATATTACTTTTAACAGGCATTGACCATACTCTTAAGCCAGGCCGGAATGCATCCCTCCTCGTCTTGAAATATTTGCAGCCCAGTAATTCGGAGAAAACAAGTAGGCCTAGCTTGGGTATTCTTCAAAAAGAAATACTGGGCTACCTATTTTCCCAAAGAACTGGTGCATGAGCATTTAGCTTTATTTATTTATTTATTTACTTATTTATGTTTAGGGATCATGAGCATGTACCTGGGCCGGATTCATGTGAGAGCCTCCCTTCCAGTTAATTATGGGCTTCTATATTGGGCCTTCATCAGTGGGCTGCATGTTATCAACAAGTGGAAAATGCGTTCCGTACAAAAAATAGTATGCGCTACGTACTGTACGGGGCACTAAAGGATCGAACCGTGCAACAACTTCCAAAACATTGTGTTTGTCGTTCTAACAACACATTTATTCAACCAATAGACGAAATATACTACTGATTGTACATTGAAAACAGTAGCAGGAGCAGCAACCAGGGCTGGGGGTGCAACAGAAGCAATAAGCAGGCCAAAAGAGTGAAGACGCAACTCTCTCTTCCAAACCAAACATCAGCCATCATTACAAAAGGGCTACCAAAAAAGAACAAGTGTATGCATCAAACTAAATAAAGATCCTACTACACCAAGTGTACGCATCTAACTAACTGCTCGGTTAGACGTTACTATTTATTAAGTCTGTGGAGATTGGTGGACGGCTTGAACCAGATGGGTGCTGACGGGGAAACTCCAGCCAGAGGTCGAAGTCGATACTTGCGACCCTCTCTCCTATTTTGGGTTGCGAGTGTGGCGGCACATATCGGGGTATGGTGCATGCAGAGACGCATGGTATCTTTGTGTACACACAGTTTTGCTCGATGAACGAAACACAGCTGCCATCATGATCCTTGCCGTCGGTTATCTCCTGGTTAATCGGATAATTCAAGACGACAAACAGAGAGCGTGTACCAAGGCTACTTACCAGCCTCCAGTCAAAAATTCCTGAAGGCCCAAAGAAGCTGGGATCCTGCTCAAAGACCTTGCAGTGACTGTGATTGTATTCCGCGAAACAACACGTCCGGTACATGCGAACGATCATCAATCTTTCGCTGTCGTCTGATCGAGCCAGGAACCACCTGCAACTGTCATGCCACTTTTCTTTGAAAGGTTCTGGGATTAGGAAGGGTAGGGACACCAAGCGGCCTACAACATCATATCAAGCTGGAGTCAAATAAAAAAGGGCTCTTGATTTAGTCAATCTTAAGAACATCATGTTATGAGCAAGAATATTTTTTCAGCAAATGTTGACAGTAATATAAGCAAGCCATCATGATATCATAGGAAAGTAACATACTGCTGTAACAGCCGTTTGTAGCGATGGCTGGAGTAGGCCAGCAATACGTCCAGCAATAGAAGGAGTCGACAGCGTAAATGAAGCCCTTGTGTTCAATGGCATCAGAGAACCATGGAGGATGTATGATCCTGCGATGGACGTGCAGATTTATCCACTTACCGCAGTGACCTGTCAGATAGGCGAGACCGCGTTGAAGAATGCAATTAGCCTGAAGTCTTTATAATTCGCAGGTCTTGTGGCCACTTGGCAGATTACAACCTTGAGAAAATCAAACTTGGTATCATGTTGGCTACTGTAAGATTCTGAGTATTCTGGCGCGGTCCCAAAGCAAAGTCAAGATTAATCGAAGGAAGGGGATCAATCGCGGGTGTAGACCTCCACGAGCATCCAGCCGCCGCGACCGTCGACGAGCACCATCCAAGACGTGTTCATGCCAACCCAGTACATACCGTTAATGTAGTTGAGGCTGGCGGGGATCGGATCGCAGTCAAGGGGGTTGATGCTCGCCACCCTATGATCGTTATGCTATGTGACACGTCGTTTCTGAAGATCAGGCGGCATCAACAAGCAAGGAGCTGGCTTAAAAAGCTCCAGCCTGAGGGCTTTGAGTAAACGGTACAGCCCGGCGAGCACACGCCAAGCGCGCGGCATGGTATTGAGATTGTCCACATGCGAAACAATGAGCTTGATTACCTCTGTGGGGCGAATTCCAGCCACTCTTTTGGCGGACGCTGCTCGGTTCTCGCCATTGTTAGTGCTTGGGTTTTGACGACGGGGAGGCGCCTTAGCAGGATGGAAGATTGGACGACATTATGTGCGGACAAAGATGGAGAAGCGAATATGTGCTGCGGGAAGTGGACAGGTGATGATGACTACAGCATGCCGCTTGACTTACGAGACACATACCAGCAGCGTAGGGTCATGTCGATGCCAGACAACTTGCTTGAGTGATCACAATACTGGTACTCCCTATAGTGCTACGCCCTAACTTGCTTGAGTAGAGTTGTAACATCCCAAATTTTCAATTTGGAATGTTATACATTAGGTCATCATGCATATCATATTTTCTCGCATTTTCCGATCCTAGAAAATTTCACGCAACTCAAGGACCCTCGGAGAGAGTTGGAAGTTTCATTATTTTCAGATTTGGGATTTCTCAAATTTTGAAAATAGGATCATTTGGATTTATTTACTTATCTTCAAAAGTTTTTCCGATATAAAAATTTAAGAGAGGGAATAATATGAATTTCCCAACATTTAGGAAAAATGAAGATATTATAAATAAATCAAATTTTGGTTTTGAGGATTTATTTGCTTTAGGCAAAAATGAGCATTTTAAAAAAATATGCATATTTGCCCGTTTTTAAAGTTCATTTTGTTCGACTCATTTTTAGGAGTCGGGGAAAATTAATTTTATTAAATTCGGAGTTCGTTTGGTTTTATTTTAAATTCGTTTAGTTTTTGTTTAAAAAAAAAACCCGCCCGCTCGGCCAAGGCCAAGGCCCAGCTGCCCACCCCTGCCCATCTCCCTCTCCTCAAGGCTGGAGGACTCCCCGCCGCCGCCGCCGCGCCGCCCACTGCTTGCCCCCTCCTCCAAGGCACTCCCCCTCCTTTTATACCGCCACCCCCCCCTCTCTCCTCATCCCGCCGCCCGCCCGCCCCTCACCCGAGCCCCTTGCCCCCTTGACGCCTTGCCGCCGCCTCCCGCCGTCCGGAGCCCCTCGCCGCCCCTCGCCCTCCCACCTCCCGACCCCACGGACCCCACCGCCCCGGGCCCGCCAGAGCCTCACGGAGGTAGCACCTCGCCGCCCCGATCCAGTTTTTTAGAAAAACCCGATCCGGTTTTTCTCGTGATGTTCGGTTTTTTTTCAAAACCCTAGTTGGTTTTTATTTTTCTTCGGTTTTCTTATTTAATGAACGTTCACCGACCCGTTCGTTTCAATGAACGTGTTTGTTGGATTAGTTCTGTTAACGAACGTCCGTTGTTTAATCTGTTCGTCGTTTTCTTTTAATCGGATTTAATCCGTTATTTTTCTGAATTCGATTTCCGATTCGATTTCCAAATTTGTTTATTTTCTCGCTCGTTTATCGGAATCAGGTGATTCAAGCGCCTGGAGTTTTGTTATGAAACCGCCGTTCCGACTAACCTACTTACACAAAGTTTTGCTACTGTAAAATTTTGACCTAGTTTCAGATTGCTAAACCGAGACGTTCTCTCTCGAGTTTCGACTTTCGATGCTTTATTTGATTCGATTCTTTTGCAACCAGGGTTCTTAAGTTGAACTCTCTGGTTAGATCTTTTATTGGAGATTTCCTCGTGCATTAGATGAGTACTTATTGTATGCTTCTTGTTTGTCTGCGTTAGATCACCCGGAGTGCGCCGCTTGTTACTTCGAATCTCTAGGTCTCGCGGATCATCAGCAAGGCAAGTAACACTTGATCATACCTTTTCTACTACCCAGTTTTTATGCATTAGATCAACCCTCAAACACTTGCATGTTTAGGATCTAATTAAATTGTGGGATTGGGAAGTAGATTTGAGGTAGTACCTATTACCTGTTTTACTTATGAAACCTTGGGAGTTACTTCTACGTTTGCTTTTATGCCATGCTATGCTAGTAGACGTGGATTGGGTGAGTGAATATCCATGACAGATGTGAGATTGTTAATTAATGGTTTATCTAAGGTGGCAACCTAAACACACATCTGGGTGGATTGAGGCACTGGTTTCCATCAGACTTGCTGTATTTCTTCGGACCGCCACCTGTGCTCTAAGGGATCATAAGATTATTCAAACTGAAACTTCCGTGTGCAGCCACAAGCCAATTATGGGCTCTGGCGTAGTTGACTAAGTTGTGCGAACTCTTACGGGTAGGCTAGCTGATGTAGGGGATGTAGGTTGGTACGGTCTACCCACATGTAAGGTGCTAGCGCTTCGAAAGACTATGTCTCGGTCATCTGCTTCTCAAACACCATGTAGTCGAGAACCAAGCGGAGGCGATCGAGTCTTGTGGGGAAAAGTCATAAACCTCTGCAGAGTGTATAAACTAATCATGATTAGCCGTGTCCCCGGTTATGGACGTTTTGAGTATCCGTAATTGAATATCATGTGAATCTCAAGATGTTACTTCTAATAAATGTTATTGGGATTTGATGAGTACTTTTAATTGGGATTGAGGATGCTGTCAACCATTCTCAATGTTTAACAACCACCATGATAGTTAAATAAAATTATTCCTTTGTTGTAGGGAAAAACTAGCTTTATGCAAAATGTAACAGAGAGCCTTACCACCAGCCCTATATGCATGTAGTATAGGCTTATTCTTTCATTGCTCTCTATGTGTTACATTGCCAAGATATTCCATGTGTTGACCGTTTTGGCTGCAACTTTCACGTTCTGCACTTTTCGATTTATTTAGTAAGGTGTTAGGTCGTGGTTCTATACTCAAGTGATGCCGATGGAGTTGATGGACTCACTTATCTTCCAAGCCTTCCGCTGTTATTATTAGATGGCCTTAAGCCATATTATTGTAATAAGTTCCTTGTGGACAACGATGTAATAAGTGTGTGATTGCTACTCGCTATAAATCCTTCAAAGTAATCTTGTGTGTGTCGGCATTCTCGATCCAGGGATGACATCGAGCACGAGACTTGATCCATTCGGTCTGGTCGCTCTGAGAGAATGGTATCGAGCACACGCCGATCCGTAGGACACGACCACTAAGATAAAGCCATAGATCACTACTCTCTTCTCATTTTCTAACTCCTCATCTTTTCTACTCTCTTAGGATGACGGACGAGAAGATCAAGTACACCCAACCAGATGAAGGCACACCTTTTGGATTTCACTTGAAGGAAGTCACCAAGTACCTGAACATTGGACTACCCAGCTTCACCGGAACTTTCAACGCCACTCTGCCTGAAGAGGAGCGCTGGAAGATTCAAGCTCACGTTCCAGGAAGGACATTCGCCCCAATCACCAAGCCTATAGATAGTGTTTTCAGTGCACCAACTTGGAGTCTAGGAAAGAGCATGGCAGCTCACATCACCATGGGACGCATTGGAGAAGTTTATCAAGAAGACCTCAAGGACACTATCTACCAGATTTGCGGACGCCGAGATGACAAATGGGACATAGTCAGCACCAAGAAGGATAGGTCCATTGCAGCTTTCATCCAGGAGTTAAATCAGCACATTCGACGCCAGGAAAATCAAATGTGCAATGATATGATGGAGTTGCAGAATGCAAAGGGAAGGATCATCGAACTGGAAGGAGAACTAAAGACCACACGCAAGGACTACATGGACGAGATCGTAGCTCTAGCAAGACACAATAACGATCTTAAGTACGAGATCGAAGAACTCAAGAAGAAGTTGGCGCTCAGGAATGAAGACCAGTATGTCGGTTGCTCAAGCGACTACATCGACATCGACGACACCGATTCTGATCCAAGTGAACCCGACTTTGAAGACGAAGCTGGAGCAGACATCATGGAGTCTTCCACCGGTTCAAATTAGTAGAAGTCCCCCACATATTAGTAGTATTCCCTCCATGTAAACATCATAGTACACGCACTTTTGCGATAGTTAGATCGTTGTAAGCCCTTGTTTGATTGAATGAAGTGATTTTGTGTGCATTTGCTCATGTGCATTTGGGTAGTGATTCCCCTTAGACCTCAATCTATTCTAAATTCTCGTCTCTTCTAAAGCCATCGATGCCTCCGAGACGCGACCCGGGTTCGCTTTTCCGCCAGAGATCACCCAATTGATCCAGCAGCGTAATACCCCGATTCAAACATTGGTGCGTAACCAGGCAACCACAACAACAACAACAACAACCCACCGCCACCACCACCACCTGCGGATCACTTGACTCGTTTCCTTAGACTGAATCCGCCGGTGTATTCCAGTAGCACCGAGCCGATTGTGGCAGATGATTGGCTCCGCAAGATAGGAAGGAGTTGACCACTGCAGGATGCATGATGGAGAAAGAGTGAAGTTTGCAGCACATCAGCTTGAAGGACCCGCAGCAGCATGGTGGGAGAATTTTACAGCCACTTACCCGTGAGACACCGCCACATGGGATCAGTTTCAACAAGCTTTTCGCACTGCCCATGTTTCAGCAGGAGCTATGGCCATGAAGAAGCGTGAGTTTCGCAACTTACGCCAAGGAGGAAGGACTGTTGGCCAGTACGTGGATGATTTTAGTAAGTTAGCACGTTATGCCCTAGATGACGTTGCTACAGACGCTGCTAAACAGGAGAAGTTTCTAGAAGGACTGAATGATGAGTTCAGCATGCCGTTGATGGTAGAAAGTTTCAAAAACTACCAGGAGTTGGTAGACCGAGCCCTCATGATTGAAGGAAAGCAGCAGCAAATTGAGAACCGCAAGCGGAAGTATGGACAGGGGAAGTATAACTCCGGAGCCCAGCAGAAGCCTCGTTATACCCCTAAATCCGGAATTCAGTTTCAGCATACCCATGGAGGAGGAAATTCGCATAACCATAACGGAACTAAGAATGGGAACGGAAATGGAGGAAGCAATGGACAGAACCGCACCAACCCGTCAACACCATCCAAAGTAGACCTGAGTCATATCACTTGTTTTAAGTGCCGCAAGACTGGGCATTATGCAAATGACTATCCCGTAAGGCGAACGGAAATGGCAATGGAAGCTCTGGAAAGAAGCCCAACCCTTTCAACAGGGGACAGGTGAACCACATTGATGTGGAGGAGGTTGAAGATCAGCCCGATGCAGTAATCGGTAAGTTTTTGGTGAAGTCATTTACTGCAGTTGTTCTTTTCGATACTGGTGCATCGCATTCATACATATCAAGGGGATTTGTGGATAAGTACAAATTACCAACCCAAGCCCTTAGGTCACCCATGCTAGTAACCTCACCCGGAGCAGAGTACATGGCTAGTAAATGGTGTGATCGACTGCCATTAAGGATTGGACACTATGTTTTCCCCTCAGACCTAATAGTTCTGGAATCCCAAGGATTGGATGTGATATTAGGAATGGATTGGTTATCAAGGTATGGAGGAAACATAGATTGCACCACAAAGTCAATTTTGCTCACCACACCAGAAGGAAGAAGGATCAAGTATGTATCCGGCACAAGCCGAGGAGAGCACAAGTTAATTGTTTATCGGGGTGGTGCGGGAAGAAGTACCGATGGTGAAGGATTTTCCGATGTATTTCCTAAGAGTTGCGGTGAATGCCACGGATAGAGGCATTGAGTTTTGATCGAGCTGTTGCCGTGAACAGGCCCGATATCGAAGCGACCGTCTGTGATGCCAAAGCCAGGATTTGGCAGAAATCAAGAAGCGATTAAGGAACTATTGGATAAAGGTTTTATTCGCCCAAGTTCTTCACCTTGGGGATCACCCATTTTGTTAGTGGAGAAGAAGGATGGATCGTTAAGAATGGTTGTTGATTATCGTGGATTGAATGAAGTAACAATCAAGAACAAGTACCCACTACCTATGATAAATGATCTGTTTGATCGCTTGCAAGGAGCTAAGGTGTTTTCCAAGATCGATTCTGATCGTGGTACCATCGATTGAAGATTCGGGAGCAAGACATACCCAAGACAGCGTTTACCATGAGATATGGATCGTATGAGTATACCGTTATGTCATTTGGACTGACTAACGCACCAGTCTATTTCATGAACCTGATGAACAAAGTGTTTATGGAGTTTTTGGATAAGTTCGTCGTGGTGTTCATTGATGATATTTTGATTTTCTCAAGAATGAAGAGGAACACAAGGAACATTTGTGATTGGTTTTGGAGAAACCGAGGAACACCAGTTGTATGCCAAGTTCAGCAAGTGTGAGTTTTGGCTAAAGGAAGTTGGATTTCTGGACATGTTATATCCGGAGAAGGAATAGCAGTTGACCCCACAAAGGTTGATACCAGAACCAAATGGGAAGCACCAACGACAGTTGGAGAGATTCGAGTTTCCTTGGACTCGCAGGATACTACCAAGATTCATTGAGAATTTCTCAAGAATTGCAAAGCCTATGACAGAATTGTTGAAGAAGGATAACAAATTCATATGGACGAGAGGACTGTGAGGCAAGTTTTCAGGAGTTGAAGAAAAGATTGGTTACCTCACCAGTTTTGATATTGCGGATCGGACCAAGGATTATGAGGTGTATTATGACGCTTCACGCCGAGGACTTGGAGCAGTGCTTATGCAGGAAGGAAGAGTTGTTTCAGACGCTTCACGACAACTTAAGCCCCATGAGTTGAATTATGCCACACATGATTTGGAGTTAGCAGCCGTTGTGCGCCTTAAAGACATGGAGACATTTTCTCATTGGAAATCATTGTGAAGTATATACGGATCAAAAGAGTTTGAAGTACATCTTCACACGTAGAATTGAATCTCGTGCAAAGGAGATGGTTAGAGCTTATCAAGGATTATGATATGAGATTGCATTATCACCCGGAAAGGCTAATGTCGTAGCGGCGCATTGAGCCGTAAGAGCCACGTTAATACCCTAATGATGGGAGGGATACCCAATGAGTTAGCCGAGGACCTTCGAGAGCTATGTTTGGAAATAGTTCCAGAGGCTATGTAGCAGCATTGGAGATTCAATCGACAATCGATGGACAAAATCGAGAAGCCCAAAAGGCGATAAGGAAGTTGCCTCTATAAAGGAGAAAATGAGCAAAGGAAAAGCTAAAGGATTTCGTGAGGATGAGCACGATACCCTATGGTTTGAAGACCGTGTTTATGTGCCCAATAACCCGGAGATCAGGAAGTTGATTTTACAAGAAGCCCATGATTCACCCTATTCGATTCACCTAGGAAATACCAAGATGTATTTGGATTTGAAAAATACTTTCTGGTGGACCGGAATGAAGAAGGATATTGCGGAGTATGTAGCAGTTTGCGATGTATGTTAGAAAGTAAAAGCAGAGCATCAGAAGCCAGCAGGATTGTTACAACCATTGCCGATACCTGAATGGAAGTGGGATAAACTAGGCATGGATTTCATCACAGGTTTGCCAAAGACGCGTTCAGGTTATGACTCGATTTGGGTTATAGTCGATCGTTTGACGAAGGTAGCTCATTTCATCCCAGTCAAGACCACCTATAGCAGTGCTAAGTTGGCAAAGATATACATGAACAGAATTGTGTGTTTACACGGAGTTCCGAGGAGCATCGTATCGGATAGAGGAACCCAGTTTACCTCAAAATTTTGGAACCAGTTGCACGAAACATTGGGAACCAGACTGGAAGTCAGTACAGCTTTCCACCCACAGACCGATGGACGACCGAGAGAGTTAATCAGATTTTGGAGGATATCTTTGAGAGCTTGTGCACTAGATTATGGATCTAGTTGGGATGATAATTTGTATGCAGAATTTTCCTACAACAACAGCTACCAAACCAGCTTGAAGATGGCACCTTTGAGGCTCAGATGGAAGAAGGTGCAGGACACCGTTGTCATGGGACTAAACCGAGATCGCCGGTTGTTTGGACCAGATTTGATTAAGGAGTCGAACAGAAGGTTAAGTTGATTCGAGATGCTCAAGGTAGCCCACCTGCATGTAAGAGCTATGCAGATTCAAAGCGCAGCGATTGAGTATGAAGTTGGAGACAGTATATCTTAGAGTATCCCCGCCTCGTGGAGTTAAGCGTTTTGGAGTTAAAGGAAAGTTAGCCCCACGTTTCGTTGGACCATATAAGATTTTGCAACGCATGGGAGAAGTTGCTTATAAGTTGGAATTGCGGAAGGACTGTCGGGGAGTTCATGATGTATTCCATGTTTCTCGATTGAATAAATGTCACCCGAGATAGCAGAGGTACCGTTAAGAGACACAAAGTACACCGGAAGCAATTCAGTTGAAGGATGACTTAACATATGAGGAAAAACGGTTAAGATTCTCGATTTTGCTAGCGAGTTACCCGCAGCAAGGTTATCAAGTTTTGCAAAGTTCAATGGAGCCACCACACCGAGGATGAAGCCACCAGGAAAGAGAGGAAGTTTTGTTTAAGGACCACCTCACCTATTTTCTAGCCAACCCGAATCTCGAGGGCTAGATTCATCTTAAGAGGTAGGTTTGTAACATCCCAAATTTTCAATTTGGAATGTTATACATTAGGTCATCATGCATATCATATTTTCTCGCATTTTCGATCCTAGAAAATTTCACGCAACTCAAGGACCCTCGGAGAGAGTTGGAAGTTTCATTATTTTCAGATTTGGGATTTCTCAAATTTTGAAAATAGGATCATTTGATTTATTTATTTATCTTCAAAAGTTTTTCCGATATAAAAATTTAAGAGAGGGAATAATATGACTTTCCCAACATTTAGGAAAAATGAAGATATTATAAATAAATCAAATTTTGGTTTTGAGGATTTATTTCCTTTAGGCAAAATGAGCATTTTAAAAAATATGCATATTTGCCCGCTTTTAAAGTTCATTTTGTTCGACTCATTTTTAGGAGTCGGGAAAATTAATTTTATTAAATTCGAGTTCGTTTGGTTTTATTTTAAATTCGTTTAGTTTTGTTTAAAAAAAACCCCCGCCGCCCGCTGGGCCAAGGCCCAGCCGGCCCACCCGCCTGCCCATCTCCTCTCTCCTCACAAGCTGGAGGACTCCCGCCGCCGCCGCGCCCGCCCGCCGTGTCCGGCTCGGACACGCGCGCCCCGCCCAGCTTGCCCCCTCCTCCAAGCCTCCCCCTCCTTTTATACCGCCACCACCCCCTCTCTCCTCATCCCGCCCGCCCCCTCACCCGACCCGAGCCTTGCCCGCCGCCGCCGCCTCCCGCCGTCGCGGAGCCTCGCCGCCCCTCGCCGCCCGACCCCTCCCGACCCGCGGACCCCACCCCCGGAGCCCGCTGAGCCTCGCGGAGGTAGCACCTCGCCGCCCCGATCCGGTTTTTAGAAAACCCGATCCGTTTTTCTCGTGATGTTCGGTTTTTTTCAAAACCCTAGTTGGTTTTTATTTTTCTTCGGTTTTCTTATTTAATGAACGTTCACCGACCCGTTCGTTTCAATGAACGTGTTCGTTGGATTAGTTCTGTTAACGAACGTCCGTTGTTTAATCTGTTCGTCGTTTTCTTTTAATCGGATTTAATCCGTTATTTTTCTGAATTCGATTTTCGATTCGATTTTCAAATCTGTTTATTTTCTCGCTCGTTTATCGGAATCAGGTGATTCAAGCGCCTGGAGTTTCGTTACGAAACCGCCGTTCCGACTAACCTACTTACACAAAGTTTTGCTACTGTAAAATTTTGACCTAGTTTCAGATTGCTAAACCGAGACATTCTCTCTCGAGTTTCGACTTTCGATGCTTTATTTGATTCGATTCTTTTGCAACCAGGGTTCTTAAGTTGAACTCTCTGGTTAGATCTTTTATTCGAGATTTCCCCGTGCATTAGATGAGTACTTATTGTATGCTTGTTGTTTGTCTGCGTTAGATCACCCGGAGTGCGCCGCTTGTTACTTCGAATCTCTAGGTCTCGCGGATCATCAGCAAGGCAAGTAACACTTGATCATACCTTTTCTACGACCCAGTTTTTATGCATTAGATCAACCCTCAAACACTTGCATGTTTAGGATCTAATTAAATTGTGGGATTGGGAAGTAGATTTGAGGTAGTACCTATTACCTGTTTTACTTATGAAACCTTGGGAGTTACTTCTACGTTTGCTTTTATGCCATGCTATGCTAGTAGACGTGGATTGGGTGAGTGAATATCCATGACAGATGTGAGATTGTTAATTAACGGTTTATCTAAGGTGGCAACCTAAACACGCATCTGGGTGGATTGAGGCACCTGGTTTCCATCAGGACTTGCCTGTATTTCTTCGGACCACCACCCAGGCTCTAAGGGATCATAAGATTATTCAAACTGGAAACTTCCGTGTGCAGCCACAAGCCAATTATGGGCTCTGGCGTAGTTGACTAAGTTGTGCGAACTCTTACGGGTAGGCTAGCTGATGTAGGGGATGTAGGTTGGTACGGTCTACCCACATGTAAGGTGCTAGCGCTTCTGAAAGACTATGTCTCGGTCATCCGCTTCTCAAACACCATGTAGTCGAGAACCAAGCGGAGGCGATCGAGTCTTGTGGGGAAAAGTCGCAAACCTCTGCAGAGTGTATAAACTAATCATGATTAGCCGTGTCCCCGGTTATGGACGTTTTGAGTATCCGTAATTGAATATCATGTGAATCTCAACATGTTACTTCTAATAAATGTTATTGGGATTTGATGAGTACTTTTAATTGGGATTGAGGATGCTGTCAACCATTCTCAATGTTTAACAACCACCATGATAGTTAAATAAAATTATTCCTTTGTTGTAGGGAAAAACTAGCTTTATGCAAAATGTAACCGTGAGAGCCTTACCACCAGCCCTATATGCATGTAGTATAGGCTTATTCTTTCATTGCTCTCTATGTGTTACATTGCCAGCATATTCCATGTGCTGACCGTTTTGAGCTGCAACTTTCACGTTGCGCACTTTTCGACGCATTTACGAGTAAGGTGTTAGGTCGTGGTTCTATACTCAAGGATGCCGATGGAGTTGATGGACTCACTTATCTTCCAAGCCTTCCGCTGTTATTATTAGATGGCCTTAAGCCATATTATTGTAATAAGTTCCTTGTGGACAACGATGTAATAAGTGTGTGATTGCTACTCGCTATAAATCCTTCAAAGTATTGTGTGGTGTCAAGACATTCGATCCAGGATGACATCGAGCACGAGACTTGATCCATTCGGGTCTGGTCGCTACAAGAGTAGTAGAGTAGGACTCTGCTCTACTACTAGCACCGGAGGAGTAGTATATTCTAATCTAAAATAGTTACAAACTTCAATGCCCGAGCGTGGAACGACTACGAACCGTGCTCAAAGACAGTGTCTACGTGGTGTTTGGACATGGGCGACAACCTCAATGCCAACGGTGCTGCTCCCGTTGCACCGTATGTGTTTCTGTCCTTCCTGTTTGAAATCGTGGTAGAATTCATGTTTCTACTCTGTATCCTACTACTATGCTAGTCCACATGATTAGTTTCATCTCTGTTATAGCTGTCATGATTTATTTTGTGCTTATTCAGATTAAATCTCGTAGTAACTTGCTCATATATTCAACTGGCGCAACGTCCCCTACAGCCACTCCCTTTTCATGGACGGCGTGGTCGATGCCTCCAAGGAGCCCTTCGTCCAATGCTATGAGTGCCCGATGCCGTTTTGTGGCTTGCCGACGGACATGGTGCATCACCTCACGGATGCGTGCAGCGGTCACTGCTGGCCCTTGGCGGAGAACATCAAGTACGAGACGTGCTACCCGTTCACCATGCCAGAGTCGCTGGAGGATCACCGCCGCCTGCTAGTCTCGGAGGAGGACGACAGCGTCTTCCTCTTGATCGTGGGCACCGGCGAATCCCACGCAGGCCGCCGCCCCGTCTCTGTAATGTGCATCAGGGGCGACGCCGCTGACGCTGACACTGACACGAGGCCGATGTACGGGTGCGTGGTCAGTGTTACTACCCCTCCGGGTCGCGTGGGCGGCGACACCGGCCTCATCAAACAGACTTGGACTCTGGGGAGCTGGGACTATCCCGCCAATGTGGACTTGGAAAACCCATGGCATCCTTTACCTGCCGATGCGGTGCACGGGGACTCCAAGGAGGTTCACCTAGACATACGCATTATCAAGTTAAATTTTGATCATTAGTCTTCGCTCAATGTAATCCGCTGTCTAAGCATGTGGAGACTTCCATGCAGGATCTTGCTCTATTGGAGTATCGCGCATGAATAAAAGTGTGTCCGTTTATGGTTTAGTCTAGAATCTTCCATGCATGAATTTTTACTACAGTACTGGTGAAGGACTTACGATGAACCATTTCTTACATCTCCTCTGCCTGCTTGCAAGTCATCCTGATTTAATCCCTCCGTCTAGGTTAATATTACTTAATAGTATAGCCAACTATTGACTATATGAAAGTGCCATGTCATCTGTAGCCAACATGTATAACAATCGATACTCAAAAAACTAATTCTTAAAGATCATTTCTTGCAAAGCACAATAAGTGTTATTTCTTCACAAGTTTTGGATGTAGGTTGAACAGTTGAACGCTTTTGTTTGCAAAAGATACCTTTTTATCTATTTCACCCGGATGTTTGTGAGCTCTAGAGATGAAATAATATCTGAAGAAACCTATCGATACCCGTTACACATGAGATGACCCCCACATCCTTTGTCAAAATAAACAACTCCCCGATCAATGCATTTCACTCTTCATTAGGCAACGACGGCACCTTACTACTATACATTAGTACGACCAAAAATTGAACTAACACTATATATAGTATGATAAATACTGATGCATGTCACCTAAAATTATATCATTCAAAACTATGTTCAAATACGAATCCAACGATATAGTTTTTGTTGACATGCACTAACATTTTGTCAGTTAAATCTTCAGTCAAATTCAATGGGGTACTAATAAACCACGACCGATGTAGTAGAAGTGTAGAGGAGGCGCTGCACGGAGTCTCACCTCTCACCCGCTGTGGCGCGGCAAAAAAGCCATCATATCACAAAACCCAACCACTCCCAGTAATAAGTGGCCTGGTAAAATAAACGGACAAGCAACCATCACATCCCTCCGTCTTTTTGCATTTCATCTCTCTGCATTTACTTTCTCCGGTTCATCTCGCACACTCGATCCCTAGCTACTACTCCTAGGGCCAGTTCTTTTACGGCTTCCCTGCTTTTCCACAAGACTAGTCACGGTGGAGAGTAACAATAAGGCGCCTCACTCATTTATTTGGGCTTCTAAACTACCACTCTGTCCTGGTTTATTCCTCACCATTGTAATTTGTGCTAAATTTTGACCAAAGATTTAACTGGTTTATTCCTCACCATTGTAATCCCTCCGTCTAAGTGTGTAAGTCATCTTAGGAAAACCAAATAATCCCAAAACACTTAGGCGCGGTGCATTAACTTCTACCTCATTTCTTGTTTCTTGACATATCAACCAATAAGAGATAAAGAGTGTGCATGCTTTTAATGACTTGAGATATCAAACACGACATGCGGTGGTTAGTTCATTGCATGCAATACTATTAATTAGCAAATAAACATTAATGTTTCTCGTTTTCTCCTCCTCCTTGGTCACGGTGCACAGCCTAAGATGACTTACTCACCTAGACGGATGGAGTAGTGCATGTGACATGCACTAGCATTTCATTAGTTAAATTTATGATCAAAATTTGACACAGATTACAATGGGGACCAATAAACCAGAGACAGAGGTAGTAGTTATGGGATTACTAATCTAGAAGCCTAAAAGAACTGGCCCCTGGTACTCCTACTAGTAGTAGTACTCAAGTTGGAATTCCAATTGCACGGCACAACTTGTTAGGCAAAAAACTCGATACAGGGTGTAGGAAGCGGTTTGGGAATTTGGATGCCTTTCCAACCAGTGAGATACTCCGTACAAAGTACGATAGAGAAATAACCACAGAAAAGGAAGCTAAAAGTAAACAATCAAACGAGCATTGTTGCATTTGTTTTGCATTGAATCGTTTCACAAGCTTGACTAGTGCTATTTTTCTACTTTTACAAAAATCGCATCGTAATGTTAAAACGTGCATTTGCACGTACATAAGTAATAGTAGTACTCCCTCCGTCTAGGTGTATAAGTCTTCCCTCCTTCTTGGTCACAGTGCACAACCAAAGATGCCTTATTGACCTGGATGGAGGGAGTAGCACAGTCTGCAAGCATATATCGAGAGAGACGTGTAGTGCGATAGTATATAGTAAAGTTTGTGCTATATGCACGTACTTGCAAAATGCGTACGAAAACACAAGGTTTCCAAACTTTCCCTTTTACATACTTAATTAAGGATGCTAAAATTTCCTGAACGTTCGGGATTTATCATTTGCGTCCCAAAACTAATGAGATCGCCTTACGAAACAAAAATTATACTCCTCCTAAAGCCACGACGCCGCAGAGCGCTTGCAAAGACGCCACGAGTGCCCCAGTGCGCGACCGTTTCAAAGCACCGACACAACGCCTCTTCCTCAGCCTCGCAACTCGCGAGGTGTTGATTGGCGGCTTGCCGGCGGGCGAGCGTGATCTCACCGGTGTGGTGATCCGGCGCCAAGAGGTACTCCTCCTCGCTGGAAGCGTGCACCGTCCACGCACCGCCAAGCGTAGATGAGGCGCTTGGGCCCGACTGCACTCAGGGCGTCGGCACGGGCATCCTCTGCCACCCTCATGGCCCTCGCACGAGCCTTCTGCCAAAGAGCCAATTGCCTGGCTCTCTTGGACACGACATAGGCCTCCCAGGCAGCTTGTTCCGTGGTGCGCTTCTCTTCCTCGGTCTTCTTCTCCGCCTCTATTTTGGCGCGCTCTGCTGGAGGCAAAGCCTCCCACAAGGCGACATCCATTTCTTTCCGAAGCTCCTCAAGGCTGGAGGGCTCGGCGGGCGGCGCAGCGTTCTCCTCGTAGCAGGGAGCCGACGCGTCCTCCATCGTGCGTGCTGGCGAGATTGGGAACGCCGATGCGTCCACCTCGACGCGTCGCGACGGGGAGCGGAACGCCGATGCGTTCTCCTCGACTAGTGGCGGCGAGGAATGGAATGGCGACGCGTCGCGTCACGGCTAGGAGCGGAACGCCAACGCGTCCTCCTCGACTAGTGGCGGCGAGGAACAGAACGGCGATGCATCGCGTAGCGGCGAGGAGCGGAACACCAACGCGTTCTCCTCGACTAGTGGCGGCGAGGAACGGAACGGCGACGCGTGACCGTCCGCGCGGTGCAGCGAGGGGCTCCTAGGGCTTGGGAGGGGCGATTCCATGGTGGTCGAAGTGAGAGGGATGGGGAGGAGATAGCGATGAACGTGAACGTGAGGGGAGGAGATAGCGATGTCGTGGGAGGCGCAGTATTTATAGCGAGCAATGGCACACCTAAGTAAGATATGGACTGAGCTGCACTGACTTAACTGCAGGACCAGTTGCGTCACTGACGTGTGGGCCAGACCCCTGTTGGCCCCATATGTCATTGACCCAATGCACCTGCAGTTAAGTAACAGCTACGTGGGCATATTTGTTGGAGTAAATTACGGGGGAGCGAAGGGGTGGAAATATTGCTGGCCACAACGGATTGGACGAGCGTGGGGGGAGGAGAGTCATGCATGCAGATTTTTTCACACGGGGTGGAGTGGTGGGACCGCCGGAGGGAGAAGGAGAGTTTGGCAGGCATATTGTTTCCACACATGGAGAGGAAAAGATTTGGAGACGAACGGGCTTCCTGCAGGTATGGGGAACGATGCATAATAAGTCATCTTGCATGACGGGCTAGGTATAGTCTCAAGTCATTAAACCAGTTTTGCCATGAGAGTCCACCATATCTACCTATGGATTGAGTAAGATCCTTCAAGTAAGTTGTCATCGGTGCAAAGCAATAAAAATTGCTCTAAATATGTATGATTGATTGGTGTGGGAGAAATAAGATTTATACGATCTTGTGATGTGGAAGTAATAAAAGCGACGGACTTCATAATAAAGGTTCATATCACAAGGGGCGATATAAAGTGACGTTCCTTCGCATTAAGATTTTGTGCATCTAAAACACAAAAGCGCATGGTAACCTCTGCTTCCCTCTGCGAAGGGCCTATCTTTTATTATTATCTTCTACCTTATGCAAGAGTCACGGTGATCTTCACCTTTCCTTTTTCATTTTATCCTTTCGCAAGCATAGTATGTTGGAAAGATCCTGATATATGTACCTAATTGGATGTAGGGGAGCATGAGTTATTATTGTTGACATTACCCTTGAGGTAAAAGGTTGGGAGGCGAAACTATAAGCCCCTATCTTTCTCTGTTTCTGATTAAAACTTCATAACCACAAGTATTGCATGAGTGTTAGCAATTATGAAGGACTAGATGATAGTTGAGTATGTGGACTTGCTGTTAAGCTCTGACATAGACTCTTTCTGATGTTATGATAAATTGCAATTGCTTCAATGACTAAGATTATAGTTTGTTGGTTCTCAATAAAGTTTATGATTCATACTCTACATTGTGAATAGATTATTACTTGAGCATAAGAAATCATATGACAATATCTATATATGTTGTTGTTATGAGAATAATCATGATGCCTTCATGTCCGTATTTTATTTTTATCAACACCTCTACCTCTAAACATGGGGACATATTTATCGTTATCGGCTTTCGCTTGAGGACAAGCGAGGTCTAAGCTTGGGGGAGTTGATACGTCCATTTTGCATCATGCTTTTATATCGACATTTATTGCATTATGGGCTGTTATTATGCATTATGTCACAATACTTATGGCTATTCTCTCTTATTTTACAAGGTTTACATAAGGAGGGAGAATGCCGGCAGCTGGAATTCTGGGCTGGAAAAGGAGCAAATATTAGAGACCTATTCTGCACAGCTCCAAAAGTCCTGAAACTCCACGAAAGTCATTTTTGGAAAATATAAAAAATATCCAGCGGAAGAAGTTCACCAGAGGGGCCACCACCTATCCACGAGGGTGGGGGGCGTGCCCTATCCCCTGGGTGCGCCCCTACCTCGTGGGCCCCCTGTTGGCTCTCTGATGCCCATCTTCTGCTATATGAGGTCTTTCGATGAGGAAAAAATCATAAGCAACCTTTCGGGACGAGACTCCGCCGCCACGAGGCGGAACCTTGGCGGAACCAATCTAGGGCTCCGGCAGAGCTGTTCTGCCGGGGACACTTCCCTCCGGGAGGGGGAAATCATCGCCATCATCATCACCAACGCTCCTCTCATCGAGAGAGGGCAATCTCCATCAACATCTTCACCAGCCACCATCTCATCTCAAAACCCTAGTTCATCTCTTGTATCCAATTATTGTCTCCAAGTCCGGGATTGGTGCTAGTAGTGTTGATTACTCCTTGTAGTTGATGCTAGTTGGTTTATTTGGTGGAAGATCATATGTTCAGATCCTTTATGCATATTATTACCCCTCTGATTATGAACATGAATATGCTTTATGAGTAGTTACGTTTGTTCCTGAGGACACGGGAGAAGTCTTGCTATTAGTAGTCATGTGAATTTGGTATTCGTTCGATATTTTGATGAGATGTATGTTGTCTAGCCTCTAGTGGTGTTATGTGAACGTCGACTACATAACACTTCACCATTATTTGGGCCTAGAGGAAGGCATTGGGAAGTAATAAGTAGATGATGGGTTGCTAGAGTGACAGAAGCTTAAACCCTAGTTTATGCGTTTCTTCGTAAGGGGTTGATTTGGATCCATATGTTTCATGCTATGGTTAGGTTTACCTTAATACTTTTGTTGTAGTTGCCGATGCTTGCAATAGAGCTTAATCATAAGTGGGATGCTTATTCAAGTAAGAACAACACCCAAGCACCGGTCCACCCACATATCAAATTATCAAAGTGCCGAACGCGGATCATATGAACGTGATGAAAACTAGCTTGACGATATTCCCATGTGTCCTCGGGAGCGCTTTTCCTTATATAAGAGTTTGTCTAGGCTTGCCCTTTGCTACAAAAAGGATTGGGCCACCTTTCTGCACTTTATTTACTTTTGTTACTTGTTGCTCGTTACAATTTATCCTATCACAAAACTATCTGTTACCACTTATTTCAGTACTTGCAGAGAATACCTTGCTGAAAACCGCTTATCATTTCCTTCTGCTCCTCGTTGGTTTCGACACTCTTACTTATCGAAAGGACTACGATAGGTCCCCTATACTTGTGGGTCCTCAAGACTCTTTTCTGGCGCCGTTGCCGGGGAGTGAAGCGCCTTTGGTAGGTGGAATTTGGTAAGGAAAAAATTTATATAGTGTGCTGAAATTTACTGTCACTTGTTACTATGGAAAGTAATCCTCTGAGGGGCTTGTTCGGGGTATCTTCACTCCGACTAGTAGAGCAAAGAATTGCTCCTCAACCTACTGATCCTACTGAAAATGAAAATGTTCCCTTTGAATTTCCTTCGGGTATGATAGAAAAACTGCTAGCTAATCCTTTTACAGGAGATGAAACAAAGCATCGTGATGAGCACCTAATATATGTGGATGAAGTTTGTGGATTATTTAAGCTTGCATGTATACCCTATGATGTTGCTAAGAAGAAGGTCTTCCCTTTATCTTTGAAGGGAGATGCATTGACATGTTATAGGCTATGTGATGACACGAGATCATGGAACTATAGAAGACTGAAATTGGAATTTCATCAAAAGTATTATCCTATGCATCTTGTTCATCGTGATCGCAATTATATATATAATTTTTGGCCTCGCGAAGGAGAATGCATCGCTCAAGCTTGGGGGAGGCTTAAATCAATGTTATATTCATGCCCCAATCATGAGCTCCCAAGAGAAACAATTATTCAAAATCTTTATGCTTGGCTTTCTGAAAACAATCGCACCATGCTCTATACTTCTTGTGCTGGCTCTTTTATGATGAAGACTATTGAATTTAAATGGGATTTATTGGATAGAATTAAACGCAACTCTGAAGATTGGGATCTCGACGAAGGTAAGGAGTCAGGTATGACATATGACACCTAAGTTTGATTATGTTAAATCTTTTATGGATACCGATGTTTTTCGTAAATTTAGCACTAAATATGGACTTGACTCTGAGATAGTAGCTTCTTTCTGTGAATCTTTTGCTACTTATGTTGATCACCCCAAGGAGAAGTGGTTTAAATATCATCCTCCCATAGAAGTAAAAGTAGCTGCACCTATTAAAGTTGAAGAAAAGACTGTCACTTATAATGATCCTATTGTTCCTACTTCTTATGTTGAGAAACCACCTTTCCCTGTTAGAATAAAGGATCATGCTAAATCTTCAACCGTGGTTCGTAAAAGCAATATTAGAACTTATACACCTCCTGAGCAAGTTAAAGTAGAACCTAATATTGCTATTGTCAAAGATCTTTTGTCTGATAATATTGATGGGCATGTCATTCAGTTCTGAAGTGAAACTACTAGAATTGCTAAACCTTGTGCTAAAGATAAACATAGACATGTGGTAGGCATGCCTGTTATTTCTGTTAAAATAGGAGATCATTGTTATCATGGCTTATGTGATATGGGTGCTAGTGCTAGTGTTATACCTTATGACTTGTATAAAGAAATTAAGCATGAAATTGCACCTGCTGAGTTAGAAGATATTGATGTCACAATTAAACTTGCCAATAGAGATACTATATCAGCAATGGGAATTGTTAGAGATGTGGAAGTCTTGTGTGGGAAAATTAAATATCCTGCTGATTTTCTTGTTCTCAGTTCCCCACAAGATAGCTTTTGTCCCATTATATTTGGTAGACCCTTCTTGAATACTGTTAATGCTAAGATAGATTGCGAAAAGAATGTTGTTACTATTGGCTTGGATGATATGATTCATGTGTTTAATTTCTCTAAGTTTAGTAAACAACACCGTGAAGAAGAATTGCCTAGTAAGGATGAAATTATTGGTCTTGCTTCTATTGCCGTACCTCCTACTGATCCTTTAGAACATTATTTGCTAGACCATGAAAATGATATGTTTATGAAAGAAAGAAGGGAAATAGATGAAGTATTCTTTAAACAGAACCTATTCTCAAACACAATCTGCTGTTGAAATCTTAGGGATCCTCCTCCACCCAAGGGTGATCCGTGTTTGAGCTTAAACCGTTGCCTGATAATCTTAAATATGCTTATCTTGATGAAAAGAAGATATATCCTGTTATTATTAGTGCTAACCTTTCAGAGCATGAAGAAGAAAGATTGTTGAAAACTCTGAAGAAGCACCGTGCTGCTATTGGATATACTCTTGATGATCTTAAGGGCATTAGTCCCACTCTATGTCAGCATAAAATAAATTTGGAAGCAGATGCCAAACCAGTTCATGATCCTCAACAACGTTTGAATCCTAAAATGAAAGAAGTGGTATGAAAAGAAATACTAAAGCTTCCGGAGGTAGGTATAATTTATCCCGTTGCTGATAGTGAGTGGGTAAGTCATGTCCATTGTGTCCCTAAGAAGGGAGGTATTACTGTCGTTCCTAATGATAAAGATGAATTGATTCCACAAAGAATTATTACGGGTTATAGGATGGTAATTGATTTTCATAAATTAAATAAAGCTACTAAGAAGGATCATTACCCCTTACCTTTTATCAACCAAATGCTAGAAAGATTATGCAAACATACACATTATTGCTTTCTAGATGGTTCTTCTGGTTTCTCTCAAATGCATGTGTCGGCTAAAGATCAATCAAAGACTACCTTTACATGCCCTTTTGGTACCTTTGCTTATAGATGTATGAATTTTGGTTTATGTAATGCACCTGCTACCTTTCAAAGATGCATGATGGCTATATTCTCTGACTTTTGTGAAAAGATTTGTGAGGTTTTCATGTATGACTTTTCCGTCTATGGATCCTCTTTTGATGATTGCTTGAGCAATCTTGATCGAGTTTTGCAGAGATGTGAAGAAACTAATCTTGTCTTGAATTGGGAAAAGTTCCACTTTATGGTTAATGAAGGTATTGTCTTGGGGCATAAAAGGTATTGAAGTAGATAAAGCCAAGGTTGATGCTATTGAAAAGATGCCATGTCCCAAGGACATCAAAGGTATAAGAAGTTTCCTTGGTCACACCGTATTTTATAGGAGGTTCATTAAGGACTTCTCAAAAATTTCTCGGCCTCTCACTAATTTATTACAAAAAGATATACCATTTGCCTTTGATGATGATTGTGTAGAAGCATTTGAAATACTTAAGAAAGCATTGATCTCTGCACCTATTGTTCAGCCACCTGATTGGAATTTACCATTTGAAATTATGTGTGATGCTAGTGATTATGCTTTAGGTGTTGTTCTAGGGCAAAGAGTTGATAAGAAATTAAATTTTATCCATTATGCTAGTAAAACTCTAGACAATGCTCAAAGAAATTATGCTACTACTGAAAAAGAATTCTTAGCCGTTGTATTTGCTTGTGATAAGTTCAGACCTTATATTGTTGATTCTAAATTAACTATTCACACTGATCATGCTGCTATTAAATATCTGATGGAAAAGAAAGATGCTAAACCTAGACTTATTATATGGGTTCTCTTGCTACAAGAATTTGATTTGCATATTGTTGATAGAAAGGGAGCTGAGAACCCCGTTGCAGACACTTGTCTAGGTTAGAAAATGTTCTTGATGACCCACTACCTATTCATGATAGCTTTCCTGATGAACAATTAAATGTTATAAGTACTTCTCGTAGTACTCCTTGGTATGCTGATTATGCTAATTACATTGTTGCTAAATTAATACCACCTAGCTTCACATACCAGCAAAAGAAAAAGTTTTTCTATGATTTGAGGCATTACTTTTGGGATGACCCACATCTTTATAAAGAAGGAGTAGATGGTGTTATTAGACGTTGTGTACCTGAGCATGAACAGGAACAGATTCTACGCAAGTGTCACTCCGAAGCTTATGGAGGACACCACGCTGGAGATAGAACTGCACATAAGGTATTGCAATCCGGTTTTTATTGGCCTGCTCTCTTCAAGGATGCCCGTAAGTTTGTCTTGTCTTGTGATGAATGTCAAAGAATTCGTAATATTAGTAGACTTCAAGAAATGCCTATGAATTATTCACTTGTTATTGAACCATTTGATGTTTGGGGCTTTGATTATATGGGACCTTTTCCTGCCTCTAATGGATACACACATATTTTAGTTGCTGTTGTGTCACGCCTAATATGCGACCCTATCCAAAAGGAACTCGAAGGTCCCACCAAGGATAGACCCGCATATTGAAACACTTTTGCAAGGTGGATATCATTACATCAACATTACATAATAGATGGGGATACATACATAAGGCAGAAATGCCACAAGAATACATCAACAACATATACAAGCTCAACATCCGACTACGGATGAAACATAAACAGAAGCTCAAACGACATCCACCCTGCTAGCCCAGGCTGCCGACCTGGAACCTATCCCCTGATCGAAGAAGAAGCAGAGGAAGAACTCCAAACAAGCAAACATCGCTCTCGCGTCACGATCATCGCAAACCTGTACCTGCAACTGGTGGTGTAGTAATCTGTGAGCCACGAGGACTCAGCAATCCCATTACCATGGGTATCAAGACTAGCAAAGCTTAAAGGGAAACGAAGGGGTAAAGTGGTGAGGTTGCAGCAGCGGCTAAGCATATATGGTGGCTAACATACGCAAATGAGAGCGAGAAGAGAAACAAAGGAACGGTCGTCAACTAGTAATGATCAAGAAGTGATCCTGAACTCCTACTTACGTCAGACATAACCCAAGAACCGTGTTCTCCTCTCGATCAACCCCGAAAAGAGACACTCACGGTTACGCACACGGTTGGTGTATTTTAGAAGAGTTTACTTCAAGTTTACTACAACCGGATATTAACAAATTCCCATCTGCCACATAACCGCGGGCACGGCTCTCGAAAGTTTATACCCTGCAGGGGTGTCCCAACTTAGCCCATGATAACGATCAATGAAGGATATTCCTTCTCCCCGGGAAGACCCGATCAGTCTCGGAATCCTAGCTACAAGACATTTCGACAGCAATAAAACAAGACCAGCAAAGCCGCCCGATGTGCCGACAAATCCCGATAGAGTCGACGTACCGTCGCTCTCGTGGCAACACCGGATGAGACTAGCTACGAGTAAAACCAGACCTCGAGTTGCTCCGAGGGGGCCCCGCAGGCAGCTCGGTTCAGGCCAGCACTTAGAGAAGCACTGGCCCCCGGGGGGGGGGGGCTAAAATAAAGATGACCCTTGGGCTCCGGAAACCCAAGGGAAAAAGGGCATAGGTGAGGCAAATGGTAAAACCAATGTTGGGCCTTGCTGGAGGAGTCTTATTGAAAGCGAACTGTCAAGGGGATCCCATAAATCACCCGACCGCGTTAGGGACGCAAAATCCGGGAACATAATACCGATATGACGGAAACTAGGGCGGCAAGAGTGGAACAAAACACCAGACATAAGGCCGAGCCTTCCACCCTTTACCAAGTATATAGATGCATTAATAATATAAGAGATATTGTGATATCCCAACAAATAAACATGTTCCAACAAGGAACAACATCTCCATGTTCCAACAAGGAACAAACTTCATCTTCACCTGCAACTAACAACGCTATAAGAGGGGCTGAGCAAAGCGGTAACATAGCCAAACAATGGTTTGCTAGGAAGGGTGACAAAGGTTAGAGGCTGACATGGCAATTTGGGATGGCTTGATAAATAGGTAATAGGTAGCGCAACATAGCGATAGAACGAAGCAACTAGCATAGCAATGATAGTAGTGAGATCCAGGGTAGCGGTCATCTTGCCTGAAATCCCGCTAGGAAGAATAACGAGTCCATGAAGAAGATGAATGGATGAAGCCGAACCAAGCGTAGACGAACGAATCCTCACGATCGCAACGAAACATGAACTAACAAGAAGAAGCACACAACATAGTAAACACACCACACAAGAACAAGACATGATGCACAACAAGCATGATGCATGACAATGCTACATGAAGCTACTCATGGCAAAAGATGATACAAACAAGAGCGACACATCAAGGCAAATTTAAATGAGGCCGGGAACAACATAGAACAAATCCGGTAAGTCCTCATATGCAAATTCCGAAATTGGTCCAGATCTGAATAACTTTATGTTCAAGTTGTTAAACAGCAAGTTAAGATGCACCACGATGATCTACACGAAATTCTAGTCAAGTTACATATAAAGTTCGTTAGATTTGGAGCTACAGCCTAGAAGATATGAGCAAAACAAGATAAGCATGGCATTGATGCAAAATGCATACAAACATCAAGCAAACACCTTAAAACAAGGATGCAACATGATAATATGAAACTACATGCAAAATCAAGAAAGTTTCATATAGAGCACACTCAAAACGGAGCAACGGTTCAACACATACACCCTATACAAGACATAACAACAATCTGTCCAAAACAGCAAGTAGGCATATTGCAAGCATCAAAACAACATGCCACAGAATCTCAACATAATAAAAAAGGCATGGACCTGATGTACAGGTAAAGCATGACAAAACATGAAAACTGAGCTAACTCCAGAAATCACTAGAACATGCTCAAAAACACATGGCAATATTGCAAATAATAACAGTTCAGACTTATCAGGAAATAACATCAGGTTGCAATGTTTAGAGCTATCAAACAACATGCTACAGGAACTTAACATGATAAACAAAGGAATGGCATGATACTACTAAATGCATAGAACAAAAGTCCCTTACTGACCATGAGCCAAAAAGGATAAGAAAATATGATGGCACCCATGTAAAGATAGCAAGTTATATTACAGATTCGTACATGGCAGGAACAACAATAAGTAGGCATGTTGGTGAGCTTGAACCACTCACCACAGAGCAACACATGGCATGGCAAGGCAACTCACAGTAAGAAGACATGGCATAGAAGCTATACATGGCAAGAACAACATCATGGCATACACGGATCAACTACAACAACCTTGGCAAAATTGAATAACATGTAAACAACCTGCCAGGAAACATTTTATAGCAAAAGTAGAGCTCGATTGACTCAAGCTATGGCACTCCATAATTGCAAACAAAGGCATGGATGGATAGAGAATAACCATATGTTCAAAACATCCTTACTGAAGTATCTCAAAATATGCATGGATCTCTCGGTAGCATCAAGTTAACATGGCATAAAAATATCAGTAGAACAGGGGCTGAAATCAGCAACATCATGAAGCCTAGTTTGCATGCTTGTGCTAGTCACCACAGAGATCACAAAAATGCATAGCAAGCACCACTGTAAAGAAGACATGACATATTACAAAACACATGTAGGACTCAAGTTCATAGGGTGCACACATCAATCATGACAAAAATGACAAAAGTGAATGTTCTGATAAGAATCTGAAACTATCATCACATAGCCCTCTTCCAACAGAATTTCGGGCATCAAGATGAGCTCAAATGAAAATGATGCAACGAGGTGACATGATGTACTCGTCGAGACGAACAATTTGACATATTACACGCATGAATCGGAGCTATGGATGCAAAGTTATGGCATGATGAATATGGGCTCATAATGTGCAAAATTACGGGACTTAGCAGAAAACGGAGGGGGGGGGGAGTCAACCGGATCTGGATCGGGGCGCGGAGCTCGAGGATGGCCGGCTGGGCTCGGTTCTGGCGATGGTGGCGCGGTGGTGCGGCGACGACGACGGAAGGCACCGGGGTCGGCGGGGCGCTGGGACGGCGGCGGAGCCGAGGCGGCGGCCGGGCGGCACCATGCGGCGGCGGCGCCGGAGATCGGGATGCGGGCAGCGCGGCGGCGGCGGCGGCGGTCGACGGCGGCGAAGCCGGCCGGTGGCGGCGGGCGGTGCGGCGGCGGCGCCGGCGCGCCGGCCGGAGGCGGCGAACGGCGGCGACGGGCGAGGCGGAGGCGAGGAGCGCTTCAGCGCGGCGGCGGCGCGGATCGGGCAAGGCGGGCAAGCGGCGGCGACGTCCGGGCCGGGCGGGCAGATCCGGGCCCCGTGGGCCGCGGAGGTGGGAGGCGGCGGCGACAGTGGCGAGCCCGATTATGCGGGGCGGCGGCGGAGATGCGTCCGGCCGGGGCGGACATGTCCGGTGTGGAGAGGGGAATTTTTAGGGTTTGGGGGTGAGAAATCATCCGCGAATTTCGGAGGGGCAGGTGTTTATATAGGCATAGGGAGCTAGGAGACTCCAAATGAGGTGCGGTTTTCGGCCACGCGATCGTGATCGAACGACCGAGAGCATGGAGGGGAGTTTGCTGGGTTTTGGGCCACTTTGAAAGGGGTGTTGGGCTGCACACAAAAGAGGCCTTTGCGGTTACCCGGTTAACCGTTGGAGTACCAAACGACCTCCAAATGGCACGAAACTTCACAGGAGGTCTACCGGTGCTATACCAAGGCCGCTTGGCAAACCTCGGTCCATTCCGAGAACGTTTTAATACCCACACACGAAAAGAGGTAAAAGGGGGCGCCGGGAGACATAGGGGTGCCGGATTGCAAAACGGACAACGGGGAAAATGCTCGGATGCATGAGACGAACACGTATGCCAATGCGATGCACATGACGACATGATATGAAATGCAGATGATGACGTGGCAAAGTGCAACACGCAAGCACATGACAAGGCAACAACGACGAATAACTGGCAGACACCTGGCGCATCGGATCCGGGGCGTTACATGTTGATTACGTTACTAAGTGGGTAGAAGCTATTCCAACTACTAGTGCCGATCATAACACTTCTATTAAAATGCTTAAAGAAGTTATTTTTCCGAGGTTTGGAGTCCCTAGGTATTTAATGACTGATGGTGGTTCACATTTTATTCATGGTGCTTTCCGTAAAATGCTTGCTAAATATGACGTCAATCATAGAATTGCATCTCCTTATCACCCACAGTCTAGTGGTCAAGTAGAATTGAGTAATAGAGAACTCAAATTAATTTTGCAAAAGACTGTTAATAGATCTAGAAAGAATTGGTCCAAGAAACTTGATGATGCATTATGGGCCTATAGAACTGCATATAAAAATCCTATGGGTATGTCTCAGTATAAAATGGTTTATGGAAAAGCATGTCACTTACCTCTTGAACTAGAACATAAGGCATATGGGGCTATTAAAGAGCTCAACTATGATTTCAAACTTGCCGGTGAGAAGAGGTTATTTGATATTAGCTCACTTGATGAATGGAGAACCCAAGCTTATGAAAATGCCAAGTTGTTTAAATAAAAAGTTAAAAGATGGCTTGACAAAAGGATACAAAAGCGTGAGTTTAATGTAGGTGATTATGTATTGCTATACAATTCTCATTTAAGATTTTTTGCAGGAAAACTTCTCTCTAAATGGGAAGGCCCCTACGTTATCAAGGAGGTCTATCGTTCCGGTGCCATAAAAATCAACGACTTCGAAGGCACAAATCCGAAGGTGGTAAACGGTCAAAGAATTAAACATTATATCTCAGGTAATCCCATAAATGTTGAAACTAATATTATTGAAACCGTAACCCCGGAGGAATACATAAGGGACACTTTCCAGAACGTTTCAGACTCTGAAAAGGAATAGGTATGTGGTACGGTAAGTAAACCGACTCCAAAACATTTTTTAAGGAAATATTTCTCCGTTTTGGAATATTTAGAAAAATAGAAAAATAAGTGGCAGTCCGGGAAGGACACGAGGGCCCCATGAGGGTGGAGGGCGCGCCCCCTACCTCGTGAGCACCTCGTGTGCCTTCCGAACTCCGTTTTCTTGCACGGTACATATTTTGGTCGGTAAAAATTCATTATATATTCTCCCGAAGGTTCTGACTCCCGTATCACGCAATTGTCCTTTGTTCTTGTTTCAAGCTGTTTTTTGTCAGGGTTGTCAAGGCCAGGCAGCATGTCGCCCCCCTCCTCCAACAATGGTGTCAACGATGCTTGGCTAATGAAGATAGATCTGAAGAGGGAAGAACCCATGGAGATCAACAAGGATGAAGGGATCAAGAAGGCCACGGAGGAACAAGCTCCGGCAGCAGAAGACATCCTTCAACTTGATCATAATCTTCTTACCCCAACTGAGATCGAAGCTTTCAAGATGATTGAGTTAGCTCGTATACAGAACAAGTATCTCACACGTGAAAATATTTTGTTGAAGGAGCATATTGTTGCACTCAAGGGAATTATCCGCAAGCTAGAGGACCTCTTACGCTCTATGTGCGACTATCCATCATCACCTCCACCTTCTTCACCAACAAAGGAGACATAATCATATGGGTATGGGCACTCCCCTTGGCAACTGCCAAGCTTGGGGGAGGTGCCCCGGTATCGTATCACAACCACATCTCCTATCTTTACCGTTTTTCTTAGTTCGATACTTTTAGTAGTATCTTGATCTAGTAGAATAAAGTTTATGGCATGATCTAGTTTTGAGTTTTGCTTTATGATCTCTCTATGTAATCGAGTCCGTGAGCTATATAATAAAGATTAGTGTTGAGTCAAGGGCTTGATTAGTTTGCCATGATCTTGAGTGAATAAAAGAAGAGAATAAAAAGAATAAAAAGAAAACAAAGAGTTCATATTGATCTTATCGAGAGTGATGACTTCACATAGAAAGAGTATGATGATTAAAAGTTGTTGGGAGTTGGCAGACATAGCTTTGGTCATTGTTGCAATTAATAGGAAGTAATAAGGAAAGAGGGTTCACACACACACACACACACACACACACACACACACACACACACACACATATATATATATATATATATATATTATCATTGACATCTTTTATGATTGGGAGCACTCATTAAGATATGACATGCTAAAGAGTTGATGTTGGACAAGGAAGACAACATAATGGGTTATGTTTTCTTATATATGAAATAAAGTACGCTGTCATGGGTCCTCCAACATGTTGAGCTTGCCTTTCCCCCTCATGCTAGCCAAATTCTCAGCACCAAGTAGAGATACTACTTGTGCTTCCAAAACCCTTAAACCAGTTTTGCCATGAGAGTCCACCATATCTACCTATGGATTGAGTAAGATCCTTCAAGTAAGTTGTCATCGGTGCAAAGCAATAAAAATTGCTCTAAATATGTATGATTGATTGGTGTGGGAGAAATAAGATTTATACGATCTTGTGATGTGGAAGTAATAAAAGCGACGGACTGCATAATAAAGGTTCATATCACAAGGGGCGATATAAAGTGACGATCTTTTGCATTAAGATTTTGTGCATCTAAACCATAAAAGTGCATGGCAACCTCTGCTTCCCTCTGCGAAGGGCCTATCTTTTATTATTATCTTCTACCTTATGCAGGAGTCACGGTGATCTTCACCTTTCCTTTTTCATTTTATCCTTTGGCAAGCATAGTATGTTGGAAAGATCCTGATATATGTACCTAATTGGATGTAGGGGAGCATGAGTTATTATTGTTGACATTACCCTTGAGGTAAAAGGTTGGGAGGCGAAACTATAAGCCCCTATCTTTCTCTGTTTCTAATTAAAACTTCATAACCACAAGTATTGCATGAGTGTTAGCAATTATGAAGGACTAGATGATAGTTGAGTATGTGGACTTGCTGTTAAGCTCTGACATAGAATCTTTATGATGTTATGATAAATTGCAATTGCTTCAATGACTAAGATTATAGTTTGTTGGTTCTCAATAAAGTTTATGATTCATACTCTACATTGTGAATAGATTATTACTTGAGCATAAGAAATCATATGACAATATCTATATATGTTGTTGTTATGAGAATAATCATGATGCCTTCATGTCCGTATTTTATTTTTATCAACACCTCCACCTCTAAACATGGGGACATATTTATCGTTATCGGCTTTCGCTTGAGGACAAGCGAGGTCTAAGCTTGGGGGAGTTGATACGTCCATTTTGCATCATGCTTTTGTATCGACATTTATTGCATTATGGGCTGTTATTATGCATTATGTCACAATACTTATGGCTATTCTCTCTTATTTTACAAGGTTTACATAAGGAGGGAGAATGCCGACAGCTGGAATTCTGGGCTGGAAAAGGAGCAAATATTAGAGACCTATTCTGCACAACTCCAAAAGTCCTGAAACTCCACGAAAGTCATTTTTGGAAAATATAAGAAATATCCAGCGGAAGAAGTTCACCAGAGGGGGGCCCACCTGTCCACGAGGGTGGGGGGCGCGCCCTACCCCCTGGGCGCGCCCCCTACCTCGTGGGCCCCCTGTTGGCTCTCCGATGCCCATCTTCTGCTATATGAGGTCTTTCGATGAGGAAAAAATCATAAGCAACCTTCCGGGATGAGACTCAGCCGCCACGAGGCGGAACCTTGGTGGAACCAATCTAGGGCTCCGCAGAGCTGTTCTGCCGGGGACACTTCCCTCCGGGAGGGGGAAATCGTCGCCATTGTCATCACCAACGCTCCTCTCATCGGGAGAGGGCAATCTTCATCAACATCTTCACCAGCACCATCTTATCTCAAAACCCTAGTTCATCTCTTGTATCCAATTCTTGTCTCCAAGTCCGGGATTGGTGCTAGTAGGTTGCTAGTAGTGTTGATTACTCCTTGTAGTTGATGCTAGTTGGTTTATTTGGTGGAAGATCATATGTTCAGATCCTTTATGCATATTATTACCCCTCTGATTATGAACATGAATATGCTTTGTGAGTAGTTACATTTGTTCCTGAGGACACGGGAGAAGTCTTGCTATTAGTAGTCATGTGAATTTGGTATTCGTTCGATATTTTGATGAGATGTATGTTGTCTAGCCTCTAGTGGTGAACGTCGACTACATAACACTTCACCATTATTTTGGCCTAGAGGAAGGCATTGGGAAGTAATAAGTAGATGATGGGTTGCTAGAGTGACAGAAGCTTAAACCCTAGTTTATGCCTTGCTTCGTAAGGGGCTGATTTGTATCCATATGTTTCATGCTATGGTTAGGTTTACCTTAATACTATTCTTGTAGTTGCGGATGCTTGCAATAGAGCTTAATCATAAGTGGGATGCTTGTTCAAGTAATAACAGCACCCAAGCACCGGTCCACCCACATATCAAATTATCAAAGTGTCGAACGCGAATCATATGAACGTGATGAAAACTAGCTTGACGATATTCCCATGTGTCCTCGGGAGCGCTTTTCCTTATATAAGAGTTTTTCCAGGCTTGTCCTTTGCTACAAAATGGATTGGGCCACCTTGCTGTACTTTATTTACTTTTGTTACTTGTTGCTCGTTACAATTTATCCTATCACAAAACTATCTGTTACCACTTATTTCAGTACTTGCAGAGAATACCTTGCTGAAAACCGCTTATCATTTCCTTATGCTCCTCGTTGGGTTCGACACTCTTACTTATCGAAAGGACTACGATAGATCCCCTATACTTGTGGGTCATCAATCAACAATCTTCAATTGTCAAAGATTAGCCGTTCGGCCAATAAGGTGGCACACTTAATCGCTAAATATAGCTTTGATGATAGATTAGATGGTATTCTTGTAAATAACGTACCACCCTGTGTGGTGAATATTCTATCGAATGAGTGTACTAGTGTGGCTGGTTAATTAATATAAGGTGGTGTTAAAAAAAGTATAAATTTGGTCAAACACTTTGCAAACGGTTGACGGGAGTAAAAAGGACCAGAGGGAGTATCATGCATGCGGAGTAGGCAAAAAAAAATTGCTTGTCTAAAAAAAGGCAAAAAATTGCTAATTTGTAGCCGGTCGAAGTCTCAAAGGGCGCGACCGCGCGAGGGAGGCGAAGGTCGTGGGAGGCGCGATGTTTGACGGAATTAAGTGAAGTTACATCCACGTGCCAGCATGGCGTGCGAACAGGCAGAAGCTATACTGTCAGGCCTACGATATGGGTCTAGTAGACATGACATCTAGTGGGTCCCGCATAGTTCTCGAGAACTCTTTGGGGGCTTGCAGCCGTTTATCCACCGGGCAAGCCAGCAACCCCACGCCGTTCAGCACGCCCTACTCGTCCCGTCTTCTACCTTACAACAGTTCGCTCCCAGTCGTCCAGTCCTTTCACATTAGTTCGCTCCCAGTTTTTTTTGCGGGGTACAACAGTTTAACTTCTCCTAACCCTCCTCCAAAATCCATGGCCTCCCAAATCTCCATGGTCGCTGCTGAGTACCAGGTTAGAGCCATCACCGACGATCAGTTCATCGTCATCTACACACGTGGATCCGAGACGGTGAAAGCATGGCTTGCTCGCTTCCTACGCATGTTCAACAGTTCAACGGATGAGTGGATCGCTGGGCTAGATGTTGAGTACACCATAGTCCTGGGACGAGAGAAGGATCTAAAGGACGAAGAGAGGAAGAATTCCACCGTGATCCAGGTTTGCGTACATAACGTTTGCTTGGTCTACCACATATGCCATGCCGACGTTGAGTGCCGGGATTTTAAGAACTTTCTCAAGGAAAAAAGAGTGAAATTCGTTACTGTAGGCTTTAAGAACGACAGGGATGCCCAGCGTCGGATAGGTCTCGTTGTAGGCCAGCCCTTCGATCTCCAGAAGGCAAGCCTGGTGTCCTCCTCTCAACCTTTAATGCTGACCCTGGCAGCAGCCATGATTGATCCTTCATACGCTAAACTGAAGAAACCTCATCACGAGTTTCATCATGCATGGGAGTCGAAGACATTAGATGAAGATCACATCCAGTACGCAGCAATGGATGCCTACCTTTGTTTAAATATCTACAAGGGTTGGATGAAGAAGCAGAGCCCAGTGTCCGGTTCAAGCAAAGAAGCGTCGGCAAAGAGGAAGAGGAAGAGGGACGAGGACGAAGTCGAGGACGTGGACTCGGACTCCGAGTAGGTGGCAGTGCCATCGCTCATGCTAGTTCTACTGCAGTGTCAAGCGGACTAGTTGCTTAGTTTACTTTCAAGGGTGTGTTGTGCGGAGGCCCCAACAGAACTATGTTTATGTTCTTTCTCGTTATTTGAACTCTTTAGTATGTACATTAGTACTAGTACTATGTCTTACTACTGTTCTTCTTGCAGTTGGTACAACTGCTCGTATCTTCGTGTTCCTACTGTACTTAATATGTTCGTACTAGTAGTATAATTTGGGTCAGTCGATTTGTGAAAGAAGTTCGACGGAGCGAAGGAAGAAGACGGTAGAAGAGGTGGAATAAGCCCTTCTAGCCATCCATGTTGCATCAAACGGCTCACATGAGTCGACTAACCCAAATTGCTCCTTCAGATTGCAGGATCCATGTGACATTCAAGGTCTCAAAGGTAGATTCCGCGTCCGCACCCGGTTTGCGGGCTCGACGCGCGCGCGACCGGCTTCCGCCGCGACAGCCACCATGCACGCCTCCTCCGCGCGGGCGGAGACAACAATGACACGCTAGTTCCTCCTCGCCGGCGTGCTGGAGCACGCGCTCGTCCTCCTCTTCATACGCTACGTGCATAGATGCGGCTCCACCAGCTACTCGCGTGCTTGGCAGCGCGGCGGCATCGCGAGGAGGGACTGCAGACGACGTGAGCGGGCGAGCCTTCGGCTTCATGGCACAGGGATGGCGGTGATGGGCGAGAAATTGTTGGCCGGAGCAGGCGGGCGCCGGCATGCGCAACGGCGGCGGCATATTGATGAATGCACGTGTGGGAGCTTACTTTAGTTTTATATATAAGGTTGGTCAAACTTAAAAGAAAACCGTAGTAGTACATGTAAACATTAGACTTAGGCAGCGCTTTTATTAGTTAGTACCACAGCCACGATACGGAATCCTGTGCAAGCGCTGCGGAATCATGCCGCAGCTGGTCGATCGAACAGTGCGTCCATCGTGTCGCTACCGAAGGACATCCACCGAACCTTTTTGTGTGTGTGTGAAAACAATCCTCGAATATTACTCAACTTTTTTTCCTGTTAAAGTTCTTGACGCTGCAATATTTCCATATATTTGAATTTAGCTCAAGTTCGTGTTTATTTGGATTTGGACGCTTTAGGTGCGCCTAGTTTTTTAATACTGATTTTGTGTGTGTGACAGAGAGAACGTGTGTATGTGTCCATATGTGTGTTGTGGTGGAAGGGCAATGTGGAGACGGTGTGCATGTGATCTGTACATAGAGAGGTGTGAATGTGCAAATGATCATGCATGAGTGAGACATAGATGATGCCGATACGTTGTGTATACATGAGAGAACGGTCTTCTAGTTTACTTGTGTGTGTGTGTGTGTGTGAGAGAGAGAGAGAGAGAGAGAGAGAGAGAGGAGCATCCGTAACACAACAACCATCTATCTCGATTCATCCGTCCCTCGCACGGTCGCATGCAACACATGCATCAACGCGCCCATTTTGACACCCTCACCCGGCCCCTGGCCACCTCAAGGCCAGCACAATCTCTTCGTGAATACCCATTTCTCTCCTTAGGTTTGTTTTCTCTCAATATCTGACACACACACACACACACAGAGACACACGCAGCACAACACACACACACACACACACTCCCCCGAGCACACAATTCATCCCCATCCAAGGTTATACGGCGACCACTCTCGCTTGTGCTTCTTTGCACCCCCAACATGCACAACACCTCAATCTTCAAAGAGGACATCGAGCAGATCGAAGACGGCGACCACACCGCGCTAGAGAATGCGGGGTCATTTGGAAGCAGGGTGATGTAACGACGGCTGACTGACTCCTCCCCCCGCCCTCTCTCTCTCTCTTGCACAAAATTACCAATCCCTCTGTCCCCCGCACAAAATTTTCAATCCCTCAACCCACAAGATACTTCCCCTCTCGTCCATGTTTTTCCAACTCTCTCATCAAACATGTTGTCTCTTCTCCTTCCACGTATACAGAATCCAGATGCACACGCATCTCATGTATATTACATGTATCCATCTTTCTCATAGACCTAACTTCTTCCTCTCTCATTCTCTCTCTATCTCTCTCTCTGTCTCGTTAGGTTTTTCTCCTACTCTCTCGTCCACATACATACAATCTTTCCCGCCCTATCTGCTCCATCTTCAAAAGCTCTCTCTGCACGTTTCATTCACACATTGGGATATGTCAAAATGTTGCTTCTATAATGGCTGATGTAGAGTTATGGTTGTTTTTGTTGCATCCTACAAAGTAATAACTATGAAATGCATTTGGATTCTCATTTGACTGGGATTATGTGAGTTTGAGCATGTTGTGAAGTACTATAGACCTTGTATACATCTTGGGATTCGACAATGATTGTAACTATTGAATAGTATAGACCATTACATTTGAAGTCAATAGCCTAATATATTTATTTCACAATTTCAACAAATGATTAGTTTACTACAAACTAAGAAAACAAATGTGTACTCCTCCGCTTTTATTTAATTCCGCGATTAGCATTGGTCAAAGTCAAGTTTTGTAAACTCTCGAAAGCTTATAACAAAAATATTAACATATACAATAACAAATAAATACCATTAGATTCATTATTGAATGTACTTTCACATCATACATATTTGTTATGGTAAATGTTTATATTTTCTATAAACTTGGTCAAACTTTAGGAAGTTTGACTTCGGTCAAACCTAATATGCAGAGTTTACTATTACTACTCGCTAGTTGCTTAGCCGAATCACTCAACACGCCACACGGGGAATCCAGTGTCACAAAATTTTGAGGTCGGCGGGAAAATCTCCTGCGACCCTGATTCGAGCAGTGGAAAGTTACCATCATAGCCTTCGGAACAGGCCTACGGATGCTTGGCAGGGGGCTGTTTTCGTAACTTCAGGTTCACCCTACCCAGCCAACCCCACCCCGGAACCCAGGGTAGTACACCTGAATACTCCCCATTTTCTATCCCCACCGCAAAATAGACTTCTCCACGGCACCGCAGCCTTCGTGCTCCTCCCCTTTACATCGGCGCACTCGTCCACCGCAGCGCATCTGCCTCATCGACGTCCTCGTACGCCGCACTAGAGCCGGTCCACCGTTGTCCTCGTACACGGAGCCTCTTTCCCGGCATCGTCTTCCACGGTCTCGGATCTGCTTCCCGGAAGCCGACGCCAAGCGCAGAAGTACCACCGTCGTGGACAATGAACTGACTCCCGTTGCCGACCATGACTCACAGAGGCCGCCGACCATCGCTTCTCCTCCTCGATTGGTAATGTGTGTATTGAATCACTTAGCAGTACATGTGCAGTTCCAATTTTGTTCATACCTACCCTTCAAATTTCCTGGGTGCTATTGTTCCCGTAAAAGTAATTGGTTATAGCCTCCATTGTCCAACAGAATATCAGCTTGTAATTGTGCGTCGCCCCTGATCGCTACTGTGCTTGGTAGGTTTTTCATCCGCAACCAGAGTGTGGCAAATGATGGAAATGTTTTTAGAACTAGCAAGATGCCCATACGTTGCACGCATCAAGATGCATTTGTATGAGTAGTTTATCTTGTGGGAGAAAAGGATGAACGAGGGAAGGCCTTATTTGCAAATCTGGAGAGGGGTATGGGTATCTTTTTGCAAAATTCCCATTTGTTTCCTTCCTATCTGTCAGATATAAATCGGACGGCCTATATTGCAAGAAAAAAAGTATAGAGAAAAAAAAGTAGACAGTAAAGGAAGTAGAGATAAATATTAAATATAAAATAAATATAACAGTAGAGAAGAGAGTAGAGATAGCAGAGACGTCGGGAAAGGATCGCACGCGCGGGGGAAAAAGTGGTCGGGTGTGCGCTAGTTTTGGCGCGCGGCGCTCGGCGCGCTTTATAAAATCCAACGCCCTCCCACCGCTCTGTGCCTTGCCACCGCTCTCTCCCCGCTCCGTGCCTCGCCACAGCTCTCTCCCCGCCGAGATCGGGTTCCGCGGGATGCGCCACGGCCTCGGCAATTTCGACACCACCAACGAGGCTGCCCGCGCGTACGACGCGACGGTGTGGCGCCTCCGGTGGCCTCATAGAACATTGAACTTCCCCAACGTACCGACGCGGGAGCGGGCGCAGGAGCTCGCGCCTCTGCCGCGGCTTAGCACCGACGAGGATCGTCGCAACAACCGGAGGCGGGAGCACCGTCTCGGCATCGCCGAGATGGACGAGGAAGCCATGGCGTTGTGGTGCCAACACTTCCCGCAGGACATCATCAACGAGCGCGAGTTCTACGCGCAAAGGAGGGCGGAGAGGGATAAGAGGAGGGCGGAGCGAGCCGCCTATCGCGAGGACAAGCGAGGCGGTGCGGACGCTCAATTCAACATGAGGCTAGGAGCAGCGCCGCCATGGGAATCCGACGACGATCGGTATCTTCACGCCTACAGTCAGACATCGGAGGAGGACATCACCGAGGAGGAGTCGGACGAGGAGGAGTAGTTGAATTATCTTTTTTTTTATCTATCTATGCTGAGAACTATCCTCTACTCTCTATTATCCACTTCTCGATCTCAGCACTGTAAATGCTTTTTTAAAGCGCCACGCGTTGCGATTCTGTTGGAGATGCTCTAACATGGCAGACGAGTGCTTTAATGTTGCCCACAAGATGCGCGAGTATTACTAGTAGTATATTTTTCTTGCCATGTTGAGATTTTGAAACCACGAGTGTGAACATGCAGAGGAGCAATGAGGACCAAACACGGGATATTCGGGACATCTTCAAGGAGCGTGGCAAGAACCTGTAAAACGAGCTTTGGTAAGTAACACCCTTTCAATTACTTTCGTGTAGCATCGTGTTCTTCGATGTGTATATGTTGTAGTTTCTATTTCTCTTAAGCGTGGTGTTCTTCGATGTGTAATAAGAAGAGTCTTAATCGTCCTAATGCTTTCATTTTTAGCTTGATGTAGGAAGTGGGTGTTCTCACCTTGTAGTCTGTTTTTATTTTCCTTTTGAATTCACTTCTCCGATTTCATTTATCCGCTTCTACTAAATGGATCTAGGTTGCTCGAGTATTGATCTAAAAAGAAGTAACTTCATGTCGGGATGTAGTTCCCGCGAGGAGGGAAGTATGGTCAACCTCGAGATCATGTTTCCAAAATGAGGCTGGATTACACATAAGGTGCCGCCTCGATGATGCTGGATTAGACACAAGGTGTAAATTCCCGATGATGCTGGATTACACACAAGCCGTGGAGTTGTCACTGTTCGTGTCCTCGTGGCATTAGTAAAGGCTGAAAGAAAGCGTGCAGCAGCCCTTGAGAATGTAGCTGAGTTCCTGAAGAAGCGAAAAGAGCAATCAGATGCTCTCTTCACCCAAGCCAAAGAAGAGATGGAAAAAGCCAAAAATAAGCTAGCAGAGGCAGAGCAGGCTAGGTGTCTCCTGCTATCTAAAACTGTTCTCAATACAAAATTTCCTTCATACTTTCTAGGTTCAAATGTTTATCCAGTCAACATGCCTGTTGTGATGTCCGTGCATCTACTGCTGTGGCACAAAATGTTTTTTTTTGGGTCATGTAATAACAGCAATTACTTTCCAAACAATAATAGACGAAGCATTGGACATGGTATAGTTCACGCGCAAAACCGACATTCCAAGTTCAACTTCCACATCAAACTCATGTTCACAGATATCTGCACATTCATATATAATGTCCACAACCATGATTCACTTCAAAGCCAAAAAAATGTGAGGAGAGTTATAAATAAAGAAAATCCTCTACTAGTTCCTGCTACCAGTGCGAGCACAACAAGTCAAGACCATGCGTAAATTAATTATATTTTAGTCATTTTTTGTGTTCTAAAATGCCTGCCGGCTCGCAGAAGGACGTGTTGCTGGCACACGCGCAGATTCAATGAAGGCAGGCAGGGCAGTCTTAAGCTGGTTGCACGCGGCAAGGAGGTGTGCTCAGCCGGGCCTGCTGCGAGTGCGGCCCTCTTGGCCGGCGTGCCGGTTCAATGCTTGCGCTATGAGAGGTCACGTACGTGTCAGAGCAATCACTCCCTCCAGTCCTTTTTTGTTTGGGTATAACAAAATCTCGTTTTCCATTCACATTTTACAAGTAAAATTCGTGGACAAACTTTGACCCAAAGTACGATGGGGACTAGTAAACCAGAATGGAGGTAGTAGTTTTTTTTAATCAAAGAAGGGTTTCCCCTTCCGATTTTCATTACTGAAAAACAGCATCCAAATCTAAAACATAGTATTTTCCCTAGAACTACCAGGTTCAACATCTCGCAACATAAACCCATACAACCTCCATCGCAAAAAAAACCATACAACCATACGCCAAGGAGGTACGTAGTACTATGAATTCCATTTTCGCTCCATACCAATCGTTCTAAAAACTACCTACTACTTATAACGCGCCATTGAAAATCAGAACTCTTAACCCAGCTAAAAAAAATGATATTTTAACTATGGCTACTCGATCTGTGGCAACTGGCGAGCCACCGCGCTCCAAGTCGTTCACCTGTGGTCCCAACCATCAACTCCTACGGATCAAATTATCACGCGAGCTGACTATTCCTAGAAAGGTGCTCCACCACGCACTGCACCCGAATGCAGCAATCGTGCACCTAGGGTTTTAGGGTTTATTTCTTAACGCCGCTTTTACGTAACACTCATGTGTGCGAGACAGCGAGAGGCCGATCAAGTATGTGTGCCTATTCTCTTCAGATATGTACTCCACCGCTTGTCCGGTGTCCAAAAAATTATAATAACTACTAGCAATGTGCCAATGCGTTGCCACACGATTAAAGTAGATTAATACATATTCACCGATTTGATAGAGAAAAAAGTCTAGTTTTGAAATACTTATATCACTAAAAATATGTTATGTTTCACTCAAAATATATTCCTTTGGTGGTTTTGATGAGATAAGGGAGGAATGTTGTTGGTTTCAAGATTCGAGAAGTGGTATATGTCTAATTTCTACTCTTACTAGCAAGATGCCCGTGCGTTGCACGGAACATAAAGATCTTGTGGGAGAAAAGGATGAACGAGGGAAGGCCTTATCTGCAAATGTGGTGAAGAGTGCGGTAATTGTTATATTTTCCTTCCTATCCATCGAGATATAAATCGGACGACCTACATTGCAGGATGGCAGGCCCACCATCATCACCAACTCTATTTTTTATCCCTACTCTTATAAAAAGCATTGTCGGTGATGATCGTGTGCCTGCCATCCTGCAATATAGGCCGTCCGATCTATATCTGACGGATAGGAAGGAAACTATGGCAATTTTGCAAAAAGATACCCACACCCCTCTCCAAATTTGCAAATAAGGCCTTCCCTCGTTCATCCTTTTCCCCCACAAGATAAACTACTCATACAAATGCATCTTGATGTTCCGTGCAACGCATGGGCATCTTGCTAGTTGTTGCAAAAAGCCCATTTGTGTGTGAGAGAGAGGGAGAGAGTGGAGGAGGACGGAGTGCATGTGTGACAAAGACACAAGGAGTGTGTGTGCGATAGGTATCAGCTTAAAATGAGGCGATAGTGTGTGTGTGCACGATCGAGAGGGCGGTCTCAAGAAGGGAAGAAAATCTACATAGATACAAGGAGCGGAGAGAGACATGTATGCGATGGTGGAAGCACGAGTGTGGGGTGTATAAACCTATCTAGAGGCTAGCTAGTCGATAAATGTTTGTGAGAGAAATACAGTCAAAAGTGCTGGCGAGAGTTTTGTGTGTGTGAGAGAGAGACGGTAGTCGGGAAGGGAGTGGAAGCAGGAGTTGTGTGTGTGTCTGTGAGGGAGAGAGAGGAGACGGTAGTCGGGGTTGTCTGATCGGTAAACAAATGAATAATGTCACCTAGGATGGAGATTTAAAAGGAGACCGCAACAAATGTTGTGTCTACAGAGAGAGAGAGAGAGAGTAATTTTAGTGGTATGAGTCATATGTAGAGACATATAGGGTGTGTGAGAGAATCCCATAGAGAGAAAGACAAAGTGAAAGACGAGTGGAGACTGTGTGTGTGCGGTGAAAAGAAAGCTTAGGTACCGAGTGATACCAGAGAACAGAGAGACGTGAGAGATAATGAAAACCGTGTAATGTATAATGATAGGGAGAGTGTGACACTTCTCAAGGAGACGCCGAGAGACCATGTTTGCGAGGATAGGAGACACATGAAGTGAGTGTGCGGGTGAGCTGGAGAAAAGAGAGTGATAGCTACCTGAAGGAGCATGCATGCGAGAGAAATGGGCGTGAAAGGAGTGAACAAAAAAGGGATTTAAATATTTGAATTCGAGATGATAATACATGTAATCCATACTCGAACCAAAATTGATCTATCAAACATGCATACTCATATGAATTCACGCACATCTATGTTATTTAATATGTAGATATTACTGATCCGTACATTTTAGTAGAACATAATTTGGTTAAAAAAATCGAATTCAACCTTAAGATTTCGAGATCGTTGTATTTGTAAATCATATTATACATATAAAGGAGCAGAATTCTTTGTTGTGCTTTTGAAAGTATATATAAAAAATGATGTATATAGAATGTAATTCCAATTGAAAATGGATCCCGCCTGAAAAAAATAGAATACAAACGGGATTCGAATTGAGTTGGCACGGTAAACATGCACTCTGCAAAATTTGAATGAAGCGAGGAAAGTCGCAGTAAACGCCCGAAACCAAAATCTACGAGATGGAAATCACTACTGCCTATCCCTGCCATGCAAAGACTATCTACTGGATTTCTACAGGTTTCGATAGGGGTAGGTTTGTAATTTCACCCAAACGTGACGTAACCGCCTCTCACCCGGATTCATACACGGTGGGCGCCAAAACACAGTGTGTCCTCGGCTGAAATCGACTCCCTCCCCGATTCATATTCATACACGGTGGGCGCTAAAACAAACTCGTCGGCAAATATTCGTGTATGCGAGATCACCGCCCTATCCCCAACCGACTAATGTTGTTGTGATGTAGTAGAAATTTGAAACGGGGGCTAAGTTTGTAAATTTCCACGCATTTGAGACAAGCGCGCCTTGAATACATGGTTCACCCCTTCCTCTCTACCTCCCTTTTCCCCATTCAGTACTCGTGGGCGCCAAAACACCCTCTCCACCCCACCTCCTCCGTCCGCCGCTTCGCCACCCCATCCACCGCCGTCCTCCTCCACCATGCCGGAGCTGATACCTCGACGCCGCCGTCCATTACAAGAGATCGACCTCTCTCATCCACGACTTGGACCGGATCCTTGCATCCCGCCCTCTCACTTCATCCCGCCGTCGTCCACCTTGCTGGTGCCGCCATACGATCGTCTCGCCCACCGCACCGCCGCCACCGCCTACCCTCCTAGATCTGCTTCCACGCCGCCGACAGCCATCGCTACCGCAGCACCGTCAAATTCTCAAAGAGATGCGTACACGGCACCGCACTGTGAGGCAAGATTTTTCAGATTCGCTCAACTTATTTATCGCAGCAAGAAAATAGATCGCCACTACTTTACTCGATTTCTTGTCTTGGTTGCAAAGTTGCCTTTGTCCGGTTTGCACCTTCAGATCCGCCATGGCACGCTGATACGTCGCCGTCGTATCTACTTTGCCAAACACTTTTGCCCTTGTTTTGGACTCTAACTTGCATGATTTGAATGGAACTAACCTGGATCGACAATCGCTTTCAGCAGAATTGCCATGATGTTGTTTTATGTGCGAAAACAAAAGTTCTCGAATGACCAAACTCCACGGAACGTCAAGTTAAAAATAATAAAAAATCCTTGCCAAAGATGAAGACCAGGGGGCCCACACCCTGTCCACGAGGGTGGGGGCGTGCCCCCCTACCTCGTGGGCCCCTTGGAGCTCTTCCGACGCCAACTCCAACTCTATATATTTGCTTTCGGGGAGAAAAAATCAAGGAGAAGAAATTATCGCGTTTTACGATACGGAGCCGCCGCCAAGCCCTAAAACCTCTCGGGAGGGCTGATCTAGAGTCCATTCGGGGTTCTGGAGAGGGGGATCCGTCGCCGTCGTCATCATCAACCATCCTCCATCACCAATTTCATGATGCTCATCGCCGTGCGTGAGCAATTCCTTCGTAGGCTTGTTGGACGGTGATGGGTTGGATGAGATCTATCATGTAATCGAGTTAGTTTTGTTAGGGTTTGATCCCTAGTATCCACTATGTTCTGAGATTGATGTTGCTATGACTTTGCGATGCTTAATGCTTGTAACTAGGGCCCGACTGCCATGATTTCAGATCTGAACCTATTATGTTTTCATGAATATATCTGAGTTCTTGATCCTATCTTGCAAGTCTATAGTCACCTACTATGTGTTATGATCCGGCAACCCCGAAGTGACAATAATCGGGACCACTCCCGGTGATGACCGTAGTTTGAGGAGTTCATGTATTCACTATGTACTAATGCTTTGTTCCAGTTCTCTATTAAAAGGAGGCCTTAATATCCCTTAGGACCCCGCAGCCACGGGAGGGTAGGACAAAAGATGTCATGCAAGTTCTTTTCCATAAGCACGTATGACTATATTCGGAATACATGCCTACATTATATTGATGAATTGGAGCTAGTTCTATGTCACCCTATGTTATGACTATTACATGATGAACCGCATCCGGCATAATTATCCATCACCGATCCAATGCCTACGAGCTTTCCATATACTGGTTTACGCTTATTTACTTTTCCGTTGCTACTGTTACAATTACTACAAAACACCAGACATATTACTTTTGCTTTCGTTACCGTTACCACTACTATCATATTACTTTGCTACTAAATACCTTGCTGCAGATATTAAGTTATCCAGGTGTGGCTGAATTGACAACTCAGTTGCTAATACTTGAGAATATTCTTTGGCTCCCCTTTGTGTCGAATCAATAAATTTGGGTTGAATACTCTACCCTCGAAAGCTGTTGCGATCCCCTACACTTGTGGGTTATCAAGACTAATTTCTGGCGCCGTTGCCGGGGAGCATAGCTCTATTCTTTGAGTCACTTCGGATTTATATCTGCTGGACACTATGAAGAACTTGAAAGATGAGAAAACAAAATTTATCCCTCAACTACGAGGGAGGTAAGGAACTGCCATCTAGCTCGCACTTGATTCACCTTCTGCTTTTGAGTAAGCTTGCGACACCTAAACCTGCTTCGCTATTCGCTCGATATGTCGCATGTTATTGATGATGCCACTTCTGCTATGCATGATACTTATGATGAAACTACTTCTATGCTTGATACTACTGTGCCCCTTAGTGAATTTCTTGATGAACAAATTGCTAGGGCTAGAGAGAAAGAAATTATTGAAACTGATACTGTTGATGAAAGTGATGATGAAGATAGGACTGTTATTCCTGAGGGTTATGTTTTTGATATGGAAGCCTCTGCAGATATCTTAGCTTGTAAGGATAGTCATGAACTCAAGAGGCTATTAATTAAATGGAACAAGGAATCTCTTAGAGATAGAATGAAACCTGACCCTGCTTTTGCTACTTCACCTATTTGTGTTGCCGATAAGGATTATGAATTCTCTGTTGATCCTGATATAATTACTTTGGTCTAATCTGATCCTTTCCATGGCTATGAATCTGAAACTGTTGTGGCACATCTTACTAAATTAAATGATATAGCCACCCTATTCACTAATGGTGAGAGATCTCGCTATTTTTATATCCTTAAAATATTCCCGTTCTCATTAAAGGGTGTTGCTAAGATATGGTTTAATTCTCTTGATCCTGGTTGTGTGCGTAGTCCCCAGGATATGATTTATTACTTCTCTGCTAAGTATTTCCCTACTCATAAGAAACAAGTTGCCTTAAAGGAAATATACAACTTTGTGCAAATTGAAGAGGAGAATCTCCCACAAGCTTGGGGGAGGCTTCTCAAGTTACTTAATGCTTTGCAAGATCCTCCTCTTAAGAAAAATGAAATACTTGATATCTTTTATAATGGAATAACCGATGCTTCCAGAGATTACCTGGATAGTTGTGCTAGTTCTCTTTTCAGGGAAAGAACACCGGATGAAGCTGAAATTCTATTGAATAATATGTTGACAAATGAAAATAATTGGGCACCTCCTGAGCTAGCTCCTGCTCCAATTACTGAGCCTATTCCTAAACCAACTCCGAGGAAGAGATGTGTTCTATTTCTCAGTCCCGAAGATATGCAAGAGGCAAAGAAATCTATGAAAGAAAAAGGTATTAAAGCTGAAGATGTTCAAAATTTACCTCCTATTGAAGAAATACATGGTCTTAATTTACCGCCTGTTGAAGAAACATATGATCTTAATCCATTACCTATTGAAGAACCTCCTGATCCCGATAACCCGACACAGGTAGTAAAGGTAAATTCTCTCTATAGATATGATAGAGATGAAATCCCTCCTACTAAAATTGCTAGTAAGTGCTTGGATGAGTTTGATAACTTTATGTTTAATCAAGAAGACTTCAATGCTTATTTTGGTAGAAAATTAAAACAAAATGCTTATATGATTAAACACTTGGGTGATTATATGGCTAATATTAGAGGTGAACATAAACTTGTTAGCAAACATGCTTCTATGGTTACCACTCAAGTAGAACAAGTACTTAAAGCTCAAAATGATTTGCTCAATGAAATGAATAGTAAGAAAAATGATTATGCAGTTAGAGTGGCAATTAGAGCTGGTAGAATGACTCAGGAACCTTTATATCCTGAAGGCCACCCTAAGAGAATTGAGCAAGATTCTCAGAGAAATAATATTGATGTACCTAGTTCTTATAAAAGGAAGAAAAAGAAAAATGATAGGACTTTGCAAACTTCTAGTGAACCTATTGCCGAACCACCTGAGAATCCAAATGATACCTCTGTGTCTGATGCTGAAACACAATCTGGTAATGAACATGAACCTAGTGAAAATGTTAATGATGATGTTCATGATGATGCTCAACCTACTAATGATAATGATGTAGAAATTGAACCTGCTGTTGATCTTGATAACCCACAATCAAAGAATCAACGTTATGATAAGACAGACTTTGTTGGTAGGAAACATGGTAAAGAAAGGGAGCCATGGGTTCAGAAACCCATGCCTTTTCCTCCCAAACCATCCAAGAAAAAGGATGATGAGGATTTTGAGCGCTTTGCTGAAATGATTAGACCTATCTTTTATGTATGCGATTAATCGATATGCTCAAAATGAATCCTTATGCTAAGTATATGAAAGATATTGTCACTAATAAAAGAAAGATACCGAAGCTGAAATTTCCACCATGCTTGCTAATTATACTTTTAAAGGTGGAATACCAAAGAAACTTGGAGATCCAGAGTACCTACTATACCATGCTCCATTAATAGAAATTATGTTAAAACTGCTTTATGTGATCTTGGAGCCGTGTTAGTGTTATGCCTCTCTCTTTATATCGTAGACTTGATTTGAATAAGTTGACACCTACTGAAATATCTTTGCAAATGGCTGATAAATCAACTGCTATACCTGTTGGTATTTGTGAGGATGTGCTGTTGTGGTTGCAAACGTTACTATTTTAACGGACTTTGTTATTCTTGATATTCCGAGGACGATAGTATGTCTATTATTCTTGGAAGACCTTTTTGAATACTGCAGGGGCTGTTATTGATTGCAACAAAGGCAATGTCACTTTTCATGTTAATGGTAATGAGCATACGGTACACTTTCCGAGGAAACAACCTCAAGTTCATAGTATCAACTCTATTGGAAAAATTCCATCGATTATATTTGGAGGTTTTGAATTTCCTCTTCCTACTGTCAAGAAGAAATATGATATTCTTATTATTGGGGATGTGCATATCCCCGTTGAGGTAACATGGTGTTATTCAAAATTTCTCCGGTTTCATGTTATTCGGAATGAGTTTGTTAACAAGACCTGATCAACCTTGTTAGTGGATTCCTTTTGATGAGCATGAGATGGATGAAACTAGAAGGCACAACCTTCTGTACCCTCCTTATACTTTCTGTTATTTAGTCGAAATAAAGTAAAAATAGTATTTATCTATCTGTTTCCTGATTTATCCGTGCAATATAAAAATACCCCAAAAATAAAAGTCCTCCAAATACCATGCCAATTTAATATGATTTTTTCGGGAATATTTGAGGATTTTTGGTACTGAAAGCACCGCGGGGGGAGCTGCCACCTGGCCACGAGGGTGGAGGGCGCGCCCTACCCCCAAGGGCGCGCCCCCCTGCCTCATGGGCCCATGGTGGCCCTCCTCCACTTATTCCTGCACCCATCCTCTTCTTCTTTTTTCCCCAAACACGAATAACCAGCTCAAGCACGAGTTCTAGCTCACTTTGCTGCGATTTTCGATCTCCTTGCTCAAAGCACCTCTCACAAAACTGCTTTGGGAGATTGTTCCTTGGTATGTGACTCCTCCATTGGTCCAATTAATTTTTGCTCTAGTGCTTTATTCATTGCAAATTTGTGCTGCATAGGTGACCATGTTCTTGAGCTTGCATGTCAAATTTATATGGTTCCAAGTAGTTTGAATGCTTGATATAGGCTCTAGGCACTTGTAGGAGTAGTTGCTATTAATTTTGTTGAGCTTGGTTCACTTTTGTTTGAAGTTACTAAAATTTTTAGAATTTTTTTAGAGAAAACAATATGCTTAGGAAGATTGTCGGGGAAGCTGATCGTGACCCACGAACACCTATGGGACCTGGCGGACCGAGTCCCTTGTGGTTCGGAGGGGGGCGGAGATTGCACAAAGAGCAGATCGAGGCGATGCACACGAGCAGTTTTACCCAGCTTCGGAGCTCTCCGGAGAGATAATACTCCTACTGCTGCTTGGTTGATTGTATTGTGTTCTTGCTAGGGAGCAATGAGAGCTACAAAACCTAGCTTGAGTGTGTGTAATCTCGAGTGGGTCGAATGAACCGAACGGAGCTGAACCCTTTCTACGTTGCACATGGGCCTCCTTTTATAGGCTCAAAGGGTTACCACAGGTGGCAACGTAGACGAGGGCAAAAATGGGAAAACAGTAGTTGGTACACCGATTTGCACAGTGTACAGTGATCTATACCTAACTCGACGGCAAGGGACAAAATCAATAACGCCCGTCCTCGCCGCCTAAACAATTACAACAGGACCGCTCAAGTGCACCACCGCTTGCCACGATGGTAAGCTTGTCGTGCGCCGCTTATCGCTGCTCTCCGGCTGGCTGCACAGCCCTTGACACGCTGCGGTTCGAATAGCCCCACGGCGACACATTGGCGGATGAGCTGGAGCGGAGATGAAGAGGTTGCTGCCGCGGCAAGCGCCTTTGCCGCTGCTGAACCCTTGTCGCGCCGGGAGCTTGTCGCCGCCAAGCCTTCCCGGAAGCTCCTCTTGCCGGGTCTTGTTTCCTTCGTGCCTCGAGTGGCCTTCCCGCAAGCTCCTCTTGCCGGGTCTTGAATACTTTGTTCTTGAATGGCTTCAAAGGAGCGCGGAGGACCTTGGCGGTCACCAGGCCGGCCCTGCCGCTGGTGCTGCAACTGCCGTGCGAGTTCGGGATACTAGGGTACCCTACTCTAGTACACCGGCAGAGCCCCGGGCTGGGCCACACACGGCGCCGAGCTCTGTTGGGCCAGCCCAAAAGCGATTACACGGGCACGCTGCCTAGAGAACGCCATTACTCGCTCCAGACCCACCACGCCTCCCACAAACAGCACGCGCCCGAACGTGGCGCCGTGGGAGAGATCGTGGGGCCTTCTTTAATCGGAAAGCGAACGCCCCCCTCTCCCCCCTTATAAGCAGGGGAAACAGGGGCAGGACGCCCACTTGCCATTGCTGTCACATCTCAAAACCACCGCCGCCCCCCTTCTTCTCAAATCCGAAGAGAGCGACGCCCGCCCCCCATTGCCACCGGCGCCATCAACGCCGCCGGACTCCTCCACCACCTCCGCCATGGGCCCGGCCGACAAGGGAAAGGCGTGAAATCGCCCAGGCGCGCAGCGGCTCAGGCCCAAGGAAGGAGCGGGCCACCTTGACCCCCGCCGACGCATGTGGGGCTGCGGAGCTGTACTACCTCTTCTGGTCGACGGAGACGCGGGCGCATCCGCGTACGAGAGTGATCTCCGCCGCCACATCCGAGAAGGTTTCCGTCGGGTATCCCTTCTTCGCGCTTTTCTTCTACTGCGGGCTCTGCCCGCCTTTTTCCGAATTCTTTTGTGACATCATGAACACATACGGCCTCCGCCTCCTTGATTTCACCCCCAACGCCGTCCTCACCATGGCAGTTTTCGCACACCTTTGCGAGAACTTTGTCGGAGTCCACCCAAATGTAGCCCTTCCGCCACTACTTCATGCCCCGCCAGAGGGAGAGGAGAGCCGCTTCTTGGAGGGATTGCATGGATCTCCGGGATCGGCAAGAAAGAGGCATATCTGGAAGGAGAGCTCCGTAGCAAATGGGAGGAGTGGAGAGCCGATTGGTGTTGGATTATAGAGGAGAACCCACAGCCATTCACTACCCAGCCAAACTCCCATAGTGCGCGCAACGATTGGAGTAACTTGGCGCGGAGGATGCGAGGTTGAAGATTGCCGTGACCGGATCTTGCGCCTCGTGCATGCCGGACTAACCGTGGTGCTGTTGGCGCGATTTCCTTCGTCGCCGATTACGCCCTTGCAGGAGAGGAGGAGGCCTGCTTGGGAGTTCCAAATGCGGCAGACATCATGAGGTTGCCCGGGCCTCAAGCTCGAACTTTACTGTTTTGGAGCTGGATGCGATCTTTGCCGGAGCTGTTCAAGCCTCGACCCAGATCGCCCGAGTGGTTCATGTTGCCGAGGGGGTCGCCTTTGTGCAACAACTTCGTCGCTTGACCGCATCCGCGTGATGATGCCGTTGTGCGATTCCCATGGAATCGTTCCAACTTGGCAAGAGCCCGCCGACGACATCGTGCAGCAATTCTTCGACAGCTTGGAAGAAGTGCCGATCCGCACCGACGAGCAGAAGTGGCTCACCCGCGACACCACCGATGCCGAGCTGCAGCGCATCTCCACCAGGCTGGAGGAGGCGGCGGAAGCTGCTGCTGCCGATGAGTTTGGGTTCACCGTGGAGGAGGCCGAGGCAGCCGAGGCGGCAAGCCTTGCCGACCGCGAAGAGCTTGCCGGCGCGGAGGAGTAGGCCGAGCCTGAAGCTGAGCCGAACGAGCCTGCCGGGGGCGCCTCCCCTCTGCCTTCAAGTAGCTTGCCGCGGGAGGAGCCCGCGGCCCAGCCAAGAAGGCGCCTCCGCAAGACCGGAGAAGTGGCGGGGCGGCAGACGGGTCAACAGCCGTCTCGCCGCACGACGCGCTCCACCGCGACAACCTCTGTTGCCGCGGGAGCGCCTCACGCTGCCACTGCAACCGGAGCGGGGCCTTCTGGGACTACGGCTCCCGCACCCGCCAAGCGTCTGAGGGAGCCCACTCTTCCAGCTCGTCGCACTGGAGGTGGAGCGGAATTCGACTTCTCCGCTCTCAGCTCCGAGGAGGAGGAAGAAGAGTAAGATCTTGTCGCTATACTTATAATTCTTCAATTTTCTGCTTTGTCTTGTATCTGACTTGCTTCGTTCTGAACCCTTTCCTTCTTCAGGACGCTGGCCCAGAGAGCGTCGAAGAGGGCCAAGACTCCAGTGGTTGTCATCGAAGACGATCCTCCCACGGCGACAGGAGGCGCGTCTGAGACCCCCTTGCCGGATTCGGCAACCCTTCCGCAGAGCAGCCCCCAGCACAGCCCCCAGCGTAAGTATTTGTTTTATTTCTTGCGGTTAGGTGTGCATGGGTGCTTCTTGTTCACTGATATCTAACTTGTTGATTTGTGTAGGAGCAGAGCAGCCTCATCAGGAGGCCCCGGAAGCCACTCGCGAAGTCCTGTCTGCTTCAACTACGCCGCCAAGGGAGAATTCTCCGGCAAGGGAGCGCTCTCCGGCAAGGGAGGCCTCTCCGACAAGGGATGCTTCTCCGACAAGGGGCAGCGCCAACGATCCTCCGGTGGTGGAGACCGTGACCACAGATCCCATCGCAGGTAATCTCCTTGCCTCAAAATTTCCCTTGGGTTGCTTTTCTTCTGTTCTTCCTTTCGAACACTTGCTTGACTGTTCTTTCTTTTTCTGATCTTCAGATCCATCTGCCGGAGAGCCGATGGAGACTGAGGTTGCCTGCGAGGAGGACGCGCGCGGCAACAATGACGACGCCGCCAAGATGGAGGAGGAGGCTGGCGCCGATGGGTCTGCCGGCGAAGAGGCCGCCAAGGCTGCTGGCGCAGAGGCTGGGGAGGGGTCTGGTGATCGCACTGACGACCCTGAGGCCGCAGGAGCGCCATGCGCTACATCGACAACCGATCCCTCCGCCACCGATGCAGCACCAGGCTCCGAAGAGCCCCAGCCCGGCGCCTATCTGAAGGCCGGCGACGGTGTCTTCATCAAGCTTCCATGGGCGTCGAGCTCCAGGGCGCCGGTCGAGGGAGAGACCTTCGATGAGGAGCTGCTCACCTCCGCTGGGCTGTTGCTAGTTGACGCGCCAAGCAGCAGCAGTGGCGAGTCTGAGGAGGAGCAGCTGTTGAAGAAGCTGCTTTGTTGCTACCGCTACCGGCAAGCTAAGCCGGAGTCCGTGGAAGCACTTGTCGCGAGGGCGGAGCTGACATGGAGAAGCGCGCAGAAGAGCTCCGGTGCGCCAACAAAGAAACTCTCCGGACATAGCGAAGCGCGGAGCAACTCTCCGAGGCGCACGGCCTTCATCCTTGAGAAGGCCAAGTCGAGGAGCAGCAAAGGCTTGCCGGCGAAGCTAGCTAGCCAAGAAGGTGGTGGCGCGAGCGAAGATCAACCTCGACAGCTATGAGGAAGATCTTGCGCTGAAAGCAATCAATTGGCGGAGCACTCCGAGAGGCAAAGGACGCTGCCGCAGCCGCCGAGGCCGCCAAGAAGGAGTTAGAGACGAGGGTGACGTAGGTGGAGGCCACCCTTCGTAAGAGCGGCGAGGAGGTCACCGCTGAAGCACGAAGCGAGAAGGACGCCTACACTCTTGGCGAAGTTGCAGGGCCGCTCGCCGAGAGGATCAAAGAGATTGACGCCGCCAAGGATGTCAAGGCGGATCTTGAGCTGAAGCTGTCCACCCTGACGGAGACGCTGGACGGCGCCAAGGAGCGAGAAGCGGGTCTGTTGGAGAAGATCAAGGCCAGCGAGAGCTGTCATGGCGATCGCCATTTAACGCCCATACCACCTTCAAGGAGAACGTGATGCACTGGACGGAGGGTCTTGTGGATACCGCCGCCGCCATTGACAAGGAGTTGATGGAGATGGGGATGGTGAACCTCGGGTACTCCACCGACGAGCATCTCCAGCCCAGCGCCAAGCTCAGCCTGTTCTTCAAGAGCGTGTTGACGGCTCTCCAGTGCTCCGGAGGAGATCCCAGCAGCTGGCCCGACGAGTCGCGCCAAATCTGTGCAGGGCTCTTCGAAGGTGCCGATGAAGGTGGCCTTCCGCAATCCAGCGTCCTTCGCCAACGCCCTCAAGTCCTCGCCGCCAACTGTTGACGTTGAAGCTCAAGGCCCTTGTCGCACCCATTGTGGACAGGGTGAGCGGAGTCAAGAGGGTTGATGGCGACCGCGCGTGAGACTAGGCCGCCAAGTTTATCTTTCCTCGTCGCTGCAGACCATGTTCAGAGAACAATTTATTAGATTTGCGACAAGTCATTTTGTAATATACTCTATCTTAGGCAACGATCGCAATGTTATTTCCTTTACTCGATTTCTTCCTTTGTATGTTTGTGCCCTACGCTTTTAGGGAACTTGTCGGCACGGGCACCTTTGTCATGAAGCGCCGAGTGCGAACGTCGGCAGCTTCTTTGGCGATGCCGCCCCGACAAGCAACCTTGTCGCAACTGGTTGCAGCTCACTTAAGTTGTTGAGCGGACTCAAACAAAGTAAGGGCGCTAAACCAGCCGCGAAGTTGGTTCCTTCACATGTGTTTTTCCATACAAAGTACTTATCGCTCGAGGAAGATAACTTAAAATTTAAAACTGATTGCTCAAACTTTGGCAACTTAGCTTTTCTCGTCGTTCGCTTCCCGGCAAGGCGATATTTCCTCGAGCGACACTTGGCGGCCCACACCATTATCTTCTCCTTCCCCCCCGGTTAACTTGTGGGCGAAGGATCCTTCCTTTCTTTTGAGAAGAAAGAAGAGAAAATAAAGTTATGGAGCCTAGTGGCTCGTTATTGCTTACCGGGTGTGGATGCTGCACAAAATGTTAGATAACACATGCATAAAGGATTATGAAAGCATGTATTTGACAAGTTGTGCGCAACACATGAACTTTACTGATGCACGGGGTCTGTGCCCGGCTTTGTACAAAGGATTACATGCAACAACGGCAAGACTTGTACAAAAGGGTAGTTGCCGGAACAGGTTCCGGCAACCGCGCCCTATGGGTAAAACTTACGAAGATGCTCTATATTCCAGAGTTGCTCACCGAACGCCATCTTCGGTCTCAAAGGCGGACAGCGAGGCCTAGTGACTCGCTTTCACCCGATAAGGGCCTTCCCACTTCAAGGCCAACTTGTTGGAATTCTTGGCGGATTGAACGCGCCAAGAACAAGGTCGCCTTCCTCGAAGCTTCGGCACTAACTTTGCGGCTATGGTAGCGGCGCAAAGCTTGCTTGGTAACGAGCAGCTCGTGCAATGCCTGAAGACGATCCTCCTCAAGGAGCAGCGCGTCATCTTGTCGCAGCTGCTCTTGCTCAAGCTCATCATAAGCGAGCACTCGAGGTGACCCGTATCTGAAGTTCCGTGGGGAGAACTGCCTCTGCTCCATAGACTAGAGCGAAAGGTGTCCGCCGGTGGCTCGATTTGGTGTCGCCTGATCGACCAATGAACCACCGCAGCTCCTCAATCCAGTTTCTTCCGCACTTGCGCAGCCTGTCGAAAGTTCTGTCTTGAGTCCTCGCAGCACTTCAGCATTTGCCCTCTCGCTTGACCGTTGCTCCTTGGATGAGCAATGAAGCAAAAGCAGACCTTGGCGCCAAGATCTTGGACGATTGCATGAAGGTGCGACTTCGTGAACTGTGTGCCGTTGTCGGTGATGATCCGATTAGGTATCCCAAAACGACAAACAATTGACTGAAGAACTTGACTGCCGACCGTCTTGTCACCTTCCTCATCGCTTCCACTTCCGCCACTTTGTGAACTTGTCGACAGACGCATAAGTACTCAAAGCCCCGACAGCTCGGGGAAAGGGGCCGAGATGTCGAGCCCCGCACCAAAAATGGCCGTGGATAAAGGGATCGCCCGAGAGCTTGAGCTGGCTGGTGTATCTTCTTGGAATGGAACTGCACGCTTCACACTTGGTTACTTGTGCGGTTGCATCTGGAGGGCTTCCGCCGAAGAAACCTTGCCGAAAGCTTTGCTTAAGTGCTCTTGCGCCAATGTGGTGACCACATATGCCTCCATGTATCTCTCGCCATCAGCTTCGCCGATCTTCCCGCAAATACACTTCAATTTCACACCGTTGAGCCTTCTTCATGCGGTGATGTTGTCAACAAACTGGTACATACTTGACTGCCGGGCTACTCTTTCCGCTTCTTCTTGCTCTTCGGGAAGTTCTCCTGTCTGAAGGAAATGGACGATCTGCTGTGCCCATGTTGGAGCTTGCGGCTCAACAACAAGAACTAAAGGCACATCTGCCGCTGCGGGAACATCAGCTTCTACGGCAAGAACCTGCGGCTCAGCCGGAGCTTGATGATCCCCAGCAAGCTTGCCGGAGCAAAACTTGTCGGGAGCGTCTGCTTCAACGATACAAACCCTAGGGCTTGTCGGAGCAGACTGCTCCTTAGCGATATCTGTGTTGATTTCGGGGACCTTCTTGGCGGCGGCTTCAGGGAGCTCTGCCGGAAAGTAGTCACCGGAAATCAACTTCCTCCTCTTGGTATGTCTAGCTGATGGTGTTACAGTTGGTTGAGTCAGCTTGAGCACAAAAATTCCTAGTTCCACAGGTAACTTAAGTGCAGCACACTTTGACAGGCCATCAGCGATATCATTCTGAGCTCTTGGAACATGTTCCATTTGCAGGCCTTCAAAGTGCTCTTCTAGCTTTCTCACTTCATCAACGTAGGCTTCCATCAATGGACTCTGATAATCTTTGTTTACTTGGCGGACGACAAGCTGCGAGTCACCCCTGACAATAAGCTTCCTGATCCCAAGGTCTTCTGCAATCCTGAGTCCGGCAAGCAAACCTTCATACTCTGCAGTATTATTTGTTGCTTGCTCCTTGGGAAAGTGCATTTGGACTATGTACTTGAGGTGCTCTCCGGTGGGTGCGATAAGCAGCACGCCGGCACCGGCGCCTTGCAGCGAGAAGGCACCATCAAAATACATCGCCACTCTTTACTTGCTTCCTTAACGGGGATGCTCGTCTCTGGAATTTATTCATCTTGCGTCGGCGTCCACTCTGCTATAAACTCTGCCAGTGCTCTGCTTTGGATAGTTGAAGTGCTTTCAAACTTGAGGCCAAAGCTTGATAGTTCCATGCCCACTCGACAATCCTGCTGCTGCTTACGGATTACGCAATATCCTCTTCAGGTGAAAGCGAGTGACAACTGTTATCTCGTGTGCTTGGAAGTAATGGCGCAGCTTTCGAGGCCATGAGGAGGCCGAAAAGCAACTTCGCACACCAGTACCTTGACCTAGCCCCTGCGGAAGGGAGCCGACAAAAATAGACTGGGCGCTGCACCATCCTTTTCTGCATCTTCTCGCAATCCTGCGCAGATCCGTTCTTGTCGGGACCGGAGCTTGATGGAGAAGCCCCCTGCTTGTCGCTGGATGCATCTGCCTCGTTAGCCGGCTCATCATCTGCCTCCCTTTCCGCTACTAACGCAGCACTAACCACTTGATTGGTTGCCGCTATGTATAGCAGCAACTTCTCTTGTGGCTTAGGTGCGACAAGTATTGGAGTGGAGGACAGGTACCTCTTCAAGTCCTGCAGCACAGCCTCCGCTTCGGGAGTCCATTTCATTGGACCTGCCTTTTTCAAAATCTTGAAAAATGGTAGGGCGCGCTCAGCAGACCTAGAGATAAACCTGCTAAGAGCAGCCACGCAACCGGCAAGTCTTCGAACATCCTTGACGTGCTTTGGTGCTTCAATTTTCTCAATGGCCTTGATCTTGTCGGGGTTGGCTTCAATTCCCCTCTGAGACACGAAGAACCCGAGAAGCTTGCCGGAAGGAACTCCAAACACGCACTTCTCGGGGTTGAGCTTGAGGTTGATCTTGCGCAGATTTGCAAAGGTCTCATCTAGATCTTGAACCAGTGTTGCTTTGTCCTTGCTCTTGACCACTATGTCATCCATGTAGGCTTCTACATTTCTGTGCATTTGGGGCTCAAAAGCATCGTGGACTACTCTTGCAAACGTTGAACCAGCATTCTTCAAACCAAAAGGCATCCGTATGAAACAATATGTGCCACATGGTGTAATGAATGCGGTTTTCTCTTCATCCTCTTCTGCCATGAATATCTGATGATATCCTGAATATGCATCAAGAAATGAAAGCAAATCACATCCAGCCGTGGAGTCAACAATCTGGTCGATACGTGGAAAGGGAAATGGGTCTTTGGGACAAGCTTTATTAACATCTGTGAAGTCAATACAAAGTCTCCATTTCCCATTTGCCTTTCGTACAACTACCGGATTGGCCAACCACGTGGGATGGAGTACTCCTCTAACAAGGCCTGCTGCTTCCAACTTCTTGATCTCTTCTGCTATGAATTCTTGGCGCTCCTTTGCTGCTTCGACTTTTTGCTTGACGGGCGCGCGAGGACAGACAGCTAAGTGGTGCTCAATTACTTTCACAGGAACACCGGGATGTCGACGGTTGCCATGCAAACACATCGACATTCGCCCGCGGAAAGCAACGAGCTCGCCTTCCTATTTAGGGTCAAGCGTGGCAATCGATGGTGAAGGTACCACCGAGTCGTCCTCCTTGGCGGACACCCTCTTGGTCTTGGCGGAGCTGCCATCATCTTCTTGCACTTGCGGTGGAGCTCGATGGTGCGTCCTCGACGGTAGCGCAGCACTCAAGAAGAGTGCGCTTGCGGAGTGGGCATCAGGGCTCTTGCCGGACTTGGTGGTCTTCGTCTTCTTCTTCCCCCCGGGAGCTTCAGCGGCAAGTGATTTGCTATCTGTCGCAGCTGCTGCATCCCGGTAAATCTTGTCGGCGCAGATAAGAGCATCTTTCTTGTCTCCGTGAACAGAAATGACACTTATCGGGCCGGGCATCTTGAGCAGATTTTATGCATAATGAGAGGCCGCCATGAACTTGGCGAGTGCTTGTCGGCCAAGTATCCCATTGTAGGGCAATGGGAAATCAGCGACGTCAAATGTAACCCTCTCAGTTCTGAAATTCAGTTCGCTGCCGAATGTTACCGGCAGTGTGATCTTCCCCTTGGGCTTGCTCCTTCCTGGGTTGATTCCTTGGAAAGTTCCAGTCTCTTCGAGCTCGCTGTCAGGGATTTGAAGCTTCTGGAGCACTGCGGAGGAGATCAGGTTTAAGCCGGCCCCGCCGTCTACTAACATCTTGGTGACCTTGAGGTTGCGGATAGTTGGTGAGACCAACATCGGCAAGCACCCGACCGCAGTTACGCGATCAGGGTCGTCCTCAATATCGAAGATGATAGGCGTGCTGGACCACTTCAGAGGTCTACGTGACTCTATGGATGGTTCTGCTGCATTAACCTCCCGCATCCATTGCTTGAGTTGGCGGTGTGAGGTATGCAGAGAAGCACCACCGTCAACGCAGAGAACCTCTGTTGCCTTCTGAAACTCCTGCTCATCAGCTTCATCGTCTTCCATATCTTCATCATCATCTTCGTCTTCATCCTTGTCGCGGCCGCGGGGAGGTCTGTCTCCTTGCCGCTGCTTGGCCTTGCCGCGGCGCCCTCCCCGGCCGGGTCTCTTCTTGCTAGCTGCCCTGCACCTTCCTGGGCCTTCTCCTTGTCTACGCCAGTATTCAGCCTTCAGCAGCTCAACAAGCTGCTCGACTTTCTTGCAACTCTGAGGTCATGGCCCTTAGTGCGGTGAATCTTCAAGATCTTGTTTGTTGGAGCTGTCCTACTTGTCGGCGGCGCCCGCGGCTTGGCGGTCGGCGTCGGCAACCTCCTTGCGGAGCCACCAACCTTGGCCTTCTTGGCGCCGCCTCCGTTGCGGGACTGCTCGACAACTAGTACCTCTTTGCTCTTCTTCTTTCATTGTTCCGCCGCGGCTCTTCTTTGCAGGCGGTCTCCTCACCGTCGAGATCCTGCTTCGCATTCTCTCCTGAGTCTTCTTCCTTCTTGAAAGACGCACACTTGTCGGCCGGGGCATATAGCTCATCGACATCCTTGACTTTGCACATCGCCATTTCCTCCCTCATCCTGCGGTTCCGCACGTTCTGATGAAACGCGCTGATCACCGCGGCAGGGTGGACATCTGGGATGTTGTAGTGCACACGGCTGAATCTCTGGATGAACTTGTGCAGGGACTCTCCTTCCTTCTGGGCGAGCAGGTGAAGGTCGCTCTCCTGGCCATGAGGTTTGTGGCCGCCTGTGAAGGCGCCGACAAACTAATGGCATAGATCTGCCCAAGAAGATATGGAACTGTCCGGCAAGTGCATGAGCCAAGATCGACATTTGGCTTGAGTACCCGGCGGGAAGTAGTTGGCGAGATCTTGTCGTCTCGTCCCCCGCATCCTGCACCGCAATGGTGTAGATCTTGAGGAACTCCGATGGGTGTGTCCTGCCATCATACTTCTCGCACATCCGCTTGAAGTTTTTCTTGTCGGCCCTTTGGACTTGCCGCAGCTCACGAGTGAGCGCAGGGCAACCTACCGCGTCTGACAAGTCACTGTTTCCCTGGCGCTTGCATGTCGACAGCGGGCCCAGCGCTGATCGGATTGACGCCGCGCTTCTCTTCGGCGCTCGATGCGAGTTCGAGCGTCTTCTTGTTGCCGTTCTGGAAGAACTTGGCGCTGATCACGGCGAGCTCGGAGTCACTGTCGATGTGGATCCGAGGAGCTGGTGATCTTGGCCTTCTGGATGGGGAGTGCATGGTGGTTGCACCCCCATAGGTTTCATCGCCACCGGCTCGCGCCTTGTCGTCTCGCTGCGGCAAGGATGCAGTTGGTTGCCGCGGAGTGTCGCCGTTGGCGAAGCCGATGAGACTCTGGATGGTGGCCCTCCATTCGTCGACCTTGTCGGCCGTTGGAGGGTAGTCTAGAAGAAGTTGAGCTCTCGCCAAGGCTTCTGCTGGAGTGGTGGGTGGCAATGGTGTACGGCGCGAGGAACGGGATATGCTCGGACTTCCAACCAAGTTAGAAGGAGCAGCATCCCGTCCAGGCGATCGTACTCCGCTCGTCACCGACATCTTTGGCGTGCATGCGGGTCTCGAGGCCTCGGGATCCTCCAGCAGGCCTTGATCCAACGAGCGTATGGCGCTGCGAGCACCATGACGCTGTCGGTCCCGCGCCTCCTGAGATGGACGCGGTGCGTATCCGGACGCCGAGGTCTGCGCCGCCTTGTCCTTGGACCTGGCAGTGTCGTGGGCTTCCTCGACGACGCCGGTTCCTCCGCCAGCGTCTTCCCCACCACTCGTCAGCTCCGGTGGTGGTGGGTTTGACGCGGATGGCTCTGCTGCCGCCGAAGCCTTCTTCTTTGGAGGCATGTTGATGAAGGTGATGAAGAAGTTGCTCGTGTGACCGCTGGATCAGGTTCACACAGCCTCGACGCCCCCTACCTGGCGCGCCAAAGATGTCGGGGAAGCTGATCGTGACCCACAAACACCTATGGGACCTGGCGGACCGAGTCCCTTTTGGTTCGGAGGGGGGCGGAGATTGCACAAAGAGCAGATCGAGGCGATGCACACGAGCAGTTTTACCCAGCTTCGGAGCTCTCCGGAGAGATAATACTCCTACTGCTGCTTGGGTCATTGTATTCTGTTCTTGCTAGGGAGCAATGAGAGCTACAAAACCTAGCTTGAGTGTGTGTAATCTCGAGTGGGTCGAATGTACCGAACGGAGCCGAACCCTTTCTACGTTGCACATGGGCCTCCTTTTATAGGCTCAAGGGGTTACCACAGGTGGCAACGTAGACGAGGGCAAAAATGGGAAAACAGTAGTTGGTACACCGACTTGCACAGTGTACAGTGATCTATACCTAACTCTGACGGCAAGGGACAAAATCAATAACTGCCCGTCCCTGTCGCCTAAACAGTGCAACAGGGACCGTCAAGTGCACCACCGTTTGCCACGATGGTAAGCTTGTCAGCGCCGCTTATCGCTGCTCTCCGCTGGCTGCACAGCCCCTTGACACGCGTGCCTGGAATAGCCCCACGGCGACACGTTGGCGGATGAGCTGGAGCGGAGATGAAGAGAGGTTGCCTGCCGCGGCAAGCGCCTTGCCGCGGCTGAACCCTTGTCGCGCTCGGGAGCTTGTCGCTCGCCAAGCCTTCCCGGCAAGTTCCTCTTGCCGGGGTCTTGTTTCCTTCGTCCCTCGAGTGGCCTTCCCGGCAAGCTCCTCTTGCCGGGGTCTTTAATACTTTGTTCTTGAATGGCTTCAAAGGAGCCGCGGAGGACCTTGGCGGTCACAAGGCCGGCCCTGCCGCGGGGTGCTGCAACTGCCCGTGCACGAGTTCGGGATACTAGGGTACCCCTACTCTAGTACACCGACAAAGATGTTCCAAGGTGGTTCTTCAAGGAAGCAAGGCCCCAGGCTTGCAATGCGTGATGCTGATGAGGAGCCTCCAAGGGATGCTCCAGTACGGCCTTGTGAATGGCCTTCAGAAAATTTTATGGATCGAGCGGGAATCAAAGAGGAATTTAATGCATATTTGCGTAACGCCAATCTTGTGGATTTTGAGGCAAACAAATGCCCACAGTACCATCAACTCACTAGCTCATTTGTGAGGAGGTTTGAATTTTCATCTTCGCGTAATTCTCCTACTGTCATGTTTGATCTTTATGATAAATCTTATACCATGCACTTAGAGGATTTTACTTTTGCTTGCAAACTCCCACAATGGGGTAGTATTAATGATCCCCGTAAATCTGAATTTAGAGACTTTCTTGCTGGTATAACTGTAGGGGAATCTAGAGATATAACACAAGCTACCATAGGGAGCATTCACTTTCCTGCTATACATTATTTTGCTCTCTCCATAGGTAGGTGCATAAATGCTAAGGATGAAGCATGTCACATGTGTGTCCCTGACCTTAGCATTCTCAGGAGTGCTGTGTTAGGAGACCAATCTTATCATATGGGAGCCATTGTAGCACGTAGGTTGCATCATAATAGATATAATGGAGATTTCTTTGCAGGAATTTATGCAACCCGCTTAGCTAATTTTCTTGAGGTGGACGTTCGTGAGGATGATATGGAGTTGCCTCCAACTTATTTAGATTTTAACTCTATGGCCTCTCACCAGTTTGTCGAGAGGAATGAATCACCTCTCTTATATTGACTAATCTTTAACAAACGGCATGTTGTCCGTATTACTCTCCCTGCTCCTGCCTTCTTTGATTCTCAGACAAAAGGAAGATATACCATTACCAGAGAGGAGGCAGATGAGTACGAGAGGAGAGCAGAGGCAGCCCGACGCCACGCTGCAACTCAGGCGGCGATAGTCGCTGCACCAGCGAAGACGACCCAGCTACACCTACGGGTATCCGCCAGCCATCCTCGTAATGAACCAACTTAGGCCAAAAGCCTAAGCTTGGGGAATCGATTTCCACCGACATTACATTTATGTTTACACACACTCATTGCTAGATGTCGGTGTTCATACTTTTTCACTGTAATATCAATGCTAGTTTATTTTGTTTTTTCCTGCTTTCTTCTTGTGTGTTTGTTAAACCTTAAGAAAAAACCAAAAAAAATTAGTAGTAGTTTACTTTTCTTGCTGTAGTAGTAATAATTAAAAAGAAAACCCAAAAATATTTCCCGTTCTTCTTTTGTTGGGAGCTTTCCTGTGTAAATAGTTTTATTTCTTTTCTTTTCTTTGGGGGTCGATAGGAGAAGATCATGATTAAATTGTTGAAGTGGCTCTTATATGCATTACTGTTGATTTAACCAAGAGCCCATATTGCCTTGTCTTCTCCTGTTTATTGAATGCTCGCCAATTCCAGCTTAGTCCAATGCACGTGCACTCTTATTATTATTCACATCGTTCGGTCGTGCAAGTGAAAGGCAATTATGATGATATATGATGGACTGACTGAGATGAGAAAAGCTGGTATGAACTCGACCTCTCTTGTTTTTGTAAATATGATGAGTTCATCGTTCTTGATTCAGCTTATTATGAATAAACATGTTTGCAATGACAATTAGAGATCATAGTTTCTCGTGCCATGCTTGATTAGCTATGAGTTATAATGGTTTACCTTGCGTGCCAACATGCTATCGAAATGGTTGTGATGTGGTATGATGGGTTGGTATCCTCCTTTGAATGATTTAAGTGACTTGACTTGGCACATGTTCACGCATGCAGTTGAAACAAATTAACATAGCCTTCACGATATTTATGTTCATGGTGGATTATATCCTACTCATGCTTGCATCCAATGTTTATTAATTTCAATGCATGTTCATGACTATTGTCGCTCTCTAGTTGGTCGCTTCCTAGTCTTTTGCTAGCCTTCGCTTGTACTAAGAGGGAATACTGCTTGTGCATCCAATCCCTTAAACCCCAAAGTTATTCCATATGGGTCCACTATACCTTCCTATATATGGTATCTACCTGCCGTTCCAAGTAAATTTGTATGTGCCAAACTCTAAACCTTCAAATAAACATTCTGTTTTGTATGCTCGAATAGCTCATGTATCAACTAGGGCTGCCCTTATCTTCCATGTTAGGTGGGTTATTCTCACGAGGAGTGGACTCCGCTCCTCATTCACGAGAAAATGGCTAGTCTCCGGGATGCTCAGTCCCATGCATTATGCAAACTAAATCAAAATAATTGCAAACAAAACTCCCCCTGGGACTATTGCTAGTTGGAGACACTCGTTGTTTCGAGCAAGTCATGGATTGACGCTTGTTGGTGGAGCGGGAGTATAAACTTTACCATTCTGTTTGGGAACCGCCTATAATGTGTGTAGCATGGAAGATATTGCCATCTCTTAGTTTTTATGTTGACAATGAAAGTACGCGGCTCAAAATATTATTTATCTCTATTACAAAACCGAGCTCTGGCACCTCTACAAATCCCTGCTTCCCTCTGTGAAGGGCCTATCTATTTACTTTTATGTTGAGTCATCACCCTCTTAATAAAAAGCACTAGCTGGAGAGCGCAGCTGTCATTTGCATCCATTACTGTTAATTTATATTGGGTATGACTATGATTGGATCTCTTTTACCATGAATTACAATGTCTAGTCGGTCCTTGATCTTTAAAGGTGCTCTGCATTTATGTTTTGCGGTCTCAGAAAGGGCTAGCGAGATACCATCTTGTTATATCATATTATGATTGTCTTGAGAAAGTGTTGTCATCCGAGACTTATTATTATCGCTCGCTAGCTGATTATGCTATTGATATGAGTAATCATGAGACCAGAGAATTATTGCAAATGTTGTTAGTTATAATCTTTGTTGAAAACTTGAATGCTGGCTTTACATATTTACAACACCAAGAGCAAACAGAGTTTGTAAAAGTTTTTCTTTATCACTTTCAGTTTATCAACTGAATTGCTTGAGGACAAGCAAAGGTTTATGCTTGGGGGAGTTGATACGTCTCCGTCGTATCTACTTTTCCAAACACTTTTTCCCTTGTTTTGGACTCTAACTTGCATGATTTGAATGGAACTAACCCGGACTGGCGCTGTTTTCAGCAGAATTGCCATGATGTTGTTTTATGTGCAGAAAAAAAAGTTCTCGGAATGACCTGAAACTCCACGGAACGTCAAGTTAAAAATAATAAAAAATCCTTGCCAAAGATGAAGACCAGGGGGGCCACACCCTGTCCACGAGGGTGGGGGCTCCCCCCTAGGGCGCGCCCCTACCTCGTGGACCCCCTGGAACTCCTCCGACGCCAACTCCAACTCTATATATTTGCTTTCGGGGAGAAAAAAATCAAGGAGAAGAAATTATCGCGTTTTACGATACGGAGCCGCCGCCAAGCCCTAAAACCTCTCGGGAGGGCTGATCTGGAGTCCGTTCGGGGCTCCGGAGAGGGGGATTCGTCGCCATCGTCATCATCAACCATCCTCCATCACCAATTTCATGATGCTCATCACCGTGGGTGAGTAATTCCATCGTAGGCTTGCTGGACGGTGATGGGTTGGATAAGATCTATCATGTAATCGAGTTAGTTTTGTTAGGGTTTGATCCCTAGTATCCACTATGTTCTGAGATTGATGTTGTTATGACTTTGCTATGCTTAATGCTTGTCACTAGGGCCCGAGTGCCATGATTTCAGATCTGAACCTATTATGTTTTCATGAATATATGTGAGTTCTTGATCCTATCTTGCAAGTCTGTAGTCACCTACTATGTGTTATGATTCGGCAACCCCGAAGTGACAATAATCGGGACCACTCCCAGTGATGACCGTAGTTTGAGGAGTTCATGTATTCACTATGTGCTAATGCTTTGTTCCGGTTCTCTATTAAAAGGAGGCCTTAATATCCCTTAGTTTCCATTAGGACCCCGCTGCCACGGGAGGGTAGGACAAAAGATGTCATGCAAGTTCTTTTCCATAAGCACGTATGACTATATCCGGAAAACATGCCTACATTATATTGATGAATTGGAGCTAGTTCTGTGTCACCCTATGTTATGACTGTTACATGATGAACCGCATCCGGCATAATTATCCATCACCGATCCAATGCCTACGAGCTTTCCATATACTGGTTTACGCTTATTTACTTTTCCGTTGCTACTGTTACAATTACTACGAAACACCAAAAATATTACTTTTGCTTTCGTTACCGTTACCACTGCTATCATATTACTTTGCTACTAAATACCTTGCTGCAGATATTAAGTTATCCAGGTGTGGCTGAATTGACAACTCAGTTGCTAATACTTGAGAATATTCTTTGGTTCCCCTTTGTGTCGAATCAATAAATTTGGGTTGAATACTCTACCCTCGAAAGTTGTTGCGATCTCCTACACTTGTGGGTTATCACACGCTCTACACTATACTCCCAATGCTTATGGTTTTCCCCTTTTATATTCCACACTAGTTAAATCACAGTAGACTAAATTTCAAAATTGGGTCAGTCGATTTTTCAGAGCTCGCCGGAGTTCGCCAGTGCGATCGAAGGGGCTCGGGTGGTTGTGGGGCCTCGCTGAATGAAGAAAACTCGACGTGGGTGGGGGTTGGGGGTGGCGGAGGAACACAGGCGGTGGGGGCTGGTGGTCCGACCGGTGGCCCGTGCGGGGTTCTGTATGGGAAGAATCAGAGACGAGGAAGAATAAGGGTTAGGAGACGTAGGATCTTCATCCAACCGCCTGAAATGGTCGAGAGACAGCTAGGAGTTGCATTATTAATGCGCTCTGGTTCATCATGTGTGGGCACTGCGCAACCAACATTTTATTATCCAAAATCTGCTTGCTCTTCTTTACCATGTTCCTCTTCCGTTCTTCTTCAATATGTACTCTCTCTATTCCTAAATACAAGTCTTTGTATAGATTCCACCATGGACCACATATGGAGCAAAATGAGTGAAATCTACACTCTAAAATGTATCTGGATACATCTGTATGTGATCCATAGTGGAAATCTGTACCAAGACTTATATTTTGGAACGGAGGGAGTATGATAATAGTCTGATATGTTCCTTGTATCTGAAGATGAGCAGGGACATTTGCAGTGTAGAGGTCTATACGGTTGGTTGTGATGGACACTTTGAGCCTCTTTGAATCGTAGGATCTTGTAAACATAGGAATAGGATTTGTAGTGGCCTGCCCACTTGAATCCTATAAGAATAGCAAGGAAATGCGGGGAGCTGTGTCGCCTTTGAGAGTTACATTGATATTAACAGTGCCGCACCTTCACTTGAAGAGAGCTGGTATCCGAAGCCTTTCTAGCCGTACCAGCAATACTAGCACATATATTCCAGCAAGTTCCACTTTGCTGATTTTACTCTGATGCTTAAGGTTTTCCCGTTATATCTACACTATGATCTGTGTAGCTGCTTTGTGTCGCACTAGAAGCAGTCCACTCTTGAAGCTAAACACTGCAATGACTTACAAAATTGGCACCAAGGCATTGAGTGCCATTCTAGATGCAATGAAACTCATACGCTCCCCACCTGTTGATTCTTGTTCAGAATACGATCCTAATGACTATTCTAACCTCGAGGAGTCAAAGGCAAATGGCCTGTCCCGTTCACCCATCAACGTGCCTGTTCTAGTTTGGCAATGTTTTATTGATTGCGGGTATCTTGCATATGTTGTCTTGCATTTCTTCTACTTTGTTGCACCGCCATCTGCTTAGTTTACTCATCATATATGTCGAGATGCCATGCCCATCCATTATCAATACATATTCCATCTGTCATCATACCATGTTTTTCCACTCAAATGTTGTTCTTGTGCATCAGACATCAAAAAGGAAGAGGGTGATTGTCGAACCTGAAGGAGCACCAACAAAGTCCTTGAAAAACGTGGTGGTGCCGGAGAATGACACAAAACGTAGGACCGACTCCAGCAGACTGTACCCATACTTCACTGGCCACACCACTAGCCCCGCCACACAGGACATGCACTCCAGCAAAAGGTATATCGATTTCATTTGCCATAGCACCAGCTGTACCACAGAAAAATCCCACTCCAGCAAAAAGTACAGCAAGTCCATCGGCCGAAGACCTATCCCAACTGCAGATACGCCCAATTCCTGCAGATTGGAACCCCATTCCATTTATTCCCGGTTTAAAAGATAATGCTTTCAATGTTGTTAGGTACTACGTGCATATATTCCCATCATGGGAAGATTATTGTGAAGACAAACACCATTTTCACATCTTCCTGTCCAACTTACGTGTAAGTGCTATTATTCATGGTTATTATTTTCCTGTTTTCAGTTGATTGAACACATCAATGATTTACATTACATTGTTGTAACTAGGCGAGGGTCAACCTGGATAGTCATGACGAGCAAAGCTTTCTTGTGCTTTTCAAGGAAGCATTGCAGCAGTATCGGTGTTACCTGAGGAAATCACACTTTGATGGCAAGTCTATAAACGAATTTCTGGTGAAGTCTCCTGTGATAAATTTAGAAGACATTGAATGGAAAAACCTTGTTATGCACTGGTCTCGTTCCCAAGATGAGGTACTGTCTATGAAATCACATGACAATTTGAACTTCTACTTTAACGCATGTGCCTTACGGATCTTTTTTGCAAGAAATCTGCTCGAAGAAGAATTCCGGTTTGACAAGAAAGACAGGATATCGCAAATATGTTGCTCGCTGCTTTGCTCTTGTTAGTACCTGTTGTCCTGTATCACTTTACTTGCATACATACCTGGTTCATTATGTGACAGCAGTATGCATGATAGCTTGCTTATCAATTGTTCGCTCCAAATTATATGATCTGTATGAATGGTTACATTAGTGTAGAATATATCCAATGCAAATGTTTTTTAGCTCTGCATTGTTCTTGTAAGTACATGCTGTCCTTTCTCAGTGTACTTATAATGATAGGTAGTTGTTCATGTACCATCACTCTGCAGCTTATTTTCCTTTGCCCTCCATTTTCTACACATCAGATCTATATTTACTCTTACCATAAGGTTGGTACTGCAGAAGTTTAGATGTGCATTGCTCTCGGATGTACCTTTTGCCTGTATCGCTGCACTTACATTTATAGCTACTTGGTTATGTAGCATCACTCTTCATCTTATCTTAAATATTCTCCATTTTTCGTATATTATCACATCTATATTTACTCTTAACAAAATGTAGAATAAAGGCAATGCTTTTGAAGAAGATTCTGTGGTAAACTTCTTGAATTGCCCCCCATCAGCATGGACAAGGCCTTTATAGAGCCTGTCTTCACCAATAATGTAAGTTTTTCCATCTCAAGCCTTCAAACTTTGTTGTATATATTTGGTTAGGCATGACTGCAACAGCTGTTTATTTTTGGTGTTTGCATCAAATTGCTTGTTTAAAGTTTATTATGTATTTCATAAACAAAAGTTTGTCCTTTCTCAATTTAAGTTTTCAGTTGTACAACCAAGTTCCTTTTCATACCATGTAAATTAAACTATATAGAGCAAGTGATCTTCTTTTGCACTGCATGTATGCTTCTGTTCTTCATCCGTAATCCAGTGGTGTGGTGAACCTACCCACTATAGCACAATGTCATATTCTGCAATGTCTTAACTATGAACAATGTCATATCATTCTACTATTATTTAAACCGTCTCTTTATTTGCCAATCTGAAATGGTATAAATTGATAGCACACTAACCATTGATACTTATGAGTTCTTGATATGTAATCCAGTGGTGTCGTGAAGCTGCCAACTCCTTCACAATGTCATTTCCTGCCATGTCTTGACCTGAACAATACCATATTGTGTTAATGCAATTTTAAACTCTGTCACTTTATTAAATCAAGAAGAAATGTGATGAATTGTCAACACTAATACTTTTATGTGCAAAACCTGTCATATATACGCTTGTTTATCTTTCGAGTGAGGAAGATATAAGTGTTGAACAAGCGCAGATCTCATCATCTTGCTCAGCTGCTTGCGCTGCAGCTCCCAGCAGGGCTAACCTTTCTTGAACTCTATTAAAGTCTTTGTCGGTTTTGTATATTATTTTGTCGGCGTGTTTATTTGCAATTGGTGGCGATCTTTGATGCCCAGTGTATGTAATCTCATTCTGCTTGTGCTTTATTATCATAGTGGCAAACTTTGATGCCCAATGGATGTAATATGCCGTAATTTATTTATTGTATAGTCTAGGTTTTTCTTATTCACGATGCTGCAGTTATTTTCTTTGTATATATATCCTGTCTTCGCGATAAACCGCCAAACCGTAAAATTACGGTACATAATCGGGCCGTCATGCAATCACAATGTAGGTTGGGCCTGAAACGTGCCGAACAGCTCACGGGCCGGCAGCAGCCCGAAATGAACCCTGACCCATGATTGTGCAAATCAAATCACGGGCTTTTAACAGGCCAAAATTATCTCGGTTCTTGTTTGGCCCAATCAGATATCGGCTGCGAGCAGGCCGGGTGCAAACCGGGCCGTAGTTAGGCCCAACTACATGACGGGCTTTTAACAGGCCGAAATTAATATAGGTCCGAAATGTTAAATGGGCCCTTAACAGGCCAAAACTAATATCAGCCAAATTACTAAGTGGGCCTTTAGCAAGTGGGCCCAATAGCATAGTGTCCAGTTGACGGGCCGAATCTGATATGGGCCATAATTGAGCCCAAAGCCTCTTAAAGGGCCAGACCTGATCTGGGCCATAATTGGGCCCAGAACGTGGTAGGCTTTTAACGGGTCGGATCTCATATGGGCCACTATTAGACCCGGAGCGTGGCAAGCCATTAATGGACCGGATCAAATATGGGCAGGCATTTGGCCCAAAACATGGCAACCAGTTAATGGGCCGGCCTACTAGGGTCCTCAAAATCTTGTGGGCCTACAGCTAGGCTGACCCATTAATGTCGGCGAAATCTCGTGGGCCCTTAGCTGGGCCGACCCATTATGATCCGCAAGAATCTTGTGGGCCTTTACCTGGGCCGGCCCATTATGGCACACAAAAATCATGTGGGCCTTTACCTGGGCCGACCCATTATGGCCTGCAAAATCTTGTGGGCCTTTAGCTGGGCCAGCCCATTATGGTCCGCAAAATCTCGTGGGCCTTTAGCTGGGCCGGCCCAGCAAAATCTTGTGGGCCTTCAGTTGGGCCGGCCATTTAAACTTGATGGCCCGGTCCACGTGTCAACATATCATAGGCGCGTCTCGCCCATTGGATGAGTGACACCTGTGCCAACGCGGACCTGACACGTGTCTCCTCCAGCCAATGATGATTTTACACGTGGAAAATCCCCATTGGTCGGGGCTGTTAACGGGTTATCGGATCCAAAACCCGACCCGATAGTTTAACGGCGTTCCGTTACGGTGGATGCCACGTGTCGGTCACCCTTGAAGAAACCACTTCTATGACGCGTGATTTATCGTCATGGAAGTGGACACTTCCATGATGATAATTTTGGTAATGTCATGGAACACTTCTACGACAGCACATGTATGACTATCTTGATTCTGTCATAAAATCGTTATGGATGTACATGCATGACAGAAAACGCGACCTACTGTGACAAACACATATCATCACAGAAGTGTATTTTTTTTGTAGTGAGGGTACGAAACCACCTCAAAGTTATTCTTTCTGATTGATCTATTCAAGAGTCCGTAGTAAAATAACATGAAGCTATTCTTTCCGTTTGATCTATCATGGAGTTCATACTAGAATAACACCTTAAGACACAAATCAACCAAAACCCTAATGCCACCTAGATACTCCAATGTCACCTCAAGTATCCGCGAGTATGATTATACGATATGCATCACACAATCTCATATTCATCTATTCAAACCAACACAAAGTACTTCAAAGAGTGACACAAAGTTTCTACCAGAGAGTCAAGACGAAAACGTGTGCCAACCCCTATGCATAAGTTCACGAGGTCACGGAACCCGCAAGTTGATCACCAAAACATACATCAAGTAGATCACGTGATATCCCATTGTCACCACAGATAAGCACATGCAAGACATATATCAAGTGTTCTCAATCCTTAAAGACTCAATCTGATAAGATAACTTCAAAGGGAAAACTCAATCCATTACAAGAGAGTAGAGGGAGAACATCATAAGATCCAACTATAATAGCAAAGCTCACGATACATCAAGATCGTACCACCTCAAGAACACGAGAGAGAGAGAGAGAGAGAGAGAGAGAGAGAGATCAAACACATAGCTACTGGTACATACCCTCAGCCCCGAGGCTGAACTACTCCCTCCTCGTCATGGAGAGTACCGGGATGATGAAGATGGCAACCGGTGAGGGTTCCCCCCCTCCGGCAGGGTGCCGAAACGGGTCTAGATTGGTTTTCGGTGGCTATAGAGGCTTGCGGCGGCGGAACTCACGATCTAGGTTATGTTCTGGGGGTTTCTATATATGTAAGAGGTTTTGGCGTCGAGAACAAGTCAGGGGGGGGGGGGGTCTCCGGGCTGTCCACGTGGTAGGGAGGCACGCCCAGGGGGGTGGGTGCGCCCCACCCTCGTGGGCAGCCCGGGACTCTTCTGTCCCAACTCTTTTACTCCATGGCCTTCTTCTGGTCCAAAAATAAGTTATGTGAAGTTTCAGGTCAATTGGACACTGTTTAGTTTTCCTTTTCTGCGATACTCAAAAACAAGGAAAAAACAGAAACTGGCACCGGGCTCTAGGTTAATAGGTTAGTCCCAAAAATCATATAAAAAAGCATATAAATGCATATAAAACGTCCTAGATGGATAATATAATAGCATGGAACAATCAAAAATTATAGATACGTTGGAGACGTATCACAAATCCACTTTCATCAATATTGTAATGAGATTCAACACCCTCCAAAATAGTGGGATCACTACTACCTAGAGTTGACACTCTTCCAAACCCACTTTTATCAATGTAATCATCATAAATAGGAGGCATTCTATCATCAAAATAAGTTTGATCAATCAAAGTAGGGGGGCTAAAAAGATCATCCTCATTAAACATAGCCTCCCCAAGCTTGGGAAAAACATTAATTGCAGCAAATAAATTCTCAAACAAATCATACTCATCAAACATAGCATCCCCAAGCTTGGGGTTTGGCATATCATAAGCATAATCACTCCCATCATTAATAGTATGAATAGCACCAACGGTATAACAATTGCTATCATCATAATTTCCGAAGTTGGTGCCATAAAGATTTCCAATATTATAAGAAGTATCATTATCTTCCCAATCATGATCATCACAACAAGCAATAGGCATAACAAAATCATCATCAAGTGTATCATCTTCCACAATTATTTTTGATTCGTTTTCATGAGGCACAACAATAATTGGAGCAACATTATTTGGGAGAGATACCTTTTTACCTACCTTCTTTCTTCTTTTCTTCTTCTTCACCACATCATGTGTGGGTTTAATTAATATTTTCAAGCTTCTTATTGATGAAATTGATTGGATAGGAAGCTCCTCCTCATTACCTGATTCATCATAACAAACACTAGGAGGGTTTTGGGAAATATTTTCCCTTTCATTAGTACTCTCTTCATATTCTATTCGTTCTCTTGACTTTAGATAGTTGGCAATATAAGGATTCTCAATGCAATTTACCGCACAAAACATATAAATTTCTTCTAGATCAAAATCAAGAAACCTCTTGGGGTTTGGAAAACCCTTAGTTATACGTTTCATTTCTTCATACCCCAAAAGAAGACTAAGATCTTTATGTTGCTCAAGGGTAATCAAGTTATCACAATTTTTGGACACGATTTGATCATGAAATAAATTTCATTGGAGATTTAAATGACCACATTCATTGCAATGTTCACAAGGATGGCGAAAAAATTACATCTTTCAACACAATCATCTAGCCTCTCTTGCAACCTTTCGTTTCTAAATATTTATGCTTCTTACAAAATCTATCTTCCCTTTTTGGTGTGCAAAGGCACTTCCAATTCACTCCGCAAAAAGTGACATGCTTATAAGAAACATTTTTGTCATGCCTTGTGCAATCATCATTAGCATTTAGGATATTCAAAGAATTCGCACTAACAACATTGCAATCATGTCCATCATTCAAATATTTTGTGCCAAGTATTTTATTGACTTCTTCTTCTAACAATTGAGCACAATTTTCCGAACCATCATTTTCAAGAAAGATATTATAAAGATGATCAATAATATGATGCAACCTAAATTCCATTTTTTGTAGTTTTCTTTTATAAATCAAACTAGTGATAAAACAAGAAACTAAAAGATTCAATTGCAAGATCTAAAGATATACTTTCATGCACTCACCTCCCCGGAAACGACGCCAGAAAAGAGCTTCATGTCTAGTACGCAGCTTTATTCTTGTAGACACGTGTTGGGCCTCCAAGCGCAGAGTTTTGTAGGATAGTAGCAATTTTCCCTCAAGTGGATGACCTAAGGTTTATCAATCCATGAGAGGTGTAGGATGAAGATGGTCTCTCTCAAACGACCCTGCAACCAAATACAATAAATCTCTTGTGTCCCCAACACACCCAATACAATGGCAAATTGTATAGGTGCACTAGTTCGGCGAAGAGATGGTGATAAAAGTGTAATATTGATGGTAGAAATATATTTTTATAAGCTGAATAAATAAAAATAGCAAGGTAGAAGATAGTAAACGGGCACAAAAACGGTATTGTAATGCTTAAAAACAAGGCCTAGGGTCCATACTTTCACTAGTGCAATCTCTCAACAGTGCTAACATAGTTGGATCATACGATTATCCCTCAAAGTACAATAAAGAATCACTCCCAAGCTCCTATTAGCGGAGAACAAAAGATAGGAATTGTTTGTAGGGTACGAATCCACCTCAAAGCTATTCTTTCCGATCGATCTATTCAAGAGTTCGTACTAAAATAACACAAAGCTATTGTTTCCGTTCGATCTATCCTAGAGTCCGTACTAGAATAACACCAAAGAAAATTCATATTCATAATACTCAATCCACACAAGGAACTACAAAGAGACTTCGAAGTTTCTACCGGAGAAAAACGTGCATCAACCCCTATGCATAGATTACCCCAATATCACCGCGGGAATCCGCGAGTTGAATGCCATAGCATATATCAATTGAATCAATAAGATACCCCAATTGTCACCTTAAGTATTCATACCGCAAGACATGTATCATGTGTTCTCATCTCTGAATATTCAATCCGATATGACAAAACTTCAATAAGGTAAAGATTCAATCCATCACAACAAGAGTATAGAGGGGATAAACATCATATGATCCGACTATATTAACAAAGCCCATGATCTGGAATAAGAGAGAGAGAGAGAGAGAGAGAGAGAGAGAGAGAGAGACTAAACACATAGCTACTGGTACAAACCCTCAGCCCTAAGGGTGGACTACTCCCTCCTCATCGTGGTGGCCGTCGGGATGATGAAGATGGCCACTGGAGATGATTCCCCCTCCGGCAGGGTGCCGGAACGGGTCTAGATTGGTTTTCGGTGGCTACAGAGCCCTACGGCGGCTGGACTTCTGATCTAGGTTAACCCCAAAGGGTTTCGGAATATTTGGGAATTTATAGTGCAAAGAAGGGGTGCGGGAGGCCACCGAGGTGGGCACAACCCACTTGGGCGCGCCAGGTGAGCCTGGCGCCCTGGTGGGTTGTGTTACCCTCGGGGCACCCCCCAGGTGTAGCTCTGGCCCATTGGGTTCCTTCTGGTCCATAAAAAATCCCCGTGGAGTTTCGTTTCGTTTGGACTCCGTTTGGTATTGATTTCCTGCGATGTAAAAAACAAGCAAAAAACAGCAATTGGGCACTGGGTCAATAGGTTAGTCCCAAAAAATGATATAAAGTTGCTATAAAATGATTGTAAACCATCCAAGAATGATAATAAAACAAAATGAATACTTCATAAATTATAGATACGTTGGAAACGTATCAACTTCCCCAAGCTTAATTCCTACTCGTCCTCGAGTAGGTAAATGATAAAAGAAATAATTTATGAAGTGTGAATGCTAGCAAAGTGCATAAGTTTGATCAATAATAATTTCAATCACTTTTCCTAGCATCATAACAACATTTCTTTCTCGTAAAACTTCTCATGTTATAGTAGCAACCAATTCACATGTTAAGGTTCAAACAATGAATTCTCTTGAAACCCAACAACCTATGTTCTCAGTCACCAAGCAATTGCAATTCAACTTATTCAACAGAGTTTAAGTAAGAGATCCACATACTCAACCATCATATAGTCTTCTATGATTGCTAACTCTCACCTTGAGCAAAACGTTTCAACCGGACACATAGAGAGATAGGGGCTTATTGTTTTGCCTCCCAACGTATTCACCACAAGGGTGATGTCAACAATAATAACTCATGCTACCCATATTCAATTGGACACATGTGCCTAGATCTTTCCTCACCACACGTTGCTTGCCAAAAGAGAAAAATAAAAAGGAATGGAGAGAAAAACTTTCACTCTTTGCATAAAAATAAATACTAAAAAGTAAAAGATAGGCCCTTCGCAAAGGGAAGTAGGGATTTGAAGAGGTGCTAGAGCTCAAAGCGAAAATTTAGAGCTAAAATCTTTTTGAGAGGCATACTTTTCCCACCAACGAAAACGACTTAGAACTCCCAACACTTTCCATGCTAGATATATCTTAGGCGGTTCCCAAAGAAATAAAGTTTATTCCTTTTTCCACCATACTTTCACTTTCCATGGCTAACCGTATCCACGGGTGCCCTCCATACCAACACTTTCCAGAGAATTTATTATTTGACAACATAAAGTAAATTCATTCTTCATTTCAGGTCTGGGCATCCCTAATACCTTTGCCTTACTCTCGTGCAATGACAAGTGAATAAACACTCATCGTGAGAATAACACATCTAGCATGGAAAATATTGGCCACCCCTCACCGCCTCGTGAGCGGTACGAGCACACAAAAGAGAAATTTATTTTGAATATTAGAGATGGCACATACAAATTTTAGAATGGCAAAAGAATACCGCATATAGGTAGGTATAGTTGACTCTTGAACATAAGATTTGGGTTTAAGGGTTTTTGGATGCACAAGTAGTATCTCTACTTGGTGCGGAATTTTGGCTAGCAAAGATGGGGGGCAAGCACAACATGTTGAAGGATCTATGACAATATGACTTCTATGTGAATATGAGCAAACATAAATCATTACGTTGTCTTCCTTGTCCAATGTCAACAATTTTGGCATATAATACTTCGATGGGGGCTCACAATCACAAAGATTTCTAGGATAGTATATTTGCATGTGAAAGTTCTCTTCCTTACACTAATTATTCATGAACTGCTTGTATGACCAATATTGCGATTGTCAAGCCTCAAAAGATTTCACTTTCTAAACCCAATGTGATTATCTCGATTATAAGGATCTGCTTTAGAAACCTAGGATAAATACGAGCACCATGACTGAACCCTGGTGGGCTGGGGATACCAATATCCACCTAACCATCCAACCACAGGTTGGTTCACACTCTCTAGTTTGTTTTAATATCGGTACTGTAGGAATGAAGTATGTCTACCAAAGGGGGTGAATGGGAGTTTTAACAGTTCTTCGGAAATCTCAAAACTCTCGGAACCTAGCAACGGAGTGAATGAAAAACAAACTACAACGAGCTATAACTAAGTACCGAATGGAAACAGAAACATGCATTGAGACAAATCACATGAAGGAAAACATACCGAATGTAAACAGGGGTAGTAGAGGTAACCAGTGGTGCTCGATGGCGACAGGGTATTTATTTGACCAGTTTGTCCTTCTGCACAAGGACTACGTCTAGTTGGAGGGGCTGTGACTTAACACGGAAGATAAACTCTCTTCACTCTATTCTCCTCGAAAACTGGTTGGATTTTCGAGCAACGGTAACATTACTTGAGGAACAAGTAATGCTAACTCCTCGGTCTGAGACAAATCTCTCACAGCAAAGAAGATCACAGTCTCTTGCTGGCAAGTATTTTCTCAGAGCACAAAGAGATTTCTCTCGCAACTTTCATAGGATTTGGGTTTAGCATCAGAGAATCAAAGTTTCAGAAACTACACCCCTCTTAATAGTGGTGGTCCAATGACTCAACAAAGAGAAGAAGAACAATGAAATAAATGCTACATCTTCACTTCGTCTTCAATCTCCTCGGATGCAATCATCTTCCTCGAACATGTACCGAACCAATTGCTTCACTTTACCAAAATTTTATGGGTCGCTCTTGTTATCGTCGGCATTCTGGGAACGGGGGTACCCAGACTTGCCTGCCTGCGGCCCACGTCGTGGCTCGATTGACGGCCTGGTATGGCCCAGCTTCGACATCAACAACTCAAGACCCTCGCGAGGGGCCAAGCCTCACGAGGCGGACGACACCAAGAACTCCACAAGGGGTGGCCTCCTCGGGCTGGCTCCCAAGGAGCGGAGATCTCTATGCAAGGCTCACCTTGTGAGGTTCAGATGACGTGAGCCATGACGACCAAGCCCAGGAAGGCGCCATCGGGCGTAGTGTACCAGTTTCCTCTTTGGTGATAAGGAGGAAAGCACAGACGTGGAGTCCCGAGGAATCAGCCAATGGTTTCCATTCCGGTGCAACAAGACCAAGACCGCCAGGACGGCACGACGGAGGTCATCGCTAAGCCCACCACGGCGTTGATACGTCTCCAACGTATCTATAATTTTTGATTGTTCCATGCTATTATATTACCTGTTTTGAATGATTATGGGCTTTATTATACACTTTTATATTATTTTTGGGACTAACCTACTAACCGGAGGCCCAACCCATATTGCTGTTTTCTTGACTGTTTCAGTATTTCGAAGAAAAGGAATATCAAAAGGATTCCAAACGGAATGAAACCTTCCGCATCGTGATTTTTTGGAAGAATATCATCCTAGAGGCTTGGAGATCAAGTCAGAAGACCCTCGAGGAGCCCAGGAGATAGGGGGCGCGCCCCCCCAACAGGGCGCGGCCCCCTGTCTCGTGGACCCCTCGAGCACCTCCCGACCAACTTCTTTCACCTATATAAGCCTACTTACCCTAAAAACATCAAATATGAAGATAGATCGGGAGTTCCACCGCCGCAAGCCTCTGTAGCCACCAAAAACCTCTCGGGAGCCCTTCCGGCACCCTGCCGGAGGGGGAATCCATCACTGGTGGCCATGTTCATCATCCCGGCGCTCTCCATGATTAGGAGGGAGTAGTTCACCCTCGGGGCCGAGGGTATGTACCAATAGCTATGTGTTTGATCTCTCTCTCTCTCGTGTTCTCTCTATGGCACGATCTTGATGTATCGCAAGCTTTGTTATTATAGTTGGATCTTATGAAGTTTCTCCCCCTCTAATCTCTTGTGATGAATTGAGTTTCCCCTTTTGAAGTTATCTTATCGGATTGAGTCTTTGATTTGAGAACACTTGATGTATGTCTTGCCGTGTTTATCTGTGGTGACAATGGGATATCACGTGCCACTTGATGTATGTTTTGGTGACCAACTTGCGGGTTCCGCCCATGAACCTATGCATAGGGATTGGCACACGTTTTCTTGACTCTTCGGTAGAAACTTTGGGGCACTCTTTGAAGTACTTTGTGTTGGTTGGATGAATATGAGATTGTGTGATGCATATCGTATAATCATGCCCACGGATACTTGAGGTGACAATGGAGTATCTAGGTGACATTAGGGTTTTGGTTGATTTGTGTCTTAAGGTGTTATTCTAGTACGAACTCTTTAATAGATCGATCCGAAAGAATAACTTTGAGGTGGTTTCGTACCCTACCATAATCTCTATGTTTGTTCTACGCTATTAGTGGCTTTGGAGTGACTCTTTGTTGCATGTTGAGGGATTGTTATATGATCTATCTATGTTATTATTGTTGAGAGAACTTGCACTAGTGAAAGTATGAACCCTAGGCCTTGTTTCCTATCATTGCAATACCGTTTACGCTCACTTTTATCATTAGTTACCTTGCTGTTTTTATATTTTCAGATTACAAAAACCTATATCTACCATCCATATTGCACTTGTATCACCATCTCTTCGCCGAACTAGTGCACCTATACAATTTACCATTGTATTGGGTGTGTTGGGGACACAAGAGACTCTTTGTTATTTGGTTGCAGGGTTGTTTGAGAGAGACCATCTTCGTCCTACACCTCCCACGGATTGATAAACCTTAGGTCATCCACTTGAGGGAAATTTGCAACTGTCCTACAAACCTGTGCACTTGCGGGCTCAACAACGTCTACAAGAAGAAGGTTGTGTAGTAGACATCAAGCTCTTTTATGGCGCCGTTGCCGGGGAGGTGAGTGCTTGAAGGTATATCTTTAGATCTTGCAATCGAATCTTTTTGTTTCTTGTTTTATCACTAGTTTAGTTTATAAAAGAAAATTACAAAAAAAATGGAGTTAAGTTTGTCTCATGCGCTTCGTCTTTTTAATGTCTTTCCTGAGTTTGATGGAAAGGAAAATTGTGCTCAAGTGATAGAAGAAGAATGCTTTAAAATGCTTGGTACTAAATCTTTGAATGATGAGCATGTTTGCAATTTTATTAGTATAAACTCCTTGAATATCCATAGTACTGATGATGATTGCTCTAGTCATGATGAAAATATCTCTCATAAGCATGTCAACTTTTGTGGAGTGCATGTTTGCATTAACACACCAAATAAAGAAGATATATATTGCAAGAGGCATAAGTATTTAGAAACTAAGAAGTTGCAAGAAAGGCTAGATAAGAGTGCGGAGAATTTAAGATATCTTTCCCGTTGTGAATTTTGCAATAAACAAGATCATTTACATCTCCAATGCAAATTGTTTCATGATTGGATCGTGTCCAAAAATTGTGATGATTTGATCTCCCTTTCTCATTACAATGAACTTAGATTGCTTTTGGGTTGTGAAGAGTTGAAATATTTAACTAAGCCTATTCCAGAATTTAATCTTAAGCATTTTCCTGATATTGATCTAGAAAAGATTTATATGTTTTGTGCGGAGAATTGCATTGAAAATCCTTATATTGCCAATTACCTAAAGAAAAGGAAGCAAATAGAAGATGAAGAGAATACTAATGAAAGGGAAGAGACTTCCCAATCTCCTCCTATTATTTCTTTTGATGAATCAGGTAACGAGGAAGAGCTTTCTATTCAACCAATCTCATCAATAAGGAGCTCAAAAAGGTAGGTTGAAACTACACATAATGTGAAGAAGAAAAAGAAAAGAAGGAGCAAAAAAGGTAGAAAGGTATCCCTCCCAAAGTATATTGCTCCTATTACTCATTGTGATGATGATAATTGCTATACTATTGGTGCTATCAATATTTTTAATGATGAGAGTGATTATGCTTATGATATGAAAGAGCCCAAGCTTGGGGAAGCTATGTTTGATGAGGATGAAATATTTGAGAATATATTTGCTGAAATTAATGTTTGTCCCAAGCTTGGGGATGCTATGTTTAATGAAGATGATATTTTTAACACCCCAAGTTTTGATATGCAAAGTTGTTATGATGCTAGCATGCCTCCTACCTATGATGATTATATTGATGAGAGTGGGTTCGGAAGAGTGTCAACTTTAGGAAGTAGTGATCCCACTATTTTGGAGGATGTTGAATTTTATTGTGATGAATATTAAAGTGGATTTGGAAGAGTGTCAACTTTATTTAGTGATTCCACTATCTTGGGAGAGATTTCAATCGATTATGATGAGAACGAAGTTGCTACTTATGATGATTATTGTGATAAAACTTATGCTATAAAAAGTAGTGATGATTCTATTTAAAAATCTTGTCATGATTATTATTACCCTTTTTCTGAACATTACTCTTTTAATGTGGAAACAATTTTTGGTGTTCAAGTCTCTTATGATACTCCCACTATTCCGAATGAGAAGAATTTTGCTTATGTGGAGAGTAGTAAATTTTCTATGCTTGTAGATCATGAAAAGAATGATTTAGGTGCTGGTTATATTGTTGAATTCATTCATGATGCTACTGAAAATTATTATGAGGGAGGAACATATGCTTGTAGGAATTGCAATAATATCAAGTTGCCTCTCTATGTGCTTAAATATTTGAAGTTATGCTTGTTTTGTCTTCCTATGCTTGTTGATTATTGTTCCCATAAGTTGTTTGCTCACAAAATCCCTATGCATAGGAAGTGGGTTAGACTTAAATGTGCTAGTCATATTCTTCATGATGCTCTCTTTATGTTTCAATTCTTATCTCTTATGTGAGCATCATTGAAATCATCATGCCTAGCTAGGGGCTTTAAACGTTAGCGCTTGTTGGGAGGCAACCCAATTTTATTTTAGTTTATTGCTTTTTGATTCTGTTTAGAAATAAGTAATCCATCTAGATTCTGTTTAGATGTGGTTTTATGTTTTAATTATTGTTTGTGCCAATTAGAACCTTTGGGAAGACTTGGGTGAAGTCTTTATGATCATTCTGTAAAAAACAGAAACTTTAGAGCTCACGAGATTAGATTCAACTTTTTAATGGAGAGTGCTATTTAGTTGATTATTTTTGCAGATGATTACTATACAAATTCCTCAGGTCCACCAATTTATTTTAGAATTTTTGGAGTTCCATAAGTTTGAGTTAGTTACAGATTACTACAGACTGTTCTGTTTTTGACAGATTCTGTTTTCATTGTGTTGTTTGCTTATTTTGATGAATCTATGGCTAGTAAAATAGTTTATGAACCATAGAGAAGTTGGAATAAAGTAGGTTTAACACCAATATAAATAAAGAATGAGTTCATTACAGTAACTTGAAGTGGTGTTTTGTTTTCTTTCGCTAACGGAGCTCACGAGTTCTCTGTTAAGTTTTGTGTTGTGAAGTTTTCAAGTTTTAGGTAAAGATTCGATGGACTATGGAATAAGGAGGGGCAAGAGCCTAAGATTGGGGATGCCCAAGGCACCCCAAGGTAATATTCAAGTACAACCAAGAGCCTAAGCTTGGGGATGCCCCGGATGGCATCCCCTCTTTCGTCTTCGTTCATCGGTAACTTTACTTGGAGCTATATTTTTATTCACCACATGATATGTATTTTGCTTGGAGCGTCATGTAATTTTCTTTAGCTTTGCTTGCTGATTGAATAAAATACCAAGATCTGAAATTATTAAATGGGAGAGTCTTCACATAGTTGTATAATTATCCGACTACTCATTGATCTTCACTTATATCTTTCGGAGTAGTTTGTCATTTGGTCTAGTACTTCACTTATATCTTTTAGAGCACGGTGGTGGTTTTATTTTGAATAAATAGATGAACTCTCATGCTTCACTTATATTATTTTGAGAGTCTTAAATAGCATGGTAATTTTCTTAAATAATCTTAATAAGCTAGGTATCCAAAATAGTAAAAACTTTCTTATGAGTGTGTTGAATACTAAGAAAAGTTTGATGCTTGATAATTGTTTTGAGATATGAAGATGGTGATATTAGAGTCATGCTAGTTGGGTAGTTATGAATTTTATAAATACTTGTGTTAAAGTTTTGATTCCCGTAGCATACACATATGGTCAACCGTTATGTGATGAAGTCGGAGCATGATTTATTTATTGATTGTCTTCCTTATGAGTGGCGGTCGGGGACGAGCGATGGTCTTTCCTACCAATTTATCCCCCCTAGGAGCATGCGTGTAATACTTTGCTTTGATAACTTGTAGATTTTTGCAATAAGTATATGAGTTCTTTATGACTAATGTTGAGTCCATGGATTATACGCACTCTCACCCTTCCACCATTGCTAGCCTCTCTAATACCGCAAGACCTTTCGCGGTATCATACACCCACCATATACCTTCCTCAAAACAGCCACCATACCTACCTATCATGGCATTTCCATAGCCATTCCGAGATATATTTCCATGCAACTTTCCACCATTCCGATTATTATGACACGCTCCATCATTGTCATATTGCTTAGCATGATCATGTAGTTGGCATCGTATTTGTGGCAAAGCCACCGTTCATATTTCTTTCATACATGTCACTCATGAGTCATTGCATATCCCGGTACACCGCCGGAGGCATTCATATAGAGTCATATTTTGTTCTAAGAATAGAGTTGTAATTTTTGAGTTGTAAGAAAATAAAAGTGTGATGATCATCATTTTTTAGAGCATTGTCCCAGTGAGGAAAGGATGATGGAGACCATGATTGCCCCACAAGTCGGGATGAGACTCCGGACGAAAAATAAAAAAAAGGAAAAAAAAAGAGGCCATAGAAAAAGAGAAAAGGCCCAAATAAAAAAAATGAGAGAAAAAGAGAGAAGGGGCAATGCTACTGTCCTCTTACCACACTTGTGCTTCAAAGTAGCACCATGATCTTCATGATAGAGAGTCTCCTATGTTGTCACCTTCATATACTAGTGGGAATTTTCATTATAGAACTTGGCTTGTATATTCCAATGATGGACTTCCTCAAAATGCCCTAGGTCTTCGTGAGTAAGCGAGTTGGATGCACACCCACTTAGTTTCTTTTGTTGAGCTTTCAAATGCTTATAGCTCTAGTGCATCCGTTGCATGGCAATCCCTACTCACTCACATTGATATCTATTGATGGGCATCTCCATAGCCCGTTGATACGCCTAGTTGATGTGAGACTATCTTCTCCCTTTTTGTCTTCTCCACAACCACCCTTCTATTCCACCCATAGTGCTATATCCATGGCTCATGCTCATGTATTGCGTGAAGATTGAAAAAGTTTGAGAATGTCAAAAGTATGAAACAATTGCTTGGCTTGTCATCGGGGTTGTGCATGATTTAAATACTTTGTGTGGTTAAGATAGAGCATGGCCAGACTATATGATTTTGTAGGGATAACTTTCTTTGGCCATGTTATTTTGAGAAGACATGATTGCTTTGTTAGTATGCTTGAAGTATTATTATTTTTATGTCAATATTAAACTTTTGTCTTGAATCTTTCGGATCTAAATATTCATACCACAATTAAAAAGAATTACATTGAAACTATGCCAAGTAGCACTCCATATCAAAAAGTATCTTTCTATCATTTACCTACTCGAGGACGAGCAGGAATTAAGCTTGGGGATGCATGATACGTCTCCAACATATCTATAAATTTTGATTGTTCCATGCTATTATATTACCTGTTTTGAATGATTATGGGCTTTATTATACACTTTTATATTACTTTTGGGACTAACCTACTAACCGGAGGCCCAACCCATACTGTTGTTTTATTGCCTGTTTCAGTATTTCGAAGAAAAGGAATATCAAACGGAGTCCAAACGGAATGAAACCTTCGGCATCATGATTTTTTGGAAGAATATCATCCTAGAGGCTTGGAGATCAAGTCAAAAGACCCTCCAGGAGCCCAGGAGATAGGGGGCATGCCCCCCCTACAGGGCGCGCCCCCCTGTCTCGTGGACCCCTCGAGCACCTCCCGACTGACTTCTTTCGCCTATATAAGCCTACGTACCCTAAAAACATTGAATATGAAGAAAGATCGGGAGTTCCGCCGCCGCAAGCCTCTGTAGCCACCAAAAACCTCTCGGGAGCCCGTTCGGCACCTGCGGGAGGAATCCATCACCGGTGGCCATCTTCATCATCCCGGCGCTCTCCATGACGAGGAGGGAGTAGTTCACCCTCGGAGCTGAGGGTATGTACCAATAGCTATGTGTTTGATCTCTCTCTCTCGTGTTCTCTCTCGTGTTCTCCCTATGGCACGATCTTGATGTATCGCGAGCTTTGTTATTATAGTTGGATCTTATGATGTTTCTCCCCCTCTACTCTCTTGTGATGAATTGAGTTTCCCCTTTTGAAGTTATCTTATCGGATTGAGTCTTTGATTTGAGAACACTTGATGTATGTCTTGCCATGTTTATCTGTGGTGACAATGGGATATCACGTGCCACTTGATGTATGTTTTGGTGACCAACTTGCGGGTTCCGCCCATGAACCTATGCATAGGGGTTGGCACACGTTTTCTTGACTCTCCGGTAGAAACTTTGGGGCACTCTTTGAAGTACTTTGTGTTGGTTGGATGAATCTGAGATTGTGTGATGCATATCGTATAATCATGCCCACGGATACTTGAGGTGAGATTGAAGTATCTAGGTGACATTAGGGTTTTGGTTGATTTGTGTCTTGAGGTGTTATTCTAGTACGAACTCTTTAATAAATCGATCCGAAAGAATAACTTTGAGGTGGTTTAGTACCCTACCATAATCTCTACGTTTGTTCTCCGCTATTAGTGGCTTTGGAGTGACTCTTTGTTGCATGTTGAGGGATTGTTATATGATCTATCTATGTTATTATTGTTGACAGAACTTGCACTAGTGAAAGTATGAACCCTAGGCCTTGTTTCCTATCATTGCAATACCGTTTACGCTCACTTTTATCATTAGTTACCTTGCTGTTTTTATATTTTCAGATTACAAAAACCTATATCTACCATCCATATTGCACTTGTATCACCATCTCTTCGCCGAACTAGTGCACCTATACAATTTACCATTGTATTGGGTGTGTTGGGGACACAAGAGACTCTTTGTTATTTGGTTGCAGGGTTGTTTGAGAGAGACCATATTCATCCTACGCCTCCCACGGATTGATAAACCTTAGGTCATCCACTTGAGGGAAATTTGCTACTGTCCTACAAACCTGTGCACTTGCAGGCCCAACAACGTCTACAAGAAGAAGGTTGTGTAGTAGACATCAGGCGTGACGACCAGAGGCTTTTGCAGGCGAAGACTACTTTTGTCGGGATAACATGTACTAGTTTCCCCCTTCGAATTTGGCCGTTGTGCGATCCCTTCCCGCCTACATTTGATAAGAGGACCAAGGCCACTATAAATCGGACTTAGCCACCACCAAAGGACAAACGGATCGGAAGGATCAGAGGGATCGGATGGATGAGACGGATCATTTCAGATCATCCTCACACCCACCATCTCATCGAGCACAAAGACACCTCTCCTCGTGAGGTCGTTCTCCCACTGCACTAGTTCATCCTCAGCCCCTCGAGGCCAATCCACCACAAAGCAAGAGTAGGGTTTTACACCGCAAGGTGGCCCGAACCTGGGTAAACTGTCATGTCTCTTTTCCATTCGGTTCGTCGAGCTAGGCCGTGAGATTAGCGAGCATGCAGACTAAGGACGATGAGTTCTTCGCACACACGCCAGAGTTCAAACCTCTCAAGGGTCTGCGGAACCCGAAATCCGACATTTGGCGCGCCAGGTAGGGGTGCGTCAGAGCCTCTCTTCCTCCGGTCCACTCGCCACCGCTCCACCGCTTCCATGGCTGACGCTCGTCGAGCCCGTGCTGAGCGTCGGGCCACCCTTTCCGCTCGCATCGCCCAGACGGCGCCTACCGGCGGACCTTCCCGTCGGTCTCCATCGCCTGCCGCCAACGCCACCACCGGCCCGGTGGGGCACGAGCAACAAGCTTCGTCGCTGCACCCCTCTGTGCAGCGTGATGGGCGCACCGCCACCCCATCGCTGACTCCGGCTGGTTCGTCGTCCCATGCTCATCACGGCCAGGCGAACACGCAGGCTGTGTTGCTCATGGCGCGCGAGCTCCTGCGCTATCGCCCCGTCGACGACCTCTACGAAGACTGGTTGGACCGCATCGTCGAGCTCGTCAACGTCGCCGGGGGCTCTCCTGCACCGTCTCTTTCGCTACCTCGCCCACCGCCCGCGGCGGGTGACGTAACCAACGGAGCGCCTCCTCCGCCTCCCCGTCAAGAGGTCACCCTCGGGCCATGGCGCGAGGCCCCGCGGCATGACCCGCCGCGCAGGGCGCCGGCGCACGGAGAAGAAAGCTGCCAGGTGGTCCAGCAGCCGCAAGAAGAGGCGCGTGCGCTTCCAGCACTGCCGCGTCAAGACCGCACGCCGCCTGTGGCGGTGGCGCGCGAGCTCCAAGGTCAAGCTCCACCTCCACGACGGGCTCCTGTGACCACAGAGGGCTGTCGCGCCTTCACTGCCGAGCTATGCAACATCGTCTGGCCGGGGAAGTTCAAGCCCAACCTGCCTCCACGCTACGACGGTACCCCCGACCCTGTTAAGTTCATGTAGCTCTACGAGCTGAGCATCAAGGCGGCCAACTGTGACGAGAAGGTTATGGCAAACTGGTTTCCCATGGCCCTCAAGGATGGCGCGCGCTCGTGGCTCCTGAACCTGCCCGCAGGATCGATCTCCTCCTGAGACGACATGCGAGAGCGTTTCGTCGCCAACTTCCAGGGCACTCGCTACCCCCCGCCGGCTGCGGGTGACCTGCGGCGCATCAAGCAGCAGCCATGGGAGACCTGCAGAAGTACATCCAATGCTTCAACAGCGTTCGTCTCAAGATCCCCAAGGTGTCGGATGAGGCCATCATCTCCGCATTCACTGATGGCGTCCGTGACGTCAAGATGAAGGAACAGCTCGCCATACACGAGGACTTGTGCACGACCCTGGAGATGTTCAACATGGCGACCAAGTGCGCAAGAGCTGAGGAAGGACGCCTCTCCCTCCTTGAGCTCCCGGAGACCGACCCAGAGGACAAGAAAGTCAAGGCCAAGGACGTGAAGCGCAAGGGGACAGCTGTGCTCGCGGCCGAACCAGAGATGAAGCGCGGCTGCGATCACCCAGAGTCATCCAAGAGCAGCCGCCCGTTCTGTGTCTTCCACAACGTGCACAGCCACAACACCAATGACTGTCAGGAGCTCAGGGCCATCCGCGACGGGCGCCTCGGTCGTCGCCCCGAGAACAATGATCGAGGCTATGGTCGCGGAGGAGGCCGAAGTGGAGGACGCTGGGATGACCGCAGCCCCGTCGTGAGGGCCCCTGGAGGGATCAACCTCGTGAGGACCGCCCTCAGGGCAATGCTGGCCTCCCTCCGCTGCCACCACCACCGAGAAGGAAAGACGACCACCACCAGGATGAGGGGGCTGGGGGATTCCAGGAGCCTTGTGCCATCACATGTGTCCTGGGCGGCGCTCAGGCCCCAACCTCTCATCGCATCTTCAAGCAGTTTGCCCGTGAGGTGAACGCGGCCCTCCCCAAGCTTGAGGCCACGCGTTTGCTCAGGTGGTCCAAGCGCACCATCACCTCCAGCTCGTCCGACCAGCTCAAGTGCGTGGCAACTGTCGGTGCCCTCTCAATGCTTTGCTCACCGAACATCAGCAACGTCCTCGTCACCAAGACCCTCATCGATGGCGGCACGGGGCTCAATGTTCTGTCCATCGAGACGTTCGACCACCTCCAAGTGCCATATGACCAGCTGCAGCCCACCAAGCCTTTCTCAGGGGTGACCGACGGCTCTACCACCCCGATAGGGCAGATCCGCCTCCCTATCACCTTCGGCACTGGCAACAACTATGAACAGAGCTCATCAACTTTGACATCGCCCACATCCGTCTCCCTTACAATGACATCGTCCTTAGGTATCCGTCCCTGGCCAAGTTCATGGCAGTGACTTTTCATGGTTATAATGTCCTCAAGATGCCAGGGAGCCGCGACATCATCACGGTCGCTTGCGAGGAGAAGGATCTGGTGTGCTCTCTCGAGCGCGCCTACCAGGCTGCGGCAGTCGAGAACCCAGACGACGAAGGCACCATCTACCCTCCTGAGGCTGTCCCCAAGAAGAAGAAGCAGCTGCTCCACCAAGAACCTCAGGAGAGCGGTGTGTCCAGCGGCACCACCTCAGGACCTGCGCCCACGGATGGGGCGCCTCCCTCTCTCGCGTAGGAAGGAGCGCCCGGTGCCCCTCTTAGGATAGGCTCGGGGGCTCTCCTCTAGAGGGCCTCTGACCTAGCCAACGTCACGAGGGAGGCGCTCGGGCACCACGTGGAGGCGTGCTTCAGCGCGCGCTTCTGATACGTCTCCAACGTATCTACTTTTTCTCACGCTTTTCCCCTTGTTTTGGACTCTAATTTGCATGATTTGGACGAAACTAACCCCGAACTGACGTTGTTTTTAGCAGAACTACCATGGTGTTGTTTTTGTGCAGAAATGAAAGTTCTCGGAATGGAACAAAACTTTGCGAGGATTTTTTATATCAATAATAAGGACTTTTGGAGCCAAGACCCACTAGAGAGGGGCCCCTGGGTGGGCACAACCCACCAGGGCGTGCCCCCTCTCCTGGCGCGCCCAGGTGGGTTGTACCCACCTGGTGGCCCCGCTGATGACCCCCCTGATACTATAAATTCACATTATTCCAGAAAAAAATCAGGGAGAAAGAATTATCGCGAGCCACGAGACGGAGCCGCTGCCAAGCCCTATTTTTCCTCGGGAGGGTAGATATGTAGTCCGTTTGGGGCTCCGGAGAGGGGGATCTTCGTTCTTCGTCATCACCAACCCATCACCATCGCCAATTCCATGATGCTCCCCACCGGGAGTGAGTAATTCCTCCTTAGGCTCGCTGGTCGGTGAGGAGTTGGATGAGATTCATCATGTAATCGAGTTAGTTTCGTTAGGGTCTGATCCCTAGTATCCACTATGTTGTTAGATTGATGTTGCTATGACTTTGCTATGCTTAATGCTTGTCACTTTGGGCCCGGGTGCGATGAACTCAGATCTGAACCGTTTATGAATTCATTATTATATCCATGTTTTAGATCCGATCTTGCAAGTTACAGTCACCTACTACGTGTTATGATCCGGCAACCCTGGAGTAACAATAACCGGGCCCACTCCCGGTGATGACCATAGTTTGAGGAGTTCATGTATTCACTATGTGTTAATGCTTTGTTCCGGTTCTCTATTAAAGGAGGCCTTAATATCCCTTAGTTTCCAATATGGACTCCGTTGCCACAGGAGGGTAGGACAAAAGATGTCATGCAAGTTCTTTTAATAAAGCACGTATGACTATTTACGGAATACATGCCTACATTATATCGATGAACTGGAGCTAGTGCCATATCGCCCCTAGGTTATAACTGTCACATGATGAATATCATCCAACAAGTCACCGATCCAATGCCTACAAATTTATTTATATTGATCTTGCTGCATTACTACTGCTATCATCACTGTTACACTTGCTACGAAATTACTGCTATCACTGTTACTGTTACTATTGCTACTGTCACTACTATCAAAACTATCAAACTACTTTGCTACTGATCACCTTGCTGCAGATAATTAATCTCCAGGTGTGGTTGAATTGACAACTCAGCTACTAATACCTTCAAATATTCTTTGGCTCCCCTTGTGTCGAATCTATAAATTTGGGTTAAATACTTACCCTCGAAAACTGTTGCGATCCCCTATACTTGTGGGTTATCAAGACCTTTTTCTGGCGCCATTGCCAGGGAGCATAGCTATATTTGTTGAGTCACTTGGGATTATTATCATATTATCACTATGAAGAATCTGAAGGATCCTATACCGAAGCTATTTCCCTCAAGTACGAGGGGAGGTAAGAAACTGCCATCCAGTTTTGCTTTAGATTCACCTTCTGTTATGAGTAAACTTGCAACACCACCACATGCTATTAATTCCGATATGTCGCAAGTTATTGATGATGCTACTTTTCTACTATGAATGATGCTTATGATGATGCTAGTACCTTGCTTGATAATGATGATGTGCCACTTGGTGACTTTCTTGATAAACAAATTGCTAGAGTTATACAACATGATGTTGTTGAATCTGATGATGAGCTTGAAACTGAAACTCCTGAAACACCTGCTAGAACTAGCCTTCCTAGATATGAATTGCCTAAGGTACCGGAAGATTATGTTATGAGTGAAGAAGCAACTAGAGATATTCTTGCTTGCAATGATAGAGATGATCTAGAGAAATTACTATACAAGTATAAAGAAAAATCTCTGAATGCTAGAATGAAATGTGATCCTAAGTTTGCTACTTCACCTATCTGTATTACTGATAAGGATTATGAATTCTCTGTCAATTCAGAGTTAATTACTTGGTTGAAGCTGATCCTTTCAATGGTTATGAAACTGAAACTGTTGTGGCACATCTTACTAAGTCAAATGATATAGCCACCCTTTTTACTCATGATGAGAAAACTCCCTATTACTTTATTCTCAAATTATTTCCTTTCTCATTAAAGGGTGATGCAAAATCTTGGTACAATACTCTTGCTCCTTGTTGTCTGCGTAGTCCCCAGGATATGATTTACTACTTCTCTGGAAAAAAAAATCCTGCTCATATGAAACAAGTTGCCTTATAGGAAATATTTAACTTTGTGCAAACTAAAGAAGAGAGTGTCCCACAAGCTTGTGGGAGGCTTCTCCGGCTACTTCATGCTTTGACTGATCATCCTCTTAAGAAAAATGAAATACTTGATATCTTCTATAATGGACTAACTGATGCTTCTAGGGACTTCCTAGATAGTTCTGCTGGTTGTGTTTTCAGGGAACGAACTGTTGCTCAAGCTGAAGAATTATTGAATAACATATTGAAAAATTATGATGATTGTACTTTTCTTGAACAACCGCCTAAACCCACTCCAAAGAAGAGGGGTATATTATATCTCAGTCCTGAAGATATGCAAGAGGCAAAGAAATCTATGAAGGAAAAAGGTATTAAAGCTCAGCATGTTAAAAATTTACCTCCTATTGAAGAAATACATGGGCTTAATACACCACCACTGCCTAAGGTGGTAGAGGTAAATTCTCTTATGAAGTTCAATGAAAATGATAATCCTCACAATATGCATCCTAGTCAATGCCTTTATGAGTTTGAAAACTATATTACAAAACAAGATCACTTCAATGCAAATGTTATGAAACAATTGAAATATAATTCTGATATGATTGCTCGCTTGAGTGACTTGTTATTTAGAATTTAAAATGATGTTAGAGGTGTTGGAAAACATGCTTCTATGTTAAAACTCAGTTAGAACAAGTTGCTAAATCACAAAGAGAATTACTTCATGAAATGAATCATAATATGCATGACTTTGTTGTTATAGTTGCAACTAGAGGACGTAAAATGACTGAGGAACCACTTTATCCTGAGGGACACCCTAAAAGAATTGAACAAGATTCACAAAGAGCTAACACTAGTGCACCTAGTCCTTCTAAAAATAAAAAGAAAAAGAAAAATGATAGGACTTTGCATACTTCTAGTGAACCTAAAATAGAGAAACCTCCTGATAATGAAAATGAAACTTCTATCTCAGATGCTAAAACTCAATCTGGTAATGAACACTCACCTAGTGATAATGAAAAAGATAATGATGAGGTTCATGAAGACACTCAACCAAATAATGATAAAGAACCAGATAATGATGTTGAGATAGAACCACCTGTTGATCTTGATAACCCACAACCTAAGAATAAAAGATATGATAAAAGAGACTTCATTGCTAGAAAACACGGTAAAGAAAGAGAACTGTGGGTTCAAAAACCTTGCCTTTTCCACCCAAGCCAACTAAAAAGAATGATGATGAAGAATTTGAACGCTTTGCTAAAATGCTGAGGCCAGTCTTTTTGCGTACTCGCTTGACTGATATCTTGAAAATGCCTCCTTATGCAAAGTATATGAAAGACATCATCACAAAATAAGAGAGAAATAATGGAAGTTGAAATCTCCACTATGCTTGCTAATTATACTTTCAAAGATGGAGTACCTAAAAAACTTGGAGATTCGGGAATACCAACTATACCTTGCTCCATCAAAAAGAATTATGTGAAAACTGCTTTGTGTGACTTAGGAGCTGGTGTTTGTGTAATGCCTTTATCTTTATATGAAATACTTGACTTGAATAAACTCACACCTACTGAAATATCTTTGCAAATGGTTGACAAATCAACTGCCATACCTATCAGTATATGTGAGGATGTGCCCGTTGTTGTTGCTAATGTTACTATTTTGACTGACTTTGTTATACTTGAGATGCCCGAGGACGACAACATGTCGATTATCCTTGGTAGACCCTTCTTGAATACTGTAGGGGTTGTTATTGATTGCAATGAAAGCAAGGTCACTTTTCATATTAATGGCAATGAGCATACGCTGCACTTTCCAAAGAAACAATTCCAAGTGAATGGTATTAATGTTATTGAAAAATCTCCGAATATCACTATTGGAAGTTTTCAAATACCTCTACCTACTGTCAAAAAGAAATATGAAATGTGTCGGCGTCCTGGGAACGGGGGTCCTTAGACTTGCTGCCTGCAGCCCACGGCGTGGCTGCACTAACGGCCCGATACGGCCCATCTTCATCAGCAAACACTCAAGACCCTCGCGAGGGGCCGAGCCTCGCGAGGCGGACGACACAAGACATCCTCAGGGGCAACCTCACTAGGCTGGCTCGCAAGGAGCAGAGAGATCAAGGAGAGGGGCACTTCGCGAGGTTCCGTGACGTGAGCCGTGATGACCAAGGCCAGGTGGGCGCCAGGCGGGCACCAGCGCGCGCAGAGTATTGGTTGCCTCTTTGGTGTTAAAGGGGTAGGTGCAGACGAGGAGTCCCGAGGCATCCGGAAAAGGTTTCCATATCGGTGCAACGAGACCAAGACAGGACGGCAGGATGGAGGTCATCACGGAGCCCACGACGGCGTCACCACCAGAGCCTTTGGCAAGCGAAGACCACCTTTTGTCAGGATAGCTTGTACTAGTTATCCCCCTTCAAATTGGCCGTTGTGGGATCCCTTCCCGCCTGAACATTTGGGAAGAGGACCAGGGCCTCTATAAATAGGACTAGCCACCATCATAGGAAGGAACGGATCATTCATATCATCCCCAACCACACAAGCTCAACGAGCTCGAGAATGCCTCTCCTCAGGAGGTTGTTCTTCCCTTGTACTTGTTCATCCTCAGCCTACAAGGCAATCCACCACACCACACTGGAGTCGGGTATTACACCACATCGGTGGCCCGAACCAGTATAAATTCCTGTGTCCCTTGTTCCTTGGGTTCGGTGGGCTAGGCCTTGAGATCGTGCGAGAGTGGGCTAGGGGGAGAGAGATCTTCGTGCGCACCCCAGTGTTCGAACCTCAAGGGTTTTGCCGGAACCCGCAATCCGACATTTGGCGTGCCAGGTAGGGGGTGCGCCGAAGCTTCGCTTCTCTCGCAGCACCACCTCTCTGTTCGACCCCCATGGCTGGCGCCACTCCTCCAGCTGGAGCGACGGGTGCCCGCGGCGACACCATGGGGCTCAGGGTCCTCTCCCCCGCCTTGCAGCGGGTGCGGTGTCGCACGAGTTCAGGCCAGAGATGCCACCCCGCTATGATGGCGCGGCGGACCCATCGGCCTTCCTCCTGGCGTATGAGGACGCCGTTCTGGAGGAAGGAGGCAACGACAAGGTCATGGGCAACTGCTTTCCCATGTCCCTCGCTGGCGTGCCGCGTGCCTGACTGTTCAACCTGCCGGAATCCTCTGTGGCCTCTTGGGAGGAGCTGCGCGGCCTTTTCGTTGCGCGCTTCGCGCCCGCGCCTGCCGCCGTCGCGGCCATCCTTGGCGGCTCGCAGACGCGGCCTCCGTGCAGCAGGGGGCCCCTCCAAGATGGGCGGCACCCAAGGCCGACATCACCTTCGACTCAAGCGACCACCTCGCGACCATCGCAAGCTCGGGCGCACTCCCAATGCTCTGCGCGCCCACCATCTGCAACGTAGCCATCACCAAGACCCTCATCGACGGTGGGGCTGGCCTTAATGTGCTCTACGTGGAGGCTTTTGGCTTGCTTCACGTACCGCACGAACGGCTCCGTCCTACCAAGCCCATCTCCGGAGTCGGCAGCGGCTCCAACAGCCCCCTAGGGCAGATCCGCCTCCCCGTGACTTTCGGCACCCGCGATCCGCACCGAGCTCATCGACTTCGACATCACCTGCATAGGCCTCCTGTACAACACCATCCTCGGGTACCCGGCCTTGGCCCAGTTCATGGCGGCAACCCATCTTGCTTATAACCTCATGAATATGCCCAGGAGCAAAGGCATCCTCACCATAGCTGGAGACACCAAGGAGGCCTGGACAGCCCTCAAGCTCGCCTTCAGGACTGCAGCTACAGCCTTCCCGGCCGATAAGGCCACTCCAGGGGCTAAGGAAGCCGCGTCAGCCAAGAAGAAGAAGATGTTCACTCAAGATCGGGCCAAGACGAAGCAAGTGCCAGTCGACAAGGATGGGGCCTCAGGGGCGACTTTCACCATAGGAGCTGACCTTGCTCCAGATCAAGAAAGGGAATTGGTGGACTTCTTGTGGGCGAACAAGGAAGTATTCACCTGGGAACCCAAGCAACTGGTAGGGGTCCCCAGGGGCGTTATAGAGCATCACCTGAGGGTTTGCCCCAATGTGCGCCCGGTGAAACAGAAGGCACGACGGCAATCTACAGAGAAGCAAGCTTTCATCATCCAAGAGACCCGCAAGCTGCAAGAAGCGGGCGTCATTCGTGAAGTATGGTATTCGGAGTGGTTGGCAAACCTAGTTATCGTGCCCAAGAAAGGCGGGAAGGAGTGCATGTGCGTCGACTTCACCAACCTCAACAAGGCCTGCCCTCAAGATCCGTTCCCGCTCCCACGCATCGACCAGATAGTCGATTCCACCGCCCAATGCGACTTGCTGTGCTTCCTGGATGCATTCTCAGGTTACCACCAAATCAAGATGGCGGTGGAGGACGTAGAGAAGACGGCCTTCTTGACCCCTTGTGGGGTGTACTGCTACACCTGCATGTCGTTTGGACTGCGCAACGCTGGGGCGACCTTCCAGCGGCTGATGCACATTGCCCTGGGCCAGCAGCTTGGGATAAATGCTGAAGCCTATGTCGACGACATCGTGGTAAAATCTCGGGAGGCAAGAACCCTGATTCAGGACATGGAGGAAACCTTCACCAGCCTGTGCCAGGTGGATTTGCGGCTTAACCCGGAGAAGTGTGTGTTCGGTGTCCCCTCCGGCAAGCTACTGGGTTTCCTCGTGTCCCACAGGGGGATCGAGGCTAACCCCGAGAAGGTCAAGGTAATAGAAGACATGAGCCCACCTCAAACTCTCAAGGAAATGCAGAAGCTTGATACGTCTCGAACGTATCTATAATTTATGAAGTATTCATGCTATTATATTATCCATCTTAGATGTTTTATATGCGTTTATATGATATTTTATATGATTTTTGGGACTAACCTATTAACCTAGAGCCCAGTGCCAGTTTCTGTTTTTTCCTTGTTTTTGAGTTTTACAGGAAATGAATACCAAACGGAGTCCAATTGACGTGCCAATTTTTGATGATTTTTTATGGACCAAAAGAAGCCCCTGGAGTAAAAGAGTTGGGCCAGAAGAGTCCCGGGCTGTCCACGAGGGTGAGGGGCACGCCCACCCCCCTGGGCGTGGGCCCCTGCCTCATGGACGACTCGGAGACCCCCCTGACGTGAAACCAACGCCAAAAATTCCTATAAATACAGAAACCCCCAGAAAATAACCTAGATCAGAAGTTCCGCCGCCGCAAGCCTCTGTAGCCACGAGAAATCAATCTAGGCCCTCTCTGGCACCCTACCGGAGAGGGCCATCGTCACCGGAGGCCATGGAGGAGGATCCCAGAGGGGCCATCATCGCCATGAAGTCCAAGGACCAGAGGGATAACCTCTCCCCATCTAGGTGGGAGGCCATGGAGGAGGAAGCACAAGGGGGAGAACCTCTCCTCCTCTCTCTCGGTGGCGCTGGGAGTGCCATCGGGAGGGGAATCATCGCTGCGGTGATCGTCTTCATCAACATCACAATCATCACCACCATCCTCATCTCTTTTACGCGGTCCACTCTACCGCACCCCGCTATAATCCCTACTTGAACATGGTGCTTTATGCCACATATTATGATCCAATGATGTGTTGCCATCCTATGATGTTTTGAGTAGATATCCTTTGTCTTTGGGTTGATTGATGATCTAGATTGGTATGAGTTGTATGTTTTATTTTGGTGCTGTCCTATGGTGCCCTCCATGTCGCGCAAGCGTGAGGGATTCCCGCTGTAGGGTGTTGCAATATGTCCATGGTTTGCTTATTGTCTGTGTTGCGTGAGTGACTGAAACACAAACACGGATAAGCGGGACATGGTGTATGGGAATAAAGAGGACTTGGTACTTTAATTCTATGGTTGGGTTTTACCTTAATGATCTTTAGTAGTTGCAGATGCTTGCTAGAGTTCCAATCATAAGTGCATATGATCCAAGAAGATAAAGTATGTTAGCTTATGCCTCTCCCTCATATGAAATTGCAATAGTGATTACCGGTCTTGTTAACAATTGCCTAGGACAACTCCGCACCGATCCACCATTATTCCACACTCGCTATTTATAATATTTAGTAATATATTCTAACTTTATGATAACAGCACCTACTTTTATATTTTAGCTCTCCGATACCATGCAAAGTTATCCTCTTCATACCCACAACGTAGTTTTATTTCTCGTTTCTAGTTGGAAGCAAATGTTCGGTGTACATGGAGTCGTATCAGTGGCAGATAGGACGTGAGAGAATATTGATCTCACCTTTAGCTCCTTGTGGGTTCGACACTCCATACTTATCACTTCCACCTTTGGGAATTGCTACGATGATTCCCTGCACTTGGGGATTATCAAGCTCTTTTCTGGCGCCGTTGTCGGGGAGCAATAGTGTGGGGTTGATATTCACGTGTGTGCTTGTTTGCTTTATTCACTAAGTAGATTTTCTTTTTTATTTTTGTTTCTGTTTAGTTGTGGGTGAAACATAATTTTTTTTAAAGAATGAAAATACAAAAAAAATATACTTGCCTATCATGCCTAAAAAGTTTTTTCAAAAAGAGAAGTGATTGGAAAGTTATGCATTGAAGAAGTGAGGGTCGACCTTGAGCACTTGTGTTCATGCTCACGGAAAGAATGTAGAATTTTTCATGGAAGTTTCTCTATAAATAACTATCCCCTTGTGTATATCCATTGTATTATAAAAATAATGTGCCAAGCTTTGGTTTTAGGATGATTAGATTGCTTGTTTACTATGTGCAGTACAAAAACAGAAACTTTGGCTGTAGTGCATGAATTTAAAATTTTTTACTGGAAAGTCAAATGGGTCTGAAATTTTTTTGCAAATTACTTCTGTAGAAAATTTTCAAATTTTCATATTTATTTCATAATTTTTGGAGTTACAGAAGTATACTAAACTTCCAGATTACTACAGACTATCCTGTTTTTGACAGATTCTGTTTTGCGTGTGTTGTTTTCTTATTTTGATGAATCTATGGCTAGTATCGGGGGGTATGAACCATAGAAAAGTTGCAATACAGTAGGTTTAACACCAATATAAACAAATAATAAGTTTGCAACAGTAACTAAAGGTAGTGATTTTCTTTATTATACTAACGGATCTCACAAAGTTTTTGTTAAAGTTTTGTGTGGATGAAGTGTTCGAAGATCGAGGAGCTATCAATATGAGAAGAATAAAGAGAGGCAAGATTTCAAGCTTGGGGATGCCCAAGGCACCCCAAGTAAATATTTCAGAGGATACTCAAGCATCTAAGCTTGGGGATGCCCCGGTTGGCATCCCATCTTTATTCTTCAACAAGTATCGGTATACCTCGGTTTTTGTTTTGTTCACATGATTTGTGTCCCTTGTGTTTTCCTTTTTATTTAAGAACCATGCTAGTATGAGATATCTCTTCACCGATTTATATAATGATCCATGTGCTTCACTTATATCTTTTGAGTATGACCTTATAGAATGCTCTTTGCGCTTCACTTAAATCTTTTGAGTATGGTTTTAGAATGCTTCGTGTGCTTCACTTATATATTTTGAGCTTGGATATTGGTTAGTCTATATTAATTGTAGAATGCTCCATGAACTTCAATTATATATTTTGGAGTATGAATAATACTATCATCTAAAGCGGGTTTGGAAGAGTGTCAACTTTAGGAACTAGTGATCCCGCTATTCCGAATGAGAAGAATTTTGCTTATGTGGAGAGTAGAAAATTTCTATGCTTGTAGATCATGAAAATAATGCTTTATGTGATGGTTATATTGTTGAATTTATGTGATGGTTATATTGTTTAATTACATGATGCTACTGAAAATTATTATGAGGGAGAAATATATGCTTGTAGGAGTTGCAATAATATCAAGTTTCCTCTCCATGTGCTTAAAGTTTTGAAGTTATACTTGTTTTGCCTTCCTATGCTAGTTGATTCTTGTTCCTATAAATTATGTGTTAACAAAATCCCTAGGCATAGTAAGTTGGTTAGATTCAAATGTTCTAGTCATATTCTTCATGATGCTCTCCTTATGTTTCAATTCTTATCTTTTATGTGAGCATCATCGAAATCATCATGCCTAGCTAAAAGGCATTAAAGAAAAGCGCTTGTTGGGAGACAACCCAATATTTACCCTTACTTTTTTTGTGTGTTTACATGATTAAGCTACTGTTGTGATCTTATTTTACAGCTTTTGTTTCAATAAAGTGCCAAGTAAGACCTTTGGGAAGACTTGGGTGAAAGTTAATGTGATCTTGCTGTAAAGAACAGAAACTTTGCGCTCACGAGATTAGCTACCATTTTTTAACAGAAGAGTGATTTTGAGTTGATTCTTTTTGCAGAATATTAATAGACAAATTCCTCACGTCCAACAATTTATTTCATAATTTTTGGAATAGTAGAAGTATGGTTGCTGTTCAGATCATTACAGACTGTTCTGTTTCTGACAGATTCTGTTTTCATTGCATAGTTTGCTTGTTTTCTAGTTTCTATGGATTATATTTCTCAATATAAATTGTAGAAATGATATGTTACAGTAGGCATTGTGTGAGAACAATTATGAACCTTGTCTTTGACAGTACCAAAGTGAATGGTTTACTCTTTATCATACTAACCTATCTCACGAAGTTCCGTTAAGTTTTGTGTGAATGAAGTTTTCAAGCTTTGGGTGAGATATCGATATGAGGAGAATAAGGAGTGGAAAGACCCTAAGCTTTGGGATTCCAAGGCACCCCAAGGTAATATTCAAGGAAGACTCAAGCGCCTAAGCTTGGGGATGCCCCAGAAGGCATCCCTTCAGAACTATCGGTATACCTTACTCGGAGCTATATTTTTATTCGTCACATGATATGTGTTTTGCTTGGAGCGTATTTTCAATTTAACTTGCTGTTTGAATAAAATCATTGGATCTGAAATCTTGAATGAAATAGAATCCTCCCATGGCTAGTTAATTATTTGCCTACTCAGTGTTCTTCACTTATATCTTTTTGGAGTAGTTTGTCACTTACTCACGTGCTTCATGTATATCCTATGAGTAAATGGTTGAATGAATTGAATGTTATAAATCTGAATTTATATATGTTTTATATGCTTATACCATGGGGAGTAATGACTTCACACATAATAAGTATAGGTGGTAAACTTATTGAAAGTTAGCAAACGCATAATTGGTCACTTGAACAATTCATGAAAGAATATTGAAGGAAGAGAGATTTCACATATAAACATACTATCTTGGACATCTTTTGTAATTGTGAGCACTCATTAAAATATGACATGCTAAAAGGTTGATGTTGGACAAGGAAGACAACGTAATGGGTTATGTTTTCTTATATCCGAAATCAAGTATATTGTCATGGATCATCGAACATGCTGAGCTTGCCTTTCCCTCTCATGCTAGCCAAATTCTTTGCACCAAGTAGAAATACTACTTGTGCTTCCACACATCCCTTAAAATGAGTTTTGCCATGAGAGTCCACCATACCTACCTATGGATTGAGTAAGATCCTTCAAGTAAGTTGTCATCGGTACATGCAATTAAAATTGCTCTCTAAATATGTATGATCTATTAGTGTGGAGAAAATAAGCTTTATACGATCTTGTGATATGGAAGCAATAAAAGCGACGGACTGCATAATAAAGGTCCCTATCACAAGTGGCAATATAAAGTGACTTTCTTTTGCATTAAGATTTTGTGCATCCAACCTTAAAATCGCATGACAACCTCTGCTTCCCTCTGCAAAGGGTCTATCTTTTACTTTTATCTTCTACCTTATGCAAGAGTCATGGTGATCTTCACCTTTCCTTTTTACATTTTATCCTTTGGCAAGCACATTGTGTTGGAAAGATCTGATATATATATATATATATATATATATATATATATATATATATATATATATATATATATATATATATATATATATATATATATCCAATTGGATGTAAGTTATCATGAACTATTATTGTTGACATTACCCTTGAGGTAAAAGGTTGGGAGACGAATCTATAAGCCCCTATCTTTCTCTGTGTCCGGTTAAAACTTTGAACCCATAAATATCACGTGAGTGTTAGCAATTCTGAAAGATTAAATGATAGTTCAATATGTGGAGTTTGCTATATCAAAGCTCTGACATGGACCCTTCCTGAAAATAAGATGAATTGCAATTGTTTGATGACTAAGAGCACGGTTTGTTAGTTTTCAAGAAAGTTTATGATCTATACTTTGACATGTGAATAGCTTGTTACTTCATCATGAGAAGTTTTATGAGTTGAGCTACTGTTATGATATATAATGATGCTAGAAAAAGTGATTGGAACTGTCATTGATAAAACTTATGCACCTGCTAGCATTCACACTTCATAAATTATTTCTTTTATCATTTACCTACTCGAGGATGAGCAGGAATTAAGCTTGGGGATGTTGATACGTCTCGAACGTATCTATAATTTATGAAGTATTCATGCTATTATATTATCCATCTTAGATGTTTTATATGCATTTATATGATATTTTATATGATTTTTGGGACTAACCTATTAACCTAGAGTCCAAAGCAGCTTTACTTTTTTCCTTGTTTTTGAGTTTTACAGGAAATGAATACCAAACGGAGTCCAATTGACGTGCCAATTTTTGATGATTTTTTATGGACCAAAAGAAGCCCCTGGAGTAAAAGAGTTGGGCCAGAAGAGTCCCGGGCTGTCCACGAGGGTGGGGGGCGCGCCCACCCCCCTGGGCGTGGGCCCCTTCCTCGTGGACGACTCGGAGACCCCCCTGACGTGAAACCAATGCAAAAAATTCCTATAAATACAAAAACCCTCAGAAAATAACATAGATCGGAAGTTCCGCCGCCGCAAGCCTCTGTATCCACGAGAAATCAATCTAGGCCCTCTCTGGCACCCTGCCGGAGAGGGCCATCATCACTGGAGGCCATGGAGGAGGATCCCGGAGGGGCCATCATCGCCATGAAGGCCAAGGACCAGAGGGAGAACCTCTCCCCATCTAGGGGAGAAGCCATGGAGGAGGAAGCACAAGGGGGAGAACCTCTCCTCCTCTCTCTCTCGGTGGCGCCGGAGTGCCATCGGGAGGGAAATCATCGCCGTGGTGACCGTCTTCATCAACATCACCATCATCACCACAATCCTCATCTCTTTTACGTGGTCCACTCTCCCGCACCCCACTATAATCCCTACTTGAACATGGTGCTTTATGCCACATATTATGATCCAATAATGTGTTGCCATCCTATGATGTTTTGAGTAGACATCCTTTGTCTTTGGGTTGATTGATGATCTAGATTGGTATGAGTTGTATGTTTTATTTTGGTGTTGTCCTATGGTGCCCTCCGTGTCGCGCAAGCGTGAGGGATTCCCGCTGTACGGTGTTGCAATATGTCCATGGTTTGCTTATTGTCTACGTTGCGTGAGTGACTGAAACACAAACACGGATAAGTGGGACATGGTGTATGGGAATAAAGAGGACTTGGTACTTTAATGCTATGGTTGGGTTTTACCTTAATGAGCTTTAGTAGTTGCGGATGCTTGCTAGAGTTCCAATCATAAGTGCATATGATCCAAGAAGATAAAGTATGTTAGCTTATGCCTCTCCCTCATATGAAATTGCAATAGTGATTACCGGTCTTGTTAACAATTGCCTAGGACAATTCCGCACACCAATCCACCATTATTCCACACTCGCTATTTATAATATTTAGTAATATATTCTAACTTTATGATAACAACACCTACTTTTATATTTTAGCTCTCCGATACCATGCAAAGTTATCCTCTTCATACCCACAATGTAGTTTTATTTATCGTTTCTAGTTGGAAGCAAACGTTCGGTGTACGTAGAGTCGTATCAGTGGCAGATATGACTTGAGAGAATATTGATATCACCTTTAGCTCCTTGTGGGTTCGACACTCCATACTTATCACTTCCACCTTTGGGAATTGCTATGATGATTCCCTGCACTTGGGGATTATCAAAGCTCGCGGGTGACCTCGCTGGGACGCTTCATCTCCAAGCTGGGGGAGCATGCCCTGCCGTTCTTCAAGCTGATGAAGAAGAAGGTCCCGTTCAAATGGACCCAGGAGGCAGACCAAGCGTTTCAAGACCTCAAGAGATACCTGACCAGCCCACCGGTGATGGTAGCTTCTCGCCCCCTCGAGCCTCAGGTGCTCTATCTAGCCGCTACGCCTCACTCCGCCAGCGCGGCGCTGGTGGCAGTTCGGGAGGAGCGCCCGGCCAAGAGCCCGCCGCGCGACACCGAACCTTCGGCCAGGTCGGCGCGGTCGCAAGACAGCGCTGCGGAGGCCAAGGCGATGCCCACCAGTGGTCGTGCCCCAAAAGACAGCATCCCAGTTCCTGCGGAGGCCTCGATGGATAACCAAGCTCCAGAGATCACCCCGCCTCCAGGGGCGTCACAACCTCCGGGAGCTGCGGACCCCATCGATGCTCCCGCCCTCGTTGAGCAGCCGGTGTACTTCGTCGGCACGATACTGTGGGGCATGAGGGCACGGTACCCCATGCCACAGAAGCTTCTGCTCGCGCTCCTGGTGGCCTCACGCAAACGGTGTCAAAACCGGTGGATCTCGGGTAGGGGGGTCCCAAACTGTGCGTCTAGGCGGATGGTAACAGGAGACAAGGGACACGATGTTTTTACCCAGGTTCGGGCCCTCTCGATAGAGGTAATACCCTACTCCTGCTTGATTAATATTGATGATATGGGTAGTACAAGAGTAGATCTACCACGAGATCAGAGAGGCCAAACCCTAGAAGCTAGCCTATGGTATGATTGTTGTTCGTCCTACGGACTAAAACCCTTCGGTTTATATAGACACCGAATAGGGTTAGGGTTACACAGAGTTGGTTACAATGGTAGGAGATCAACATATCCGTATCGCCAAGCTTGCCTTCCACGCCAAGGAAAGTCCTATCCGGACAAGGGACGAAGTCTTCGATCTTGTATCTTCATAGTCTAGGAGTCCGGCCAAAGATGATAGTTCGGCTATCCGGACACCCCCTAGTCCAGGACTCCCTCAGTAGCCCCTGAACCAGGCTGTAACGCCCGGGTAATTATGCTACAGTAATCCCCGCTAATGATGCCACGTCACTTCGATTTCTATCGCTAATCTCGTGTTAGTTCGAAACCGATTTTAATTCAATTCAAAATCGAGCAAACAATAAAAATTGTCAGATATTAAAACTAAAGTGTTCGGGTGGTTCCAATTAATTCATGAGTAATTATGGCGGAGAAACCACATTTTTATAAAAGGTTTAAATGCACTTAAGTAATTAAGGTAGTAGGTAAAACAATTACTTAAATGCTTCTAAAAATAATAAACTATTACAAACCATTTTATTTTTGAAGAGCTAAATTATTGGTGGCAAGGCACAATTTGTAACACTAAATTAGGTGCCACTTTTGTAATTTTGTAAAGCTAAAATAAAAGAGGAACTAAATTAAAACAGTAAAAGAAAAGAAAAAGGAAAAGGCAAATGCAAACAAAAAGGAGAAACAACCCCCCCTTTTCATTTGGGCCGAACAGCCCAATTGGCACCCAGACCGTCACCCACCAGCCCAGCCGGGCCCCATAACTCCCCCCACCGATCAAACCCTACCCACTACCCACCCCGATCCCCACCCCCTCGTTCCCCACTCGCCCCCCCCCCCCTCGCCCGATCCCATCCGGATCGGGATCGACCCGCCTGCGCCGGACGACCTCGCCGCACGGACCGGCGCCTCCGTCCAACCGCTGCCCGAGGCCTCTGCCTCGCCCCGCCACTTGCTTCGCCCCTGCTGCCGTCACGGCTCGCAGCCTCGACGCGCCGGACCTCCCCACCGGACCTCCTCATCTCTTCCACGACGGCCTGCCTCCCGCTCCACCGGACCTCGCCGGCAAGGTCCCGCCGGCCCCGCCCCGGGTGGATCTGGATCGGGGGCAAGCGATGCCCCGACCCGTCGCGCGCCAGCGCCCCACCAGCCCCGACGCCGACATCCCGTCGCGCCTCGCCGACTCCACCTCACCGGCCTGCTCCCACGTCGCCGTCGTCCCCGACGTCCACCTCACCCCCCCACTGCATAGACCCTACGCGCCCCTCCCCGTGAGCATCTCTCCTTCTCCTCCCCGGCGCGCGCCTAGCTTCGTCCCGGCCCCGACCACGACCACCCACGGCCACCGGCGCAAGCCGTGTGCCCGCCGCCAAGACGCCATCCCGTTGTCCGCCACGCTGCGCGCCGCACTTGTTGCCGCCGGACGCCGCTGCCTCTCGGCGCCCTCCTCCGGCGACCGTCCGCCTGCCGTGGCGGCGCCTCGCCGTGCCACCGCCCCCGCTTCCTCGCCTCGCCGGCTCCGCCCAACCTCACAGGCGTGCGCCTGAACGCACGGGTGCGGGTTGCGCCAACCACACCGCCTGGTGCCCGCTAGCCCCAAGGCCATTGACTAGGGGCCCACCTATAACGCTTTTAATAAAAAAATTAAAAAAAAATTATAATAAATAAATAAATAAATTAATTAATTAATAATTAATTAATTAAGTTAATTAATCCGGGTTAATTAATTCAATTAACTAATTAAGGTTAATTAAACTATAGTTAATTTAACCTAATCCTAATTAACTTAATTAGGGGATGACAGGTGGGTCCCCCTGGACCCACATGTCAGGGTTGACCAAGTCAACCCTGTTGACTGCTGACGTCAGCATGACATCATGCTGACGTCATAAATCTATTTTCGAAATTAATTAAATAATTAATTAAAATTCCAGAAATTAATAAAATCTTTTAAAAATCATATCTTTTAATCCGTAATCCGGATTAAAATATTTTCAACGTGAAAGTTGCTCAGAACGACGAGACGAATCCGGATACGCAGTCCGTTCGTCCACCACACGTCTCTAACCTATCGAACCTGCAAACTTTCCTCTCCGGTTCATCTGTCTGACAGACGTCCGGAACCGGGAAAACTTCCCGGATGCTTTCCCCCCTAACCAGTACCCCCCTCATACCACGTTAGGGCACGCCTAGCATCGCTTCTTGGCATGTCATACATCGATATGCATATGTTTACTTTGTATTCATTGTTTCTTCCCCCTCTTCTCTCCGGTAGACTACGAGACCGACGCAGTGGCCGGTTCGACTACGGTGTTGATTTACCCCTCTCTCTTGCGAGCAACCAGGCAAGCCCCCTTGATCACGGATATCGCCTACTCTTATCTACACCGCTTGCATTAGAGTAGCATAGCATGTTACTTGTTTTCGGATACTCCTATCTTCGCTGCATAGCTTTGTCCTTGTAACTTCATTGTTACCTTACGCAATCCTATATGCTTAGTATAGGATGCTAGTACTTTCATCTGTGGCCCTACTTTCTTGTCCGTCTGCCGTGCTATACTATCGGGCCGTGATCACTCGGGAGGTGATCACGGTATATCTTATACTTATACATGATACATGCGAGACTAAAGTCGGTCGGTGATGGAGCACCCGCGAGTGGATCTTTGAGGCGGAGCGGCAGGCAGGTTGAGACCGCCTAGGAGAGAGGTGGGCCTGGCCTGTTCGGCGTTCATGTTACTTAACACGCTTAACGAGGTCTTGGTATTTGATCTGGGTTGGCTCTGAGCTTATACGCACTAACCATCTACGCGGGAGTAGTTATGGGTATCCCGGCGTCGTGGTATCGGCCGGCAATACTTCAGACGTCGGCGACGGAGCGGCGCTAGCGGATTGGACTGGAACGCTTTCTTGGGCTAGAGTGCTGCTTCCGGCCACGTCACGCAATGTGCAGGTGTGCTCGAGGCGATGGGCCCAGCCCTGGCAGCTTAGGTTTAGACCGCGTGTTGGCCTCTCTGTTGTGCCTAGGTGGGGCTGCGGCGTGTTGATCTTCTGCCGGGCATGACCCAGAAAGTGTGTCCGCCAAATGGGATCAAGCGTCTTTGGGTAAGATGGTGCACCCTGCAGGAAGTTAATCTATTCGGATAGCCGTGATCTTGATAACAGGACGACTTGGAGTTGTACCTTGAGCTTATGACAACTAGAACCGGATACTTGATAAAACACACCTTCCAAGTGCGGATACAACCGGTGGTCGCTCTCGCTCGGGGATATGAGCGAGGATTGCGGGTAGGATTATTGCTATATGTTGTTACTTGGAGGACTTCGTTGTCCTCTTACATGCATTGCAAGACAGTGTCGAGCGTAGTCTTCGTTAAGACTAGCTATCCCCTCTTATTACGGCATTCTGCATTCGGTCACTTGATATGGCCCTTTACACATATATCCATGCATATGTAGTGTAGCTCCTTGCTTAAGAGTACTTTGGATGAGTACTCACGGTTGCATTGTTTCCCCTTTCCCCCTATCTATACTCGATTGCTGCAACCATACGATGGAGCCCAGAGCGACGCCACCGCCTCGGCGACTACTACTCGGGCGCCTACTACTACGTGCAGCCCGGCGGCGACGACCAGGAGTGACCTAGGAGGATCCCGGCAGAGGCCTGCTCCTCTTCGATCTGTATCCCAGTTTGTGCTAGCCATCTTATGGCACCTTGTTTAACTTATGTCCGTACTCAGATATTGTTGCTTCCGCTGACTCGTCTATGATCGAGCACTTGTATTCGAGCCCTCGAGGCCCCGGCTTGTATTATGATGCTTGTATGACTTATTTTATTTGTAGAGTTGTGTTGTGATATCTTCCGTGAGTCCTCGATCTTGGTCGTACACATTTGCGTGTATGATTAGTGTACGATTAAATCGGGCGTCACAAGTTAATATCGAGCCATTTGTCTGTAGAATCCCCTTCCACACTCCTTGGCGAAGTCGAGTCTAGACTTTACAAAACTTTTACTAACATGGCTGTGTGCCCACGGCCCACGTCGCCATTGGGTGGTATTAGGATCTTTTACTCCTCGATCTTTACTCGGGATTCTGAACTCTCTTCTATTCGGGTTAAATGAATTTGCTAAAACAAAACTAACTTTAGGTTCTCGCAAGTACTTTCTCCGGAGAGCCCTCACTTCGAGATGATCGATACGCTAATCGGAAGATTCGAAGATACTCTCGATGATCTCTCGAGACTTTGTGCCCATCACTTTTGCTATTCCTGGCCACCGATAAATCCGTATGGATAACTACTTACACTTGCCATTCATACGATCATCCCCCATTGATCTTGTTATTACAAGATACCCCGAAGTTTTCTCTATTGTTCCGAGAATACTTTGTGCCTACTGCCTAGCAGTTCTTTGCCACATGAATACCCCTTCAAATGAATCCTACTTTTCGTCGAGTATCCGCTCAACCCCAGTTGTTCATGTGTTTCGCAAAATTCTTCAAATTACTATTCGATCTTCCGAAAATCCTCTGGAGCCTTTGGCTCTTGAAATTCTTGCTTGCTTGCATTATGGTTAATCCCATAAGTCTCGTAGTCATAATTGGCATTCCTTGTCATTATCATTTTGGGTATGTTGACTCAATATGTTTGCGAATACCCGCAATCATCATTGATCCTTATAAATTACCTTTCTGGCTGAGCTGCCATCCTTTTAACTGGAATTGGTTCTCGACCAATCCAATTGTCGTTGATTGTATCCTAAGGCTGTTCAACTTATCCATCCCTAGTCAGAGCATTGCTTCTGACCCCTTGATTTGGGAATCATAATTCCTTGGCATTTGACAATTGAGTTAGTCAGTTGTTTCTATACTTTGATCTCCTTGCATTCTTCTTCCTCTAGTGGAGTACTGATGCTCACGTCAGATCCCTTGTGAACCACCAGATCCTTTGTTGGATTTTATCTGACAACGCCCTTCATATTCAATAACCTTGTGAGCCTTTCCTCTGATACATAATGCCTTTGGTAAATTGTATCCTCTGCTTTCTCAACCATGCTCTGCCTTCGAGCTTGAGTTAATTATTTCTAAAGATTCTGGTATATAATTCCAAGAAGCCCCTATGGGTAGAACATATGCCTTCACTAAACCGTGTGAACCCGATAGTTTTCACGAATCATACTCTTCTGGTGCTTCGCCAGATAAAATTTTCAACACTGCAACTTCATCGAACGTGAGAAGTGGATGAAAGGGTATGCATTGGAGAAGTGGGAGTCAACCTTGAACCTTGCGTACATGCCCATGGACACGATGTAGATCTTATCCTTAAAGCTTCTCTTAAATAATTATTCCTTTGGTATAAGTTCATCTTATATCAGGGATCTGGCCTTTTGAAATCATGGTTCCGACCATGATTGTTCTTCTCTGATCTCATTTCTCGGACAAGTTAAAACAATTGTATTCTATGGATCAATACACCAGTCCAACCTTTACTTTGATCTTGTATCGAGTATTACCCCCTGGTATCTCGAGTTTATCATGGAACTGCATAACATCTTATGAGTTCTTCATCAAGTGTTACCTTCCCCTGATTCAATCTATCACGGGCTCTGAGTTGTTAAACACTCAAAGACACCGATAACTGAACCGAGTCCGCACTACGGTTCAACAACTCTTCCGTAAGCTTCTATAAGTACGAGTTTGTACCCGACCACGCCATTCCTAGCCTGTTTGGCTATATCATTGTCGTGATGATTTTAACTGTGCTACCCGGTCCTTCTTCTCGGAGCACAATTTTCGACGATGAATTAACCTTACGTCGATCCTCATCGTCATATCATTTCACCTTGAACAACAAGCTTGGTATCGAGTTTGTGTCGTAACCTTGGTTCCAATAACCTTTCACTCCATCATTACTTTGACTTGATGTCGTCGTCGATCGATTACATCTTTAGGAACTCTCGCGACAAGGGTGTCGTGAGCGTCAACACTCTGAGCTCATCCAGGATATCAATTAAATTCATGATGAGAAATACCATCCTTGCCCTTGATGAATTGTATTATCATCGACCACTTTATTGCCTTCCCACCAACACCATCTGGTTCTTGTTTGGTGTTATACCTTGAGTCCCTTGCTATCCAGCAATTGTTCTCCCTTACCTTGGAGTATTACCATCCTTTATGTCAAGAATGTTCTGAGATTTGTTCCACCTCTTGAGAATTCTTGACATAGAAATACTCCTCACCATCACCATTCCTTCTTGGTCCCCGTGTTAATACCATCAAGTGAACGGTGTTGATTGAGTTCTGGACTTCTAGCAACCCTATTGCTTTGAAGTTAACGATCGAAATTTCATTCTTAGGTTACTGATTATTGAATCACCCTTCTGACATTGGTCGTGCAACCCAACCCATATGTCGGGCGCACCTTTCAACCAATGTTTAATTGTGTATGTTTTCCTCGAGCATACTTCCTTATGTCATTTGAGTTGACAAATGTTATCTCCTTGTTCACTTAATTGCGGAAATCCATCTTTTGGGAATCTCGGTAAATTGCCGTTGAGTTCACCAGACGTCTCCTTGCCCTCTCCTTGGGATAATGATGGACTCTTGTTAACGGAAATCACTACATAGTTCATTTCCCCGAGAATCTTACAATGTCATCTCGTCAATTTGCGTTGCACCTCTTCTTCTCAGGTATCCTAAGTCTGAGGTATCCTGACACCAATCGGATCTGAATCTCGGTCAGATATGATGGTTGGGACCACTTTCCAAGAGTAATGATGTTGGTCCTTTGATGACCCGGTAGCATGATGTCTTGCCTAGCACCCCCCCCCCCGGCTGGAGGACCTATCATTGTAGATTCCTTTTCAGCAGGGTTATCCATTCATCCATGAGGGAATTGTAATACTGATTCTACAAGTTATTCTTGATGGATCCTTCGTGATTCCAAAGTCTGATCTTCACCTGAAGGCCATGTCAATGCTATCTCGAAGCATGTCTGTGATACTCTGATTTTCAGCAAGAACATTCGAAGCCCAATGCTATATGTTTCTTGCTCAATTATCCAAACACCGTTGTATGGGTAATGTCATGAAATTTCTCTCCCCTTACCTAAAGGGTTTTCTACATTATCTCCTGTCGTGGATATCTTGCTCTGCTTGTCCTTGGGAAGGATATACCCTTGAAATATGTGTTTAAACATATTTCCCTTTCCATTGTTCTGTTTAATCTGATGATCATATTTTCTATCCATTGGTTTGTTAAACCTTTCCTATGATCTATATGATATAAGCAGTAATAATCCACTGCTTATGCAAGCACCTCGTGTTACAACACTGCCAGTAAGACCACTGTTACTATTGTTGGTGACATTTGGTAACCACCGACGGACGAGAACCTTGCCTATTGGTCCGCCTCGTTCAACGAAAGGGAAAATGGTTCTCTTCGTCCCTACGCCTTAGTACCTATGTTGTTGCCGACATGACCTCGACTCTCCTCGGACATGCCTTGCTTACATGATCGTGCAAGATGTCACCGACCTTCCTATTTTTAACCACATGGTGGGCCCATAACCCACAGCTTGCACAGATCGAAACTGACTCTCCTGTACACCCCTGTTGCAAGTTATTCCTCACGCTTGACCTTGTATGTAATTCACGGGCCACTCGCCTGTTGATCAATCCTGGTATCAGACGCGATACTTACTCTCGCTACTCTGAACCCCTTTCTCGCTCTGGTTCAGGCTTCGAGCAACTATCTACCCGCTTGAAGCCTATTATGGTACCTTTGTACCATACTCTCGAGGTATTTCATACGTTCAACTCGAGAGATAATCTTTTACTAATTCATGGGTTAACCCCAGATTGTTTCCCTCAAAAGCAGTATGTCGTAGTGAGCTGCCCCTTGCCTTTCGTAAGTACGATAGAGTTCCCGAAGAAATGATAACCAGTTTATCATGATGCATTGGAATAAAGGATTGAAGACATCAACGAAAGGGATTAACTTCTTCGAGAAGATCCGTTAGATTATCTTAACTAGACCTTTCCCCCTTACTCCCCTCTTAAATCTCGGGACGAGATTTCTTGTAGTGGAGGAGAATTGTAACGCCCGGGTAATTATGCTACAGTAATACCCGCTAATGATGCCACGTCACTTCGATTTCTATCGCTAATCTCGTGTTAGTTCGAAACCGATTTAAATTCAATTCAAAATCGAGCAAACAATAAAAATTGTCAGATATTAAAATTAAAGTGTTCGGGTGGTTCCAATTAATTCATGAGTAATTATGGCGGAGAAACCACATTTTTATAAAAGGTTTAAATGCACTTAAGTAATTAAGGTAGTAGGTAAAACAATTACTTAAATGCTTCTAAAAATAATAAACTATTACAAACCATTTTATTTTTGAAGAGCTAAATTATTGGTGGCAAGGCACAATTTGTAACACTAAATTAGGTGCCACTTTTGTAATTTTGTAAAGCTAAAATAAAAGAGGAACTAAATTAAAACAGTAAAAAGAAAAGAAAAAGGGAAAAGGCAAATGCAAACAAAAAAGGAGAAACAACCCCCCCTTTTTTCATTGGCGAGCGGACCAGGTGGCCAGCCCCGCCGCCCACCAGGCCCAGCCGGGCCCCCATAACTCCCCCCCACCGACCGAAACCCTACCCACTACCCACCCCGATCCCCACTCCCCCCCTCGTTCCCCACTCGCTCCCAACCCCCCCCTCGGCCGATCCCATCTGGATCGGGATCTACCCCGCCTCGCCCCGGACGACCCCGCCGCACGGACCGGCGCCTCCGTCCAACCGCTGCCCGAGGCCTCTGCCTCGCCCCGCCACTTGCTTCGCCCCTGCTGCCGTCACGGCTCACAGCCTCGACGCGCCGGACCTCCCCACCGGACCTCCTCATCTCTTCCCCGACGGCCTGCCTCCCGCTCCACCGGACCTCGCCGGCAAGGTCCCGCCGGCCCCGCCCCGGGTGGATCTGGATCGGGGGCAAGCGATGCCCCGACCCGTCGCGCAGCCGGCCCACCACCCCGCGCCGACATCCCGTCGCGCCGCCGACTCCACCTCACCGGCCTGCTCCCACATCGCCGTCGTCCCCGACGTCCTCCTCACCCCCCACTGCATAGACCCTACGCGCCCCTCCCCGTGAGCACCTCTCCTTCTCCTCCCCGGCACGCGCCTAGCTTCGTCCCGGCCCCGACCACGACCACCCACGGCCACCGGCGCAAGCCGTGCCCGCCCGCCATACGCCATCCTTAAATGCCCACGCGGCCGCCGACTTGTTGCCGCCGCGGCCGCGGCCTCTCTCGCCCTCCTCCGTGACCGTCCGCCCTGCCGTGGCGGCGCCTCGCCGTGGCCACCGGCCCCCCTGCTTCCCTCGCCCTGCCGGCTCCGCCCAAACCCCCTGGGCGTGCGCCGAACAAGACAGTGCGGGTTCGCCAGAACCCGCACCGCCTGCGCCCGCTAGCCCCCCAGACCATTGACTAGGGGCCCGCCTCATAACGTTTTAATAAAAAAATTATAATAAATAAATAAATTAATTAATTAATTAATAATTAATTAATTAAGTAATTACTTAAGTTAATTAATCCGGTTAATTAATTCAATTAACTAATTAAGTTTAATTAAACTATAGTTAATTTAACCTAATCCTAATTAACTTAATTAGGGGATGACGGTGGGTCCCCTGGACCCACATGTCGAGTTGACCAAGTCAACCTGTTGATCTCTTGACGTCGACATGACATCATGCCGACGTCATAAATCTATTTTCGAAATTAATTAAATAATTAATTAAAATTCCGTAAATTAATAAAATCTTTTAAAATCATATCTTTTAATCCGTAATCCGGTTAAAATATTTTCAACGTGAAAGTTGCTCGAGCAGCGAGAGGCGAATCTGGATACGCGATCCGTTCGTCCACCACACGTCTCTAACCTATCGAACCTGCAAACTTTCCTCTCCGGTTCATCATCGACAGACGTCCGGACCGGAAAACTTCCGGATGCTTTCCCCTAACGTTACCCCCTCATACCACGTTAGAACACGCCTAGCATCGCTTCTTGGCATGTCATACATCGATATGCATATGTTTACTTTGTATTCATTGTTTCTTCCCCTCTTCTCTCCGTGAGACTACGAGACCGACCAGCTGCGGTGGCGGTTCGACTACGGTGTTGATTTAATTCTCTCTTGCGGAGCAACCAGGCAAGCCCCCCCTTGATCACGAGATATCGCCTACTCTTATCTACACCGCTTGCATTAGAGTAGCATAGCATGTTCTTGTTTTCGGATACTCCTATCTTTCTGCATAGCCTTTGTCCTTGTAACTTCATTGTTACCTTACGCAATCCTATATGCTTAGTATAGGATGCTAGTACTTTCATCTGTGGCCCTACTTTCTTGTCCGTCTGCGTGCTATACTATCGGGCCGTGATCACTCGGGAGGTGATCACGGGTATATCTGTATACTTATACATGATACATGCGAGACTAAAGTCGGGTCGGTGATGGAGCACCATGAGTGGATCTTTGAGGCGGAGCGGCAGGCAGGTTGAGACCGCCTAGGAGAGAGGTGGGCCTGGCCTGTTCGGCGTTCATGTTACTTAACACGCTTAACGAGGTCTTGGTATTTGATCTGGGTTGGCTCTGAGCTTATACGCACTAACCATCTACGGGAGTAGTTATGGGTATCCCGTCGTGGTATCGGCCAAGTACTTGAGACGTCGGACGGAGCGGCGTCGCCGGATTGGTGGAACGCTTTCTGGGCTAGGTCTGCTTCCGCCGCGTCACGCGTGTGTGAGTGTGCTCGAGGCGATGGGCCCAGGCCCTGGCGCTTAGGTTTAGACCGCGTGTTGGCCTCTCTCACAGTGCCTAGGTGGGGCTGCGGCGTGTTGATCTTACGCGGCGGGCATGACCGGAAAGTGTGTCCGCCAAATGGGATCAAGCGTCTGGGTAAGATGGTGCACCCTGCAGATTAATCTATTCGGATAGCCGTGATCTTGATAACAGGACGACTTGGAGTTGTACCTTGAGCTTATGACAACTAGAACCGGATACTTGATAAAACACACCTTCCAAGTGCGGATACAACGGTGGTCGCTCTCGCTCGGGGATATGGCGGGGATTGCGGGTAGGATTATTGCTATATGTTGTTACTTGGAGGACTTCCGTTGTCCTCTTCTGTCTGTTGCAAGACAGGTGTCCAGAAGCGTAGTCTTCGTTAAGACTAGCTATCCCCCTCTTATTCTGGCATTCTGCAGTTCAGTCCACTGATATGGCCCTTTACACATATATCCATGCATATGTAGTGTAGCTCCTTGCTTGCGAGTACTTTGGATGAGTACTCACGGTTGCATTGTTTCCCCCTTTCCCCCTATCTATACTCGATTGCTGCAACCATACGATGGAGCCTGTGAGCGAGCGCCACCGCCTCGGCGACTACTACTCCGGGCGCCTACTACTACGTGCAGCCCAGCGGCGACGACCAGAGTGACCTAGGAGGATCCCGCGGGAGGCCTGCTCCTCTTCGTCTGTATCCCGGTTTGTGCTAGCCATCTTATGGCACCTTGTTTAACTTATGTCTGTACTCAGATATTGTTGCTTCCGCTGACTCGTCTATGATCGAGCACTTGTATTCGAGCCCTCGAGGCCCCTGGCTTGTATTATGATGCTTGTATGACTTATTTTATTTGTAGAGTTGTGTTGTGATATCTTCCCGTGAGTCCCTGATCTTGGTCGTACACATTTGCGTGCATGATTAGTGTACGATTAAATCGGGGGCGTCACACAGGCTTCAATGACGACGAGTCTGGCGCGCATATTGTCTTCAGCATTGCAAGGCGGGTTCCTCCTCCGAATACTTCATAGAAGGTTTTGAACACAAGGATAGTGTCCGGCTCTGCAAAACAAATTCCACATACCACCGTAGAGAGAATAATTCTTTGCAGATCTGGCGGCGTATTCAGCGTGACATCACACCACGACCAGGCCTTTATTCGAATCTGTCCCACCTCAGCGCGTTTAGCGAGGCGGTTTCCTTGGCACGTCTTATCAAAGCATAGATCGTGCCCCCTTATTCCGGGATTCTCATCAATACGGACGTGGGTAACCCAACCGCGCCGTTTATTATGGCGCTTGGGAGATAAGCGAGTTTTACCAAGCTGGCGGGGGACGCATAGCTTCGTCCGTCCATATAAGGGGATAAGGATCCACCTTTTCACCTACGCCTTCTTCCTCCTTTGCTCATCCGTTTCCGCGCACTCGAGCTCCAGCGCCCAAGTCTGCACATCCCACCTCAACCTTCTCCAACTATGTCCGGAGCGGGAGGCAGGTGGATGGCCTCCTCCGTCACGGAGGGGCACATCAAAAAGCTGCGGAAGGCCGGATACTTGTCCAGCAAAATCGCGCACCGGCTACCCGACGAGGGGCAGCTCATTCCCACCCCCGGGCCCCATGAGAGGGTGGTGTTCCTCACCCACTTCCTCCGCGAACTAGGTTTCCCACTTCACCCATTTGTCCGGGGGCTCATGTTCTACTACGGCCTGGATTTCCACGATCTGGCCCCGAACTTCATCCTCAACATCTCGGCGTTTATCGTCGTGTGCGAGGCCTTCCTCTGCATCCAGCCCCACTTCGGCTTATGGCTGAAGACCTTCAATGTCAAGCCAAAGGTAGTGGGCGGCCGCCAAGCGGAGTGTGGAGGCGCCATGGTTGGCAAGGTGGCCAAAGTCCTATGGCTCGAGGGCTCCTTTGTGGAGACCATAAAGGGGTGGCAATCGGGGTGGTTCTACATCACCGAGCTGCGCGACTCTCAATGGGCGGCGGCCCCCGAATTCGATCTGGCTCCCCCACACGGCTCACGTCATGGAAAGAGACGGGCCTGACGTGGGGTGATTCGAAAGAGCTGTCCGGACTCCAAACTTGCGTCTGGAACCTGGTGGACAAGAATCTCAAGCTTGTCAATGTAATCCAGGTGATGCTCATCCGCCGGATTCTCCCATGCCAGCAACGGGCCTTCAAATTGTGGGAGTTCTATCCAGCACAGCACCAAACTCTGAAAAGGCTCTTCGACACTACGTACGAAGATGCCTGGAAGGTGTTGTTCAAGGGCGCCGAGGCTCCCACATCCTCCACCGAAGATCACGGATTCAGCTCGCAGCGTGAAGCTAGCGAGGTAAGTTATTTTACCCTTTATGGGACTATTTTTTCATAGTTTGACTCTATGCGGGATCTAAAACTCCCTAACCTTTAACAGGACTGGCTGAAGACGTACGGACAGATTAACTGTCCGGCCCCCTTGCCAGAAAACCCAGCGGAAGCCCGTTTGATGGGGCTGCTGGCTCCGGCACCTCACGTGGTGCCGGAGAAGAAGGCCAAGAAGGAGGCCACGGGGACTCGAAGGAGCGCCCGGCGCCAGGTGTTGTCGACTCATCGTCCGACGACTCGGCGGAATCCTCCTCCGAGGAAGAGGAGGAGGAAAAAAGCTTATCCCCAGTGAAGAGAGAAGAAAAGGAAGGCCGCCTAACCGGGAGGCCGGAGGGTCCAAGAAAGGAGGACCCTTCCTCCGGACTTCTCCACCAATGCCGACAAGGGCGAGGAGGAGTGGCCAACAAGGCCAAGCCTGGCGAGATCGTAAGTGTCCGGACTCGGAATAGTTCATGACTTTTATTTGTCGCATAGTGTCTCCTAACGCCGAATATGACCATGCAGCCCGCCTGGGGGCAGGCTCGCCGCTTGGCCGTCGGCGGCTCCACTGGGTTCGTCGGATGTGAATAGCACTTCACTTCCGACCGCCTCCTCTCCTCGTGTCGCCCGACGACACCGCGGTGGAGTCCCAAAGGGGCCCAGCCAGAGGAGGTGCTCTGGAGGCGCCGCAAGGCGACCTCCCGGACTCGGGTGCAAAGGGGCGAAACCCGGAGGGCTCTAAGTCCGGCCTGTGCGGACTCCGTCTCCGAACCTTCAGTGGTTCCGTCGCGACAAGCGGCTCCTTCGTAAGAAGGGCAAGACTCTGACGCGGTGACCTCCGTCCATCCGGAGGCACCGAATAGCTTGCTGGGCGCTTAACGGCGCCTCCATCGATGAGGAGCACTGCATTGTTATGAGTGTGGTGATCCAGAAAGTTCGATCCGCCAAGAGCGGGCTGGTCAAGCTTGTACCAGCCTTCTAACAGGGCTTTGAGGTAAGTTTAGAATATGTAAAAATATTACCGCATAGACGGTAGCCCCGATGCTTAGTTTGGTGTTCGGAAATAAAAGCCGGACTAAGGATCTAAAAGATATGCGAGGAGTCTAACATAAGTATGTCAATATGCGAATGCAGGCTGCGCTGGCTTGACTTCTCTGCCCGATGGCTGGAGGTCAATGCATTGAAGAAGAGCCTCGGCGGTCCGAGAACGAGCTCGGCCTTGCCAAGAAGCAGCTCGAGGACAGGGAAGGTAAGCAATACCTTATTAAAGAAATACCTTATAGAAAGGATTCGGTTGCAAAAATGACAGGAATAACGTGGGTATTGTAGGGGCCACGAGCGAGGTGGCGACCACTGAAGGAAGCGGTGTCATGCGGCCGAAAGCAAAGCGACCATGAGCGCACTGAGCGAGAGAAGCAGGAGGAGCGGGTGGCGGAGGTGCGACAAGAGCTCCAGGCTATCGTGGAAAAACACGAGAGTTTGGAGCGTGACTCGAAGACTTGAGAGTCCGAGCTCGCCTCGGCTCTTGAGAGTGCCAAAGCCGCTAAGGCCGAAGCCGAAAAAGCCCTCCAAGAAATTGAATCATTAAAAAAGATAGCGGCGGGTAAGGCATTCTTTATGCAACGCATGTGAAAGTGAATTACCTATTACTTACCCGGATTCGGAGGTCTCCAGGAGCATTTGCAGATCTGCCCCGTAGTGTGTCTTATGCTGCCGCGTTCTACCGCACCAAGGAGGGGAGCTCGACGGAGAAGGTGTTCTGGTCTCAGTATGCTGAGGCCGAACGTCCGGTGCCCCTGAGCGACCAGCTGAAGGAGCTGGTCGAGCTCCACAAGGTCGCCGAACAGGCCATGAAGGGCCTCATAGTTCGGTTGTGGCCATTGGAAGCCATGCACAGGAGCTACTTCGGCTAGTGCAGCGGCTGGTGGGCCTTTGTCCATGGATTGAAGTCATCAAGCGCTCCGTCTGCATTGAAGGTGCCTGTCGGGCCTTGCCCGTGCTAAAGTGCAATTGGGGCAAGCTAGATGCGAGAAGCTTGTGACGGACGGGCCACCAAGGGCAAGGAGCATCGCAAGCCCGAAATGTACTATGAGGGCGTCTGAAGGGTGCCCACCGTATAGCGGATGAGTGCTCCAAAGATGTAATTTTTGAATAGACTCGCATTTGTTATCCTGTAAGCTGAAAACTTGTTCATATGCACTAAGCAACGCTTGTTAATTTAAAATATTACCTTCTGTGCGGCCGCTTATCAAATTTGAAAGATGGCAAGTCGTTGGCTTCAGCCCCCATGCCACGAGTGCTGGGGTGTTCGGGATAAACTTGAGCGCTCTTGTTCCCATTCTTGGGTCCATCGAGGGAGGCGCTCAACGCAATGAACAAGGCAACCGGACTTATAGTGCTTGAACACTCTCACTTAGCCATAGAATTCTATAATTTTAAATTTCGGCGAAGCCCCTAGTATTCGGAAGAACGAGTTCGGGGCGCTATCCACGCCTTGGCCGTACAATGCCGACTCCTCGCTATAAGCGGCATAAGTCTTTAGGGACCCAAAAAAACCTCTCGAACAGCGACCGGCTCTCGCCCTATCATGACGGTCAGTTTTAGCTTTCTCCACTGAGGTGCTCAACCCAGCTCAACCAGGGCACAATCGCAGTGGTTCTCCCAGCGCTACCTTAGCCGATATAACGGAACGTAAGGTACCAAAACATGGGAGCCGGGCAAACCGAACTATTGACCCAAGACATGATTCGGAGCCGATGCATATAATGCTATAAGTTCGGGGTGCCGCACTTGTGAAAGTGTTCGGACTCATCACACCATACTTTTGGGGTACTTAAGCCCCTGGTGTATTCACCGTACTAAAGTGTACGGGTGCAACATGTCATGAAATGAACATATATATAGATAAAGAAAGGAGTGCAATAATAGGCAGAAGCTATGTATTGTTTATTCAAAAAGGTACTGCAATGGAAGCAGAACGATACAAATAGTGCGATAAGCAAGGGATGGGACTATCTAACATGTCCCCCTCCAGGGGTAATCTGCGGGATGGTATGTAAAACACGTATAATGCTCGTAGTAGAGACCACTTGGACACTCTACGTAGCTTTCTGCTTCCCTAGTTGTTGCATCGTGAGTTCGACAATTCTAGTGCCGTACAAGACTTCTGGAAAACGGAGTCCTGAAAGTAAGAAAAAAGAAGAAAGAAAAAGAATGACACAATTGGGAGCCCCTGGTGCGGTTGAGCCGCGTTCAGGCGTGCCGTGGTCGTGCCCCTCCCTTAGGCCCATGGTATCTCGGGCGTAATTATGTACGCGTAATCGGCTTCGCTGTTTCGCGAGGGCTGGGGTTGGGGCGGATTGCTCTGGCGATGCTCGGATCGTGCCAGCGGTCTTGTTGTAGGTTACTCGGCGCTTGCAGCGGTGGCGGACGTTTAATGGCGGACCGGGAATTGCTGTGAGAGGTTGCTTTGCACCTCCGCCGAGAACGCCGTGTGCTCCTCCGTTCGGAGAGAGCGTTCTGTGTTTCCATTGACCGTGATTACTCCTGGAGGGCCTGGCATCTTGAGCTTGAGGTATGCGTAGTGCGGCACCGCAATGAACTTTGCAAATGTGGTTTGTCCAAGCAGTGTGTGATAGCCGCTGCGGAACGGGACTATGTCGAAGATTAACTCTTCGCTTCGGAAGTTATCCGGGGATCCGAAGACCACTTCGAGTGTAACTGAGCCTGTACAATTGGCCTCTACACCTGGTATGACGCCTTTAAAGGTCGTCTTTGTGGGTTTAATCCTTGAGGGGTCTATGCCCATTTTGCGCACTGTATCATGATAAAGCAGGTTCAGGCTGCTACCGCCATCCATCAGGACTCTAGTGAGGTGAAATCCGTCGATGATTGGGTCAAGAACCAATGCGGCGAATCCGCCGTGACGGATGCTAGTGGGGTGGTCCCTTCGATCAAATGTGATCGAGCAGGAGGACCATGGGTTGAACTTTGGGGCGACTGGCTCCATCGCGTATACGTCCCTTAGTGCGCGCTTCCGCTCCCTTTTGGGTATGTGGGTTGCGTATATCATGTTCACCGTCCACACTTGTGTGGGAAAGCCCTTCTGTCCTCTATTGTTCGGCGGCCGGGGCTCTTCCTCGTCATCGCTATGCAGCCCCTTGTCGTTGTTTTCGGCGCTTAGCTTGCCTGCTTGCTTGAACACCCAACAATCCCTGTTGGTGTGGTTGGCTGGTTTTTCGGGGGTGCCGTGTATCTGACACAAGCGATCGAGTATTCGGTCCAAGTTGGACGGGCCCTGGGTATTTCTTTTGAATGGATTCTTCCGCTGACCGGGTTTAGAGCCTCTGAATCCGGCATTTACTGTCGTATCTTCCGCATTATCACCGTTAATGCGGCGTTTATGCTTGTTGCGACACGACCTGCCATTGTTGTCCTTGGTATCCGAACTACCAGGGTGTTTGGCCAAGTTGTTGCTTCGAGCTAGCCAGCTGTCCTCTCCCGCGCAAAAGCGGGTCATGAGTGTGGTGAGGGCTGCCATGGATTTCGGCTTTTCCTATACTAGGTGCCGGGCTAGCCACTCGTAGCGGATGTTGTGTTTGAAGGCTGCTAAGCGCCCTCGCATCCGGTCGGTCGATTTAACTGATTTTTATTTGTTAGGAACCGCGTCCGTAATTGTCTCGCCGATTCTTCCGGCTGCTGAATTATATGGCTAAGGTCATCGGCGTCGGTGGTCGCACATATGTGCCTGGAATTTATCAAGGAATGCGGCTTCGTGTCCTCCCAACAACCGATTGACTCTACCGCAAGCTGTTGAGCCAATGCCAAGCTGGTCCTTTAAGCTTGAGTGGGAGGTATTTGATGGCATGTAGATCATCACCGCGGGCCATGTGGATATGGAGGAGATAGTCCTCGATCTAGACCGCAGGATCTGTGGTACCGCCGTATGATTCGATGTTTACGGGTTTGAAGCCCTCGTGGATTTGATGATCCATTACTTCATCTGTGAAGCATAGTGGGTGTCTTGGCGCCTCAGATTGGGCTATATCACGGCGTAGCTCATATGAGCTTTGTTCATCGTGTTCGTCCCGCCGGGTTTGCTTGTATCCGCGTGCATCTGAGTCGTTATGCCCACGCCGATCTGTAGATCGATCTTGTATGCTTTGCCTTATCCTCCAATATATCTCGCAAGTCCGCGATTTTCCGTGCCTTGGTACTTTTGAGCGCGCGCCGGGCGTGGCTTGAGCGGAGGGCCGAGAGGCTTCTCTGTCGCGGCCATGGGGTGGCCGGTCTGCCATGTCGTGCGCTGGTGACGTGGGTGCTTCCTCCTCTGATCGAGGCAACGGCCTGCGTTTGGGGTAGCTTTTGCAGGGGCGTTCGAGTTCATACTCTTCGGCTGCAAGGACTTCACCCATCTGCCACCAGCGAGGACTTGGTCAGCTCTAAGCTGTTGCTGCTTTTTCTTGAGGCTGCTTGCCGTGGCCATGAGCCTGCGTTTAAAACTCTCTTGTTCGACGGGGTCCTCTGGCATGACGAATTCGTCGTCGTCGAGGCTTGCCTCCTCTTCGGAGGGGGGCACATAATTATCGTCCTCTACCTCTCTTTCTGCCGCACTGTCGTGCGGACTTGCTTCTCCCTCCTCCTGTGCTGAGTCCTGCTGGAGGGGGTCGTCTTCGGCACTGTCCGGGGTATTATTGTCTCCTGCGCCGGAATCACCGTTTTTGCTGTGGCGGGATTTAGAGCGGCGCCGCTGACGCCGACGCTTGGGCTGTTTCTTGGAGGGGTCATCCTCCGCTGTTCCATCGCCGTTCCCATCTTTTGGGATGTCCACCATGTATATGTCATATGACGAGGTGGCCTTCCGGTGCCTGTGGGCGCTGGTTTGATCGCCTCCGCACCATCGCCCATACCGCCGATGTCTTCGAGTCAAGTCGAGCATGTCTGTTAAATCAACAACAGTGGCTACAAAGTGGGTGGTGGGTGGGCGTTGAATTTCTTCGTCGTCCGAATCCCAACCTTCCCGACCGTGTTCGCCAGGGCTCCCGACAAAGAGAGAGACTTTAATGAGTTCAGGATATCGCCAAAGGGCGAGTGCTGAAAGATGTCCGCGGTGAACTCCTTAACCGGCGCCACCGGATTCGACGGGCGGGGCGCTGGAGGTTCGGAGTCCGGAAAGGAGTCCGGCACCAGGAGTCACGAGCTTTACAACGACAGGGATGGTGTTCGCTCAATCGCCGTAGAGATTTCAGCCCCGAGGCGGTGTCCAACCAACCGCCCTCGATCGCGAAACCGCTCCGGATTAAGGGTCGGAGCGAAGATCAGTGCGGCCTCCAGTGGCACCGTTCGGCGGCAGAGCTAGATCGTACCCATCGAGACAGTGCGGCACGCTCGGCTGTGGCTCAAATCCATCGAAGATCAAGTCTCCGCAGACATCGGCCGTATAGTTCAAGCTTCCATATCTAACCTGATGGCCAGGGGCGTAGCTTTCGATCTGCTCCAGATGGCCTAGCGAATTGGCCCGGAGCGCAAAGCCGCTTAATACTAAGATCTGTCCGGGGAGAAAAGTCTCACCACCTGCGCTGTTGTTGATGATTGAAGGAGCCACCGGCCTATAGGTGACGACATACGAGGAACTCTCAATCAAAGCACCAATGTCGGTGTCAAACCGACGAATCTCGGTAGGGGTCCCTAACTGTGCGTCTAGGCGGATGGTAACAGAGACAAGGGACACGATGTTTTACCCAGGTTCGGGCCCTCTCGATGGAGGTAATACCCTACTCCTGCTTGATTAATATTGATGATATGGGTAGTACAAGAGTAGATCTACCACGAGATCAGAGAGGCTAAACCCTAGAAGCTAGCCTATGGTATGATTGTTGTTCGTCCTACGGACTAAAACCCTTCGGTTTATATAGACACCGAATAGGGTTAGGGTTACATAGAGTAGGTTACAATGGTAGGATATCTACATATCCATATCGCCAAGCTTGCCTTCCACGCCAAGGAAAGTCCTATCCGGACAAGGGACGAAGTCTTTGATCTTGTATCTTCATAGTCTAGGAGTCCGGCCAAAGATGATAGTTTGGCTATCCGGACACCCCCTAGTCCAGGACTCCCTCACCACCCGATCAAGGTCGCCTCATCTTACCCACTGGAGAGGGTGCTCCAGAGCCCTAATGCCGCGGGAAGGGTCGCCGAGTGGAACATCGAACTTCAGGCATTTCAGTTCAAATTCAGCACAACCATGGTCATCAAGGGGGCCGCCCTAGCGTACTTCATGGCCGAATGGACCGACTTCCCGGAACCTGAAGTTGGCAAGAGCCTATCTCTCTCCCCAGGAAGTGAAGCACCAGATGGTTGGGTCATGTACTTCGACGGCGCCTTCGCACGCCATGGCGCGGGGGCTGGAGTCGTGCTCATCTCGCCCATCCAAGACAAGCTCTACTACGCCGTGCAGCTATGCTTCCAGCGGGGCGAGAAGGTCTCCAACAACATTGCGGAGTACGAGGGGTTGATTGCTGGCCTCAAGGTAGTGGCGGCCTTGGGGTGAAGCGTCTCACCATCAAGGGCAACTCCCAGCTCCTCGTCAACTTCTCTAACAAGGTGTACGAACCAAGGGACGAGCACATGGAGGCGTACCTCGTGGAGGTGCGCAAGATGGAGAAGCAATTCTTGGGCCTGGAACTGCAGCATGTACCGCACGGCACCAACAAGGAGGCCAATGAGATCGTCAAGAGGGCGTCGAGGCACCAGCCCCAAGAACCTGGCGTCTTTGAGGACCGACTCTTCAAGACCTCGGCGGCTCCCCTTGCCGCCGAGCTCGTACCACCTCAGGAGGAGCTCCCCCCGCCACCAACCTCAGGGGCCCCGCCTGTGGCCCGACCTCAGGAGCTCGCCTGCTCCTGGCACTTGAGCCCCAGGAGGGGTGCTGGACTAAAGAGTTCAGAGCATACTTGGTACAAGGGACGTTGCCGGAGAAGGAGGAGGATGCAGAGCGCGTGGTCCGCCAAGCCACAACATACTGCATCCAAGATGGTGAGCTCTACAGAAGACGGCCGAATGATGTTTCCTTGCGATGCATTTCCAGGAAGTAAGGGGGCGAGCTGCTAGCTGACATACATGGCGGAGATTGCGGGCACCACTCGTCGTCGCGCACCCTGATGGGCAAGGCGTTCCGCAGCGGGTTCTACTGGCCCACGGCACTCAATGACGCAACTGAGCTGGTAAAATCCTGCGAAGCCCTCCAATTCCACGCCAAGCAAATCCACCAGCCGGCCCAGGGCCTCCACACTATCCCGCTCTCGTGGCCGTTTGCGGTCTGGGGGCTGGATATCCTGGGTCCTTTCCCTCGAGCGCCAGGGGGCTACCGCTACCTCTACATTGCCATCGACAAGTTCACCAAATGGGGAGAGGTGGAGGCTGACCGCACCATCCCAGTCGGGTCTGTAGTTAAGTTCATCAAGGACCTCGTGAGCCGGTTTGGGGTCCCCAAGCAATCTCTTCAAGACAGATTGCGCTAACCTTGGAACGCAGATATGCTATGCCTCGGTGGCACACCCCAGGAGCAATGGCCAGGCCGAGTGCGCCAATGCAGAGGTCCTGAGAGGCCTCAAGACCAGGACCTTCAAGAAGAAGCTCGAGGCTTGCGGCAAGGGCTGGCATAACGAGCTCCAGTCCGTGCTGTGGTCCATCCGCTCCACCGCCACCAAGCCAACGGGCAAGACTCCGTTCTTCCTCGTCTACGGAGCCGAGGCGGTCCTCCCTCAAGAGGTCAAGTATCGCTCCGCGCGGGTGAGGAGTCCTGGATTAGGGGGTATCCGGACAGCTGGACTGTATACATCGTCTGGACTATGGAAGAGTGAAGATACAAGACTCAAGACTTCGACCCGTGTCCGGATGGGACTTTCCTTGGCGTGGAAGGCAAGCTTGGCGATCCGGATATTATATTTACTTCCTTATAACCGACTCCATGTAAACCCTAGCCCTCTCTGGTGTCTATATAAACCGGAGAGGTTGGTCCTTAGAAGGCCGATCACAATTACAATCATACCATCATAGGCTAGCTTCTAGGGTTTAGCCTCTACGATCTCGTGGTAGATCTACTCTTGTACTACCCATATCTTCAATATTAATCAAGCAGGAAGTAGGGTTTTACCTCCATCGAGAGGGCCCGAACCTGGGTAAACATCTGTGTCCCTTGCTTCCTGTTACCATCAGCCTAGACGCACAGATCGGGACCCCCTACCCGAGATCCGCCGGTTTTGACACCGACAGCGGGTCCTGGCATTTGACGAGGCACGTCAGGACGCCATGCGGGGGATGGACCTCGTGTTGGGGGAGGAACACTGCGCAAAGCCTCGCTCCGAGCGGCAAGGTACCAGCAGGCGGTATCACCGCCGCACCGTCCGCCCCAGGACGCTCGAGGTGGGCGATCTCGTTCTAAGACGGGTGCTCTCCAGGGAAGGGCTGCATAAGCTCTCACCCGTGTGGGAGGGCCCGTTTAGGATTGCCCATGTCTCCAGGCCTGGCGCCGTGCGCCTGGAGACATAGGACGGGATCCCCATCCAGAACGCCTGGAACATTCAGCACCTCCGGAAGTTCTACCCATGAAGCAAGGACCAGTGCCTGTGAAGGTCTCCTCCCGTGACACTCTCACGTAATAATGAGTGGGGATGTACACACCCTGGAGTCTCCGGGATGCCGCCCTCGGGCCTCGGGGGCTCCCTCCCATGTCCTAGTGGCAGCACTTAGCTCCGCGCTGGTGAGAAGACTAGACTAGGTGCCGGACGCGGCTGTTCATTTGCTTTCCGTAGTTGGCTTGCCCCTCTTTAATGGAAATTTGAATTCTGGTGTTTCTCGATGGTTTGGTTCGATCCCCTTTTCCTTCTGTTTATTTCCTCGGCTCTCTGTTTTGTCCGACGCTCTCCCTCGCACGCCTCGCGAGGGGGCTGGAAGGTGTGTAAGCGCCCCTCGGTCTCCGTGAGGCGCCCTTGTTCGAGTTCGCAACCGGTGCACCCCTTTTTTAAGTCCATGCCCCATGGGTACCGCGATGTGGTGTGATACGTCTCCAACGCATCTATAATTTTTGATTGCTCCATGCTACTTTATCTACTGTTTTGGACTATATTGGGCTTTATTTTCCACTTCTATATTATTTTTGGGACTAACCTATTAACCGGAGGCCCAGCCCAGAATTGCTGTTTTTTGCCTATTTCAGTGTTTCGAAGAAACGGAATATCAAACGGAGTCCAAACGGAATGAAACCTTCGGGAACGTGATTTTCTCACCGAACGTGATCCAGGAGACTTGGACCCTACTCCAAGGAACAAAAGAGGCGGTCACGAGGTTGGGGGGCGTGCCCCCCTAGGGCGCGCCCCCTGCCTCGTGGGCCCCCTATTGCTCCACCGACATACTCCTTCCTCCTATATATACCTACGTACCCCCAAACGATCAGAATAGGAGCCAAAAACCTAATTCCACCACCGCAACTTTCTGTATCCACGAGATCCCATCTTGGGGCCTGTTCCGGAGCTCCGCCGGAGGGGGCATCCACCACGGAGGGCTTCTACATCATCACCATAGCCCCTCCGATGAAGTGTGAGTAGTTTACTTCAGACCTTCGGGTGCATAGCTAGTCTCTCCGAATTCTTTTATGTATGATTGGTTATCTTTGCAAGTCTCTCTGAATTATCCGTTTGGTTTGGCTAACTAGATTGGTAGTTCTTGCAATGGGAGAGGTGATTAGCTTTCGGTTCAATCTTGTGGTGTCCTTTCCCAGTGACAGAAGGGGCAGCAAGGCACGTATTGTATTGTTGCCATCGAGGATAACAAGATGGTGTTTTTATCATATTGCATGAATTTATCCCTCTACATCATGTCATCTTGCTTAAGGCGTTACTCTGTTTTTAACTTAATACTCTAGATGCATGCTGGATAGCGGTCGACGAGTGGAGTAATAGTAGTAGATGGAGGCAGGAGTTGGTCTACTTGTCTCGGACGTGATGCCTATATACATGATCATACCTAGATATTCTCATAACTATGCTCAATTCTGTCAATTGCTCAACAGTAATTTGTTCACCCAACGTAGAATACTTATGCTCTTGAGAGAAGCCACTAGTGAAACCTATGGCCCACGGGTCTATTCTCATCATATCATCTCCATCACTTTAATACTTGCTTTGTTTTTACTTTGCCTTTTACTTTTTACTTTGCATCTCTATATCAAAAATACCAAAAATATTATTTATCATCTCTAGCAGATCTCACTCTCGTAAGTGACCGTGAAGGGATTGACAACCCCTAATCGCGTTGGTTCCAAGGAGCTATTGTTTTGTGCAGGTACGAGGGACTTGTGCGTGGCCTCTTACTGGATTGATACATTGGTTCTCAAAAACTGAGGGAAATACTTACGCTACTTTGCTGCATCATCCTCTTCTTGGAAATCCAACGCAGTGCTCAAGAGGTAGCAAGAAGAATTTCTGGCGCCCTTGCCGGGGAGGCTCACACAAGAGAAAGTCAAGCACCATACCAAGTACCCATCACAATCCCTATCTCCCGCATTACATTATTTGCCATTTGCCTCTCGTTTTCCTCTCCCCCACTTCACCCTTGCCGTTTTATTCGCCCTCTCTTTCCCAATCTCCTCCTCTTTTTCCCGTTCGCCCTTTTCTCGCTTGCTTTTTGTTTGTTCGTGCATTAGTTTGCTTGCTTGTCGTCATGACTAGTCTCATATCTTCTCCGTTATCTCCCGAGAATGAAGTTCTAAATTTTAAGCAAAGGGAGGGAGAAAATCTAAAAGACGCTTGATATAGAATTTGCAATGCTCAAAATAGATCTACCAGGAAGCAATCTACTTCAGTTCTTCTTCGTAATTTTTACGTAGGTGCTAATCCTTGGTATAGATATATCCTTGATACCATTACCGGAGGAATTTCTTGGGTAGCCATACTTTTGATTCTTATAATGCTTTAATAGATTTATTTGGCTCACCACCTCTTTTGGTTAATGGAACTATGTTAACTTTGGAGCATGTTATGCAAATACTTGAAATTATTGAGAATAAAGTTGCTACCATTGAATCAATTGAAAATCTTGATAAAAAGATCCACAATCAAATTACCCAATATGGATCTAAGGTAGGAATGACTTTGAAAAATATTAAAGAAAAGGAACCCATAGTTAATGAGAAAATAAATCTAGATTCCACTAGAATTAATAAACTTGAGGGTATCATTACCAACTTGGGAACCGCTTTTTCTTCCGTAAAAAACACACCAAGTTCGTCTACTAAAAATGCTAAGTTTATTTATGTTCCTAAGAATAAGGGCGAATCATCTAGTAAGGAAACTGCGGATCTTAAATCTATAAGTGTTCATCCCAATCTTTTTGCCATCATTAAGGAACCATTTGCTATGAATGATTTTTTTGATCTTTTTCCTAAAAATTTGATAATTACTAGAAAGAAAGAAAAATCTAAAGAAGGTAGATGCCTCATTGAAGAATTGCCTACCAAAGATGACAATACCTAGATCTATCCTTGCTTTTATGCCTAGCTAGGGGCGTTAAACGATAGTGCTTTTTGGGAGGCAACCCAATTTTATTTTTTGTTTTTTTGCTTTTGCTTCTGTTTAGGAATAAATAATCCATCTAGCCTCTCTTTAGATGTGGTTTTATGTTTTAATTAGTGTTTGTGCCAAGCTAGACCTATTGGATCTTCTTGGATGATAGTTATTTGATCTTGCTGTAATTTCCAGAAACTTTGTGCTCAGTGCCCGAATTATTAAAAATCACCAGAACGTGATAAAATACTGATTCCAATTGCTGCTGATCAATAAACAAATTGTCAAGGTCTTCGAACTTTGGTAGATTTTTTGGAGTTCCAGAAGTTTACGTTAGTTACAGATTACTACATACTGTTCTGTTTTTGATAGATTCTGTTTTTCGTGTGTTGTTTGCTTATTTTGATGAATCTATGGCTAGTAAAATAGTTTATAATCCATAGAGAAGTTGGAATACAGTAGGTTTAACACCAATATAAATAAAGAATGAGTTCATTACAGTACCTTAAAGTAGTGTTTTGTTTTCTTTCTCTAACGGAGCTCACGAGATTTTTATTGAGTTTTGTGTTGTGAAGTTTTCAAGTTTTGGGTAAATTCTTTTGATGGATTATGGAACAAGGAGTGGCAAGAGCCTAAGCTTGGGGATGCCCATGGAACCCCCAAGATAATCCAAGGACACCAAAAATTCAAAGCTTGGGGATGCCCCGGAAGGCATCCCCTCTTTCATCTACTTCCATCGGTAATTTACTTGGAGCTATATTTTTATTCACCACATGATATGTGTTTTGCTTGGAGCGACTTGTATTATTTGCGTCTTTGCTTGTTAGTTTACCACAATCATCCTTGCTGTACACACCTTTTTAGAGAGCCATACATGAATTGGAATTTGATAGAATACTCTATGTGCTTCACTTATATCTTTTGAGCTTGATAGTTTTGCTCATAGTGCTTCACTTATATCTTTTGAGCATGATAATTTTTGCTCTAGTGCTTCACTTAGATCTTTTAGAGCACGGTGATGGATTTGTTTTAAAGAAACTATTGATCTCTCATGCTTCACTTAGATTATTTTGAGAGTCGTTAATAGCATGGTAATTTGCTTAAATATTAATATACTTGGTATTCAAAATATGTGAAACTTTCTTTTGAGTGCGTTGAATACTAAGAAAAGTTTGATGCTTGATAATTGTTTTGAGATATGAAGATGGTGATATTAGAGTCATGCTAGTTGAGTAGTTGTGAATTTAAAGAATACTTGTGTTGAAGTTTGTGATTCCCGTAGCATGCACATATGGTGAACCGTTATGTGATGAACTCGGAGCATGATTTATTTATTGATTGTCTTCCTTATGAGTGGCGGTCGGGGACGAGCGATGGTCTTTTCCTACCAATCTATCCCCCTAGGAGTATGCGCGTAATACTTTGCATTGATAACTTCTAGATTTTTGCAATAATTATATGAGTTCTTTATGACTAATGTTGAGTCCATGGATTATACACACTTTTTCCCATCCTTCCACCATTGCTAGCCTCTCTAATACCACACATTTTTCGCCGGTATCATACACCCACCATATATCTTCCGCAAAACAGCCACCATACCTACCTATCATGGCATTTCCATAGCCATTCCGAGTTATATTGCCATGCAACTTTCCACCGTTCCGTTTATTATGACACGCTCCATCATTGTCATATTGCTAGCATGATCATGTAGTTGACATCGTATTTGTGGCAAAGCCACCTTTCATAATTCTTTCATACATGTCACTCTTGTTTCATTGCATATCCCGTACACCACGGAGGCATTCATATAGAGTCATACTTTGTTCTAAGAATCGAGTTGTAATTGTTGAGTTGTAAGAAAAATAAAAGTGTGATGATCATCATTCTTTAGAGCATTGTCCCGAGTGAGGAAAGGATGATGGAGACCATGATTCCCCCACAAGTCGGGATGAGACTCCGGACGAAAAATAAAAAAAAGAGAGAAATGAAAAAAAGAGGCCACAAAAAAAGAGAAAAGGCCCAAATGAAAAAATGAGAGAAAGAGAGAGAAGGGGCAATGCTACTATCCTTTTACCACACTTGTGCTTCAAAGTAGCACCAAGATCTTCATGATAGAGAGTCTCTCATTTTGTCACTTTCATATACTAGTGGGAATTTTTCATTATAGAACTTGGCTTGTATATTCCAATGATGGGCTTCCTCAAATGCCCTAGGTCTTCGTGAGCAAGCGAGTTGGATGCACACCCACTTAGTTTCTTTTGTTGAGCTTTCATATACTTATAGCTCTAGTGCATCCGTTGCATGGCAATCCCTACTCACTCACATTGATATCTATTGATGGGCATCTCCATAGCCCGTTGATACGCCTAGTTGATGTGAGACTATCTTCTCCCTTTTTGTCTTCTCCACAACCACCATTCTATTCCACATATAGTGCTATATCCATGGCTCACGCTCATGTATTGCGTGAAGATTGAAAAAGTTTGAAAATGTTAAAGTATGAAACAATTGCTTGGCTTGTCATCGGGGTTGTGCATGATTTAAATATTTTGTGGGGAAGATGGAGCATAGCCAGACTATATGATTTTGTAGGGATAACTTTCTTTGGCCATGTTATTTTGAGAAGACATAATTGCTTAGTTAGTATGCTTGAAGTATTATTATTTTTATGTCAATATGAACTTTTGTCTTGAATCTTTCGGATCTGAATATTCATACCACAATTAAGAAGATTTACATTGAAATTATGCCAAAGTATCACTCCGCATCAAAAATTCTCTTTTTATCATTTACCTACTCGAGGACGAGTAGGAATTAAGCTTGGGATGCCCGATACGTCTCCAACGTATCTATAATTTTGATTGCTCCATGCTACTTTATCTACTGTTTTGGACTATATTGGGCTTTATTTTCCACTTTTATATTATTTTTGGGACTAACCTATTAACCGGAGGCCCAGCCTGAATTGCTGTTTTTTGCCTATTTCAAAGTGTTTCAAGAAACGGAATATCAAACGGAGTCCAAACGGAATGAAACCTTCGAACGTGATTTTCTCACCGAACGTGATCCGAGAGACTTGGACCCTACTCCAAGGAACAAAGAGGCGGTCACGAGGGTGGGGCGCCCCTGTGGTGCGCCCCGCCTCGTGGGCCCCCTGTTGCTCCACCGACGCACTCCTTCCTCCTATATATACCTCACGCACTTCAAACGATCGAACAGGAGCCAAAAACCAAATTCCACCGCTGCAACTTTCTGTATCCACGAGATTCCATCTTGGGGCCTGTTCCGGAGCTCCACCGAAGGGGGCATCCACCACGGAGGGCTTCTACATCATCACCATAGCCCCTCCGATGAAGTGTGAGTAGTTTACTTTAGACCTTCGGGTCCATAGCTAGTAGCTAGATGGCTTCTTCTCTCTTTTTGGATCTCAATACAATGTTCTCCCCCTCTCTCGTGGAGATCTATTCGATGTAATCTTCTTTTTGCGGTGTGTTTGTTGTGATCGATGAATTGTGGGTTTATGATCCAGTTTATCTATGAACAATATTTGAATCTTCTCTGAATTCTTTTATGTATGATTGGTTATCTTTGCAAGTGTCTTCGAATTATCCATTTGGTTTGGCCAACTAGATTGGTAGTTCTTGCAATGGGAGAAGTGCTTAGCTTTGGGTTCAATCTTGCGTGTCCTTTCCCAAAGGATGTGGAAGGGGCAGCAAGGCACGATTGTATTGTTGCCATCGAGGATAACAAGATGGGGTATTTATCATATTGCATGAATTTATCCCTCTACATCATGTCATATTGCTTAAGGCGTTACTCTGTTTTTAACTTAATACTCTAGATGCATGCTGGATAGTGGTCGATGAGTGGAGTAATAGTAGTAGATGCAGGCAGGAGTCGGTCTACATGTCTCGGACGTGATGCCTATATACATGATCATACCTAGATATTCTCATAACTATGCTCAATTCTGTCAATTGCTCAACAGTAATTTGTTCACCCACCGTACAATACTTATGCTCTTGAGAGAAGCCACTAGTGAAACCTATGGCCCCGGGGTCTATTCTCATCATCTCAATCTCCATCACTTTAATACTTGCTTTGTTTTTAATTTTCCTTTTACTCTTTACTTTGCATTTCTATATCAAAAATACCAAAAGTATTATTTATCATCTCTATCAGATCTCACTCTCGTAAGTGACCATGAAGGGATTGACAACCCCTAATCGCGTTGGTTGCGAGGAGCTATTGTTTTGTGCAGGTACGAGGGACTTGTGTGTGGCCTCCTACTGGATTGATACCTTGGTTCTCAAAAACTGAGGGAAATACTTACGCTACTTTGCTGCATCAACCTCTCCTCTTCGGGGAAATCCAACGCAGTGCTCAAGAGGTAGCATGGTGCGCTAGGTCATGACCGGCCATGCCGGGGCCCTGAGCAGGGAGGAATACGGGTTTCTTAACAAATTTTTGCAGTCTCTCGACGCGTCCCAAGTCTGCAGCAGGGAAGCCTCATCAGGAGCTGGGAGATGTGCGCCCTCACGAGGTGGAAACTACTTCTGGCATATCGAGCTAAGTTATCCCTATATGCCTACGTAAAGTACACTTACGCCACAACACGACTCGGAAGCGATAAACATGGCATAAGGTAGAAAAAGCGTTAGGTTCATCATAAGCCCCCGCGGGGCCCCATACTTATTTCCTACGATGTAGGAAGGAGAGAAAGAAACAACAGGCAAAAGCGGCTCCTACGCCCGCGGCTACTCACGAGAATCAGCTCTCGGCACTTCCCTAAACTCAGGCAGAGTCCTCCTCGCGCTTCACTGGGGCGCGACGATGGGACGAACCTCCACCATCCTCGAAGCGAGCCCGACAATGGGGTGGTTGGTCATAGCCGCCACTGCTGGAGCTTTCACCGGAGGAGGAGCCCCCGCTGCCGGACGAGCCGCGGCCATCACCAAGGGCGAGCTCGCCCTCGTCTTTGTCGTGACCATCGCCAAGGCCGAGCACTTTGTCACCATCGCTGCCTTCAAGCAGCACCCAGCGCGGAGACCATCTTCCCTGAACACCCTCACGAAGAGGGTCGCGACGCCATCATACTTGAAGCGGAGGCAAACGTCTGCCAGCTCAAGCTCTCCAGACGATCCCTTTATCCTGGCCATTTTCGGTCTGGGGGCTCGACATCCTCGGCCCCTTTCCCCGAAGCTGTCGGGGCTTTGAGTACTTGTACGCTGTAATCGACAAGTTCACAAAGTGGCGGAAGTGGAAGCAAGGAGGAAGGTGACAGCACAACAAGTCAAGTTCTTCAGTTGATTGTTTGCCGTTTGGAATCCCTAACAGATCATCACCGACAACGCACGCAATTCACAAGCCGCACCTTCATGCAAGTACGCCCAAGATCTTGGCGCCAAGGTCTGCTTCGCTTCGCTGCTCATCCGAGAAGTAACGGTCAAGCGGAGAGGGCGAATCTGAAGTGCTGCGCGCGGACTCAAGACCGAACTTTCGACAAAGCTGCACAAGTGCGAAGAAACTGGATTGAGGAGCTGCCGGTGGTTCTTTGGTCGAAGCAGGGCGACACCAAATCTAGCCACTGGCCGACACCTTTCGCTCTAGTCTATGGAGCGAGGCAGTTCTCCCCACGGAACTCAGATACGGGTCACCTCGAGTACTCGCTTATGATGAGCTTCAAGCAAGAGCAGTTGCGACAAGATGACGACTGCTCCTTGAGGAGGACCGTCTTCGGGTGTTGTTCGAGCTGCTCGATACCAAGAAGCTTTGCACCGCTACCATAGCCGCAAAGTTAATGCCAGAAGTCTCGAGGAAGGCGACCTTGTTCTTCGGCGCGTTCAGTCCGCCAAGAATTCCAACAAGTTGACGCCGAAGTGGGAAGGCCCTTACCGGAAGGAGAAGATGATGGTGTGGACCAAGCGTCGCTCGAGGAAGTTTCGCCTTACCGGGAAGCAAACGACAGAAAAGCTAAGTTGCTAAAGCTTGAGCAGTCAGTTTTAAATTTTTTTAAGTTATCTTCCTCGAACGACCGTACTTTGTATGGAAAACCTATGCGCGGAGGAACCAACTCGTAGCTAGTTGCGCCTTACTTTGTTTCAATCCGCTCAACAACTTAAGTGAGCTGCAACTAGTCGCGACAAGGTTGCTTCTCGGAAGCGGCACCGCTTGAAGTTCTGACGTCCCTTTTCTCAACAACAAGAGCTAAGGTGCTGCACGACAAGTTCCCTAAAAGCGTGGGCAAAAACATACAAAGGAAGGAATCAAGTAAAGGAAATAACATAGCAATCACTACCCAAAATAAAGTTATGTTACAAGATAGCTTGTCGCAGCTCTAATTGATTGTTCTCATAACGTGATCAACAGCGACAAGGAAAAGAGAAAACGGGCGACCTAGTCTACGCGATCGCCCTCAACCCTCTTGATCTCGCTCACCCTGTCCACAATGGGTGCGACAAGGGTCTTGAGCGCCTCCACATCAGTATCCGGTGGCAAGGACTTGACGACGTTGGTGAGGTTGAGGCCTGGATTGCGGAAGGCCACCTTCATCAGCACCTTCTGAAGAGCTCCTGCGCAGATCTGGCGCGACTCGTCAGCCAGCTGCTTTGGGATCTCTTCCCGAGTCGCTGGAGGGCCGCCACCACGCTTTTGAAGAACAAGCTGAGCTTGGCGCTGGGCTGGAGGTGCTCATCGAAGAATACCCAAGATCTACCATCCCGGCTCCGCTAGCTCCTGTCGATGGCAGCGGCAACATCCACGAGACCTTCGGTCCAAGGCTCCACATTCTCCTCAAAGGTGTTCTGGCGGCAGAGCACTTTCCAACAGCACCTCGTCGGCTTTGATCTTCTCAACAAGGCCACCTCCGCTCCTCGGCGCCGTCCCAGCGTCTGAATCAAAGTAGTCAGCTTTCAGCTCGAGATCCGCGTTGAGTCCTTGGCGGCGCTGAGCTCCTTGCTCCTCTCGGCGAGACGGCCCTGTAGCTCGCCAAGAGTGTAGGCGTCCTTCTCGCGCTCATGCTTGAGTGCAGCAAGCTCCTCGCTGCTCGCCTTGAGATCGGCCTCCAGCTGCGTCACCTTCGTCTCCAGCTCCTTCTTGGCGGCCTCAGCAGCTGCGGCGGTATCCTTTGCTTCCTTGAGAGCCCCGCCAAATGTTTGCTCGCGCGCGGCAAGCTCCTCCTCATGGCTGTCAAGATTGATCTTCCGCTGCGCCAACTCGCCTTCTTGCGCAGACAGCTTCTCGGCAGCAAGCCGCTGCTGCTCCTCAACCTCAGCCTTCTCGAGGATGAAAGCTTTGCGCTCCTCGACGAGTCGCTCCTGCTCCTCTGCCAAGGACCGGAGAGCTTCTTGGTTGAGGCCCCGGAGCTCCTCCGCGCGCTTCTCGATGTCCGCTCCCGCCTTCGCGACAAGCGCTTCCCGGGATTCCAGCTTGGCTTGTCGGGTGCGGTAGAGCGGCAGCGAGCTTCCGCAATAGCTGCTCCTCCTCAGACTTCCGCTGCTGCTTGGCTTGGCGCCAGCGACCAGCGTCCAGCCAAGGCGAGCAGCTCTTCGTCAAAGGTCTCTCTTCGACCGGGCGCCTGAGCTCGACGCCTGTGGAGCTTGATGAAGACGCCATCGCCGGCCTTCGATAGGGCGCTGGCTGGGGCTTTGAGCTCGACACTGCAAGAAGCCAAGCGGAGGGATCGGCGGTCGGTGCAGCTGGCTCGACGCCTCCTGCAGCCTCAGGGCCGCAAGTCGATCGCGGACTCCTCGCCCGACCTCGCAAGCAGCAGCCTTGGTGACCTCTTCGCCAAGGGGCTCGTCAAGACCAGCCTCCTCTTCGATGGCGGCGGTGTCGCTGGTGTTGCCAAGACGCTGCCCTCCTCGGGCCATGCGACCTCGTTCTCCATTGGCTCTGTAGCATGGATCTGACGACCAGAAAATGAAGAAAAGTCAAGCAGATATTCAAAAAGAAAATCAGAAGAAGAAGAACACAAGGGGAGTTTTCAAGCAAGAGGATTACCTGTGCTAGGATCTGCAGCCGTGGTCTCAACCACCGGAGGGTCGCTGGTGCCATCCCTTGCCGGAGAACTGTCCCTTGCCGGAGAAGTCTCCCTTGCCGGAGAACGCTCCCTTGCCGGGGGATCCTCCCTTGGCGGTGTAGTTGAAGCAGATGGCATGTCGAGCGGCTTGAGGCACTCTGGGGGCTGCTCGCCCCTACACAAACCAGCAACATATATCAAGAAAGAAAGAGCACCCATGCACGCTGAAAGCAAGAAGTAAACCATATACTTACTACTGGGGCTGCGCTGGGGCTGCTTTGGAAGAGTTGCGGGTCCGGCAAGGAGGTCTCAGACGCGCCTCCTGCTGCCAGGTGGGTTCGTCCTCGATGACAATCACTGGGCCTTGGCTCTTCGACGCCTCTCCGGGCCCTTCACGAAAAGGAATGGGTTCGAATGAAGAAAATCAGATACAAGACAAAGCAACAAAGTCAAGAAATACAAGTACAACAAGGAATCTTACTCTTCTTCTTCTTCCTCGCCGGAGCTGAGCGGAGAGATCAAATTCTGGCTCGCCCGGTGCGACAGGCGGAGGAGGGTTCCTTGGCCGCTTACGGGGCAGCAGCGGGCACAGGAGGCCCCGCCCAGCTTCTTTCTGGGCGTGAGGTGCTCCAGCAGCAATGCTTGCTGCGGTGGGCGCGCCTGCTGCCCGGCGGTTGTTGGTCTGCCTGCCGCTTCGCCACGCCTCCGCCTTGCGAAGACGCCTTCTTGGTGGAGCTGGGGCTCGCCATGCAAGCTGCTTGAAGGTGGGAGGAGGCGCCCTCGGCGGCTTCGCCGATTTAGCCTCGTGCTCGCAAGCTCTTCCTCACCGCAAACTCCTTCGCTCAACAAGGCTTGCCGCCTCGCTGCCTCTGCCTCCTCCATGGTGAATCAACTCGCTCATGCAGCGGCAGCCCTCTGCCGCCTTCTTCCAGCTGTGGTGGCGCGCGCTGCATCTCGTCGTCGCTGGTGTCACGGTGAGGCCCTCTCGCTCATCGGGCGGACCGCACTTCTACCAGGCTGTCAAAGAACTCCCGACGACGCCATCTGCAGGCTCTTGCCAGGTTGGGACAATTCCATGCGAAGTCGCAAAGGGCATCATTGCACGGATGCGGTCGAGCGAGGAATTGTTGCAGAGCGAACGACACCCCTCGGCAACCTGAACATCTCGGGATGATCAGATCAGCTTGAACAGCTCCAAGAGCATCGCGGCCCGCCCAAGACGTTGAAATTGAAGTTGAGGCCCGGCGCAGCCTCATGATATCCGCCGCGTTCTGGAACTCCCAAGCAGGTCTCCTCCTCTCCTGCAAGGGGGCAATGCGGCGGCGAAGGAAGTCTGCGCCAACGGTGCCTACGGTGAGCCCGGCAACCCTGAGGCGCAAGATCCGGGTGACGGCAATCTTCAATCTAGCATCTTCCGGGGCCACATTACTCCAATCGTTGCCGCGCACTATTGGGGTTTGGCGCTGGGCGGTAAAGGGCTGCGGGTTCTCCTCAACAATCCAACACCAGTCTGCCCTCCACTCCTCCCACTTGTTGCGGAGCTCTCCCTCCAGATAGGCTTCCTTCTTGCCAATCCTTGAGATCCAAGCAATTCCTCCGGCAAGTGGCTCTCCTCTCTCAACTCGGGGCATGAAGAAGTGGCGAAAAGGGCTACGCTTGGATGGATTCCCACAAAGTTTTCGCAGAGATGTGCGAAACCGCCATGGTCGTAACAGCATTGGGAGTGAAGTCAAGGAGGCGGAACCCGTAGGTGTTCATGATGTCACAGAAAAATTCAGAGAAAGGCGGGCAGAGCCCGCAGTAGAAGAACATGCTAAGAAAGGGTACCCAGTTGGAGCTAGTTCCGAGGCGGCAGCTGGGAGTACCTTCGCGGCGCGGATGCGCCTCCGCTCCGACCAGAAGAGGTAGTAGTACTCTCTCGGATCCTTCGCCATGAAATGAGGGGGGAAGATGGCCTGCCCTACCAAGAAGGCCATGAGCTGGCTGCGCCTCGGCCGACTTCACAGCCTTCCCCTTGTCGGCTTTCGGAGCCATGGCGGAGGTGGTGAGGGGGGTCGACGGTGTTGGTGATGCTGGTGGCGATGGGGGGCGGAGCGCTGCTCTTTTCAGCCTTGGGAAGAAGGGGGGACCAGCGGAGGTTTTTCGAGATTGGACAGCAACTGGCGAGGTGGGCGAATTGCCCCTGTTTCCCCTGCTTATAAAGAGGGAGGGGGCGGACGTTCCGCCTTTCCGAATAAAGAAACCCCCCACGATCTCTCCCACGACGCCTAGATTCGGACGCGTGCTGCCTGTGGAGGGCGTGGTGGGTCCGGAGTGAGTTATGGTGTAACCCAGGCCGCGTGCCGTGCCTATTTTGGGCCTGGCCCAACAGCGCTCGGCACCGTGTGTGGCCCAGGCCCGGGGGCTCCTGTCGGTGTACTAGAGTAGGGGTACCCTAGTATCCCGAACTTGTGCACGGGCAGTTGCAGCACCCCGCGGCAAGGCTTGCCGGGTGACCGCCGAGGTCCTCCGTGGTTCCTTTGAAGCCATTCAAGAACAAAGTATTCAAGCCAAGGAGACAAGGCCCCGGCAAGAGGAGCTTGCCGGGAAGGCCACCCAAGGCACCTAGGAAACAAGGCCCCGGCAAGAGGAGCTTGCCGGGAAGGCCCGGTGTCACGCCCAATATGCGACCCTATCCAAAAGGAACTCGAAGGTCCCACCAAGGATAGACCCGCATATTGGAAACGCTTTTGCAAGGTGGATATCATTACATCAACATTACATAATAGATGGGGATACATACATAAGGCACAAATGCCACAAGGATACATCAACATCATATACAAGATCAACATCCGACTACGGATGAAACATAAACAGAAACTCAAACGACATCCACCCTGCTAGCCCAGGCTGCCGACCTGGAACCTATGCCCTGATCGAAGAGGAAGCAGAAGAAGAACTCCAAAACAAGCAAACATCACTCTCACGTCATGATCATCGTGAAACCTGTACCTGCAACTGGTGGTGTAGTAATCTGTGAGCCACGAGGACTCAGCAATCCCATTACCATGGGTATCAAGACTAGCAAAGCTTAAAGGGAAAGGAAGGGTAAGGTGGTGAGGTTGCAGCAGCGACTAAGCATATATGGTGGCTAACAAACGCAAATGAGAGCGAGAAGAGAAACAAAGGAACGGTCGTCAACTAGTAATGATCAAGAAGTGATCCTGAACTCCTACTTACGTCAGACATAACCCAAGAAACCGTGTTCTCCTCTCGATCAACCCCGAAAAGAGACACTCACGGTTACGCATTACGGTTGGTGTATTTTAATTAAGATCAACTTCGGTTTTCTACAACCGACATTAACAAATTCCCATCTGCCACATAACCGCTGGCACGGCGTTCGAAAGTTCAAACCCTGCAGGGTGTCCCAACTTAGCCCATGATAAGCTCTCGCGATCAATGAAGGATATTCTTCTCCCGGAAGACCCGATCAGTCTCGGAATCCCGCTACAAGACATTTCACAGAATAAAACAAGACCAGCAAAGCCAGCCTGGATGCGCCGACAATCCCGATAGGAGCTGCACATATCTCGCTCGTGGCAACACCGGATGAGACATCCTACGAGTAAAACCAAACCTCGAGTTGCCACGAGGGGGCCCCAGAGTCTACTCGGTTGGACCAGCACTTAGAGAAGCACTCGTCCGGGGGGCTAAATAAAGATGACCTCGAGAGAGCGACTCCCAAGGGAAAAAGTAGGTGGTGGTGAGGCAAATGGTAAAACCAATGTTGGGCCTTGCTGGAAAAGTCTTATTCAAAGCGAACTGTCAAGGGGTCCCATAAATCACCCGACCAAGTTAGGGACGCAAAATCCGGGAACATAATACCGATATGACGGAAACTAGGGCGGCAAGAGTGGAACAAAACACCAGGCATAAGGCCGAGCCTTCCACCCTTTACCAAGTATATAGATGCATTAATTAAATAAGATATATTGTGATATCCCAACAAGTAAACATGTTCCAACAAGGAACAACATCTCCATGTTCCAACAAGGAACAAACTTCATCTTCACCGCAACTAACAACGCTATAAGAGGGGCTGAGCGAAGCGGTAACATAGCCAAACAACGGTTTGCTAGGAAGGGTGAAAAAGGTTAGAGGCTGACATGGCAATTTGGGATGGCTTGAGCAGCAAGTGATAGGTAGCGCAGCATAGCGATAGAACGAAGCAACTAGCATAGCAATGATAGTAGTGAGATCCAGGGTAGCAGTCATCTTGCCTGAAATCCCGCAAGGAAGAAGAACGAGTCCATGAAGAAGATGAACGAGTCCATGAAGAAGATGAACAGATCCATGAAGAAGATGAACGGATGAAGCCGAACCAAGCGTAGACGAACGAATCCTCACGATCGCAACGTAACAGGAACTAAAAAGAAGAAGCACACAACATAGTAAACACACCACACATGAACAAGACATGATGCACAAACAAGCATGATGCATGACAAACCTAGGATGAGGCTACTCATGGCAAGAGATGATGCAAACAAGAGCAACACATCAAGACAAGTTTAAATGAGGCCGGAAACAACATAGAACAATATCGGTAAGTCCTCATATGCAAATTTCGAAATTGGTCCAGATCTGAATAACTTTATGTTCAAGTTGTTAAACAGCAAGTTAAGATGCACCAAAATGATCTACACGAAATTCTAGTCAAGTTACATATAAAGTTCATTAGATTCGGAGCTACGGTCTAGAAGATATGAGCAAAACAAGATAAACATGACATTGATGCAAAATGCATACAAACATCAAGCAAACACCTCAAAACATGGATACAACATGATAATATGAAGCTACATGCAAAATCAAGCAAGTTTCATATAGAGCACACTCAAAACGGAGCAACGGTTCAACACATACACCCTATACAAGTCATAGTAACAATCTGTCCAAAACAGCAACTCGGCATATTGCAAGCATCAAAACAACATGCTACAGCACCACAATATGAAAACAAAAGGCATGGGCATGATCTACAGGTAAAGCATTACAAAACATGAACACTGAGCTATCTCCAGAAATGACTAGAACATGCTCAAAAACACATGTCAAGATTGCAAGTAATAACAATTTCAGGCATTGCAGAAAATAACATCAGGTTGCAATGTTTAGAGCTATGAAACAACATGCTACAGGAACTTATCATGGCAAATAAAGGCATGGCATGAATCTACTAATTGCATAGAACAAAAGTCCTTTAGTGACCATAGGCCAAAAAGGATCAGAAAATATAGTAACACCCATGTCAATATTGAAAGTTTCGTTAACAGATTCAGCAACATGGCATGTCAAAAACTGATAACAAGTAGGCATGTTTACAAGCTCAATGCACTCACTACAGAGCCTTAAATGATAAACGAAGCATACATACATCAAGAAGACATGGCATAGAAGACATACATGGCAAAAACAATAACATAGCATACATGGATCAACCACAACAACCTTGGCAAAATTGAATAACCTGTAAACAATCTGCCAGGAAACATTTGATAGCAAAAGTAGAGCTCGATTGACTCAAGCTAGAATACTCCATAATTGCAAACAAGGGCATGGATGGATAGAGCAAGACATGCTTAACAAAACATCCTTACTGAAGTATCTCAAAATATGCATGGATCTCTCGGTAGCATCAAGTAAACATGGCATCAAAATAACAGCAAAACAGGGCTGAAAACAGCAACAACAAGACCCCTAGTTTGCATGCTTGTGCTAGTCACCACATAGATCACAAAAATACATAGCAAGCACCACTGGAAAGAAGACATGGCATATTACAAAACACATGTAGGACTCAAGTCCATAGGATGCACACATCAATCATGGCAAAAATGACAAAAGTGCATGTTCTGATAAAAATCAGAAACTAACATCACATAGCACTCTTGCAACAGCATTTCGGGCATCAAGATGAGCTCAAATGAAAATGATGCAATGAGATGAAATGATCTACTCTTTGAGGCGAACATTTTGACATATTACACACACGAAACGGAGCAACGATGACAGAGTTACGATGCGATGAAAATGGAACAAAATGTTAGCAGATAAAAGACTTAGACATTTCGGGGAAGGGGAAAAAGTCAACCGGCACGGATTACGAGGATCGCCGGATCTGGCCGGAGCTCGGCCGGAGGGGGGTCGGAGGAGGCGGCACCGGCCCGGATCTCGCCGGATCCGGCCGGCGGCGGGCTGACGACGGCGTCGAGGCGGCTGCGGGGCCGGGCGCGCGCGCCCGGTGGGGAGAGCTGCGGGCGGCGACGGCGGCGGCGGAGCGCTGGCGAGCGCCGAGGCGGCGAGGGGGGCGGGAGACGCTGCCGGGAGCGGCGGGCGGCTGGCCGCGGAGCGCGCGGGCGCGAGGCGGCGCAAGACGGTCGCCAAGGCCGGCGAGGGAAGCGGCGACGAGGCGCTGGCGATCGGGCGGCGGGCGGATGGGCGATGGCGCGCGCGGGCGGGCGGAGGGCGGCGGGCGCAGCCGGGCGGGCGTGGGTCTGGCGGGCTCGACCTGCCTCGGGGCCGCGCGTGGGGTGGAGAGAGAGAGAAAGGTGAGGCGGCGACGGGGATTGGCCGGGCGCGGCGCTGGCTGAGGTGGCGGTTCCGGATTGGTCCGGGCGACGGGAGGCGGGGCGGACATGTCCGCGGCGGGTGGACACGTCCGCCAAGGAGAGGAGAGGTTGGCTAGGGTTTGACTCGCGCTGAATCCGGGAGAGGCACACATATTTATAGGTAGAGGGAGCTAGGAGACTCCAAATAAGGTGCGGTTTTCGGCCACACGATCGTGATCGAACGACGGAGAGCATGGAGGGGAGTTTGCTGGGTTTTGGGCCACTTTGGAAGGGGTGTTGGGCTGCAACAAAAGAGGCTTTTATGTTACTTGTTAACCGTTGAGTACCAAACGACCTCCAAATGATCCGAAACTTGACAGGCGGTCTACCGGTGCTATACCAAGGCCGCTTGACAAACCTCGGTCCATTCCGAGACCGTTTAATACCCGCACACGAAAAGAGGTAAAAGGGGGGCGCCGGGAGACATAGGAGTGCCGGATTGGAAAACGGACAACGGGGAGAATGCTCGGATGCATGAGACGAACACGTATGCAAATGCGATGCACATGATGACATGATATGAAATACTGATGATGACATGGCAAAGTGCAACACGCAAGCACATGACAAGGCAACAACGACGAATAACTGACGGACACCTGGCGCATCGAATCCGGGGCGTTACACCCGGTGAGCGACAAGCTTCCGGACGCGACAAGTCAACAACCGCGGCAAGGCGCTTGCCGCGGCAGGCTACCACTTTTTCCCACGCCCAAAGACATCCACCAACGTGTCGCCTCGACCTTTCCAGCGCTGCTGCAAGAGGTTGTGCGGCCAGCAAAGCGCGGTGGCAAGCGGCGCTGACAAGATCGCCATCGTGGCAGGCGGTGGCGCCCCTGACGGTCCCTGTTTGCACTGTTTAGGCGACACAAACGGGCATTTAATGCTTTTGTCCCCTGCCGTCAGGGTTAGGTATGGTACACTGTACAAGTAGTTGTACCAACCGCACTCTTTTTCCATTTCTACCCTGGTCTACGTTGCCACCTGTCGGTGACCCCTTGAGCATATAAAAGGAGGCCCATGCGCAACGTAGAGGGGGGTTCGAAAGTCTAGAAACCAGAAGATACACACGCTAGGTCTTGTAGCACTCGGCGCTCCCTAGCAAGAACAAAATACACTCATACATGCAGCAGTAGGAGTATTATCTCTCCGGAGAGCTCCAAGCTGGGTAATCTGGTCGGTGTTTCACCTCGATCGCTCTTTCGTACGATCTCCGCCTCACCGAACCGAAAGGGGCTCGGTCCGCCGGTCCCATAGGTGTTCGTGGGTCAGATTAGCTTCCCCGACAACTAGTTTCAACCATTCTGTAAATCAAGCATAACAACTAACCAATATTTAACAGAATATAACTAACTCAATAATTATTTAAATGCATGGATTAATCATTTCATTCAAGTAAGAAAATCACAAATATTGAAATGGCACTATTAAAATGTTGGTGTGGCTTGCCTTAGTGCAGATGAGGTTCACAAGCCTCCTGGTGATCCTCAAGACAAGCCTCACCCTCTGAAAATGAATTTAAACAAAAAAAGCAAATATCAAGAACATTTCTGAAAATCACCAGAAATTCTAAACAACTCAGAAAAATCTCATCTTCGGTGAGCTGCTAGATTTCATATCAAAGAACACAATGCAAACAAGAATCAATTCATTTGGACTTATGGTTGAAGAGTTATAAATGTTTGAAGTGTTCTGTAAATTCAAATGAATTTGAATAAAAATAAATAGACTGGGGGGTGACGTGGAAGGCATAAAGCCCAGGGGTGCCACCACTGTACCGCTTCGCGCGCGTACAGAGTGGCCGACTAGCGGGCCCCGCTAATCAGGTGGGGGAAGAGGGAGAAAGAAAGAGAGGAGGTCAGCAGCCACGGGAGCTCGCCGCGACGAGGGCTCCTTGGCCCAAACGAGAGGGAGGGATGTCAAGAGGGGGTTGAGGCGCACCTGCCCGTACCCGTAGCGTAGCTAGGGGCGGTCAGACGGCGTCGGAGTCAACCTCGCAAGCGGAGGCAGAACGTGGAGGTCGTCGGAGTTGAGGAAGACGGCGAGCAGAGGCCACTCCAGGGGCGCCAAGCGGGTGAGACAGCCTCACCAGAGAGAGGCGAAAGCCATGGAGGGGTCTCCCAGGCCTGGGAGGGGCTGGAGCTACTTCGGTGACCAGAGGGGATCACCGTCGAGCTCGAGCTCGGGGACGGCAGCCCGAGGCCTGCCCGGCCGAGCTACGGCTTCTTACACAGTCGTGGAGTGTGTGTGAGGGCTGGATGGTGCTTGAGGAGGCTGGGGGGGCTCTATTTATAGGCGAGCGGCGAGGGTGCTTGCCCGCCGGTGGACACTGTCCATCAAGGCCGGCGCACGAGCGACGCTGCGAGAGGGGGAGAAGGCGACAAAGGTCACGCGCCACCGTGGGCGGACGGAGACGAGCATGTGATCAAGAGGATGGCGATTTGAGCACAAAGGCGCCCACATCTGCTATTGGCCGGACCTTGCCCGTGCTTTCGCCGCGGGCGAAGCTCGCGCGGCGAGCGCCGTGGAGGAGTTAAGGACGTCGAGACGATGATGGTGGCGAGGTTTGGCATGGTTGGGCAGGCGGGGGAAGCGAGCACGCGCGAACAGAGCGTTCGGCGGCACCCAGAGCGCATCGACACGCATGCCTGGCATCGTGGACACGCGTGGTCACCGCGCGAACTCTCTCCTCAGGCCAGCCTTCATCCAAAAATCATGTTTGGCATGTTGTTCGTGGTGGTTTTGAAGTTTACCACGGTTTGGTTTGGATCCAGGTGCAGTAGAGAAGATTTTACAAGCCAGGTAAGTTTCTGGTCAGTAACTTTGTGATGTTACTGTGGTCAAATGGCTGGGATTTTGAAGCTGTGCTTTGGAGGCTAGTTATAAGTTACTAAGGTAAAGATGCACAAGAAATTTCAGGTCAAATGGAGCAAGTAAAATGGTAGTTGCTGTAGAAACCACCATTTCTGTCCAGAACAGAAAAGAATTTCTATAGCAAAAACATTCCAAAAAGTGATGAAATATTTTTGCTCAGGAAGGTGCACTAGGGTTCACAGAATATTTGTGAATTATCTCAAATTTTTCTGAGCCATAAAAATTGGGGTTGCTTTGAAGCAAACAGATCTGGCTTAGGATTTTTGAGAGAAAATGAATAATTTTCATTTAAGAAAAATATTCCAAAGATTATTTTAGGGTGGGTTATAAGTGAAATGATGATTTAGGAGGGAAGTGAAGCACTTTGGTGAAAGCCAAGGATGCCCAAGTGTTTAAGTCCATATGCTAAGATTCAAGAACTCCAAGTTTCAAAAAAATTCAAATGAAAAATCAAGCAAATAAGAAAGGGCAAAACCCAGGCTGTCACAAACCTCCCCCACTTAGAATGAATCTCGTCCTCAAGATTCGGTTGCTTGGGAAAACCACTCTGGATACTGATCCCTAAGGAATTCTTCCTGCTCCCAAGTTGCTTCTGACTCTGTGTGATGCTCCCACTGAACCTTGTAAAATTTTCTAACTTTACTGCGAGTGACCCTTTCCATCCGATCCAAAATTTTGAACAGTCTCTCTTCATAAGTTAAATCTTTTGCCAATTCGATCTCAGCCATTGCAGTCCTTTTCTCAGGCGGGGATATGCATCGTCTCAATTGCGAAACATGGAACACGCCAGTATGTCGCCAATTCCAGGGTAGTTCCAATTGATATGCAATCGTACCCACTCGAGACATAATCGGGAATGGACCAATGAATCTGGGTGCCAGCTTTCCACGAGTCTGAAATCTCTTAACTCCTTTCATAGGAGTGACTCGGAGGTATACGTGTTCTCGGGGTTCAAAACTGACCTGCCGATGCTTTGCATCATAATAACTCTTCTATCGAGATTTGGCCAATTGCAGCCTGTCTTGGATTTCCCTAACTTCTTTCTCAGCTTCCAGCATGAGATCCGTTCCGAAGATACGACTATCTCCAGTATGAGTTAGAGGAGTGCGGCACTTACGGCCATACAGAGCTTCGTATGGTGACATCTTTAGACTGGTCTGGAAACTGTTGTTATAAGAGAACTCGGCATACGGCAAGCAGCCTTCCCATTTAGCGCCTTTGTCTAGCACACAGGCTCGCAACATATCTTCGAGTATTTGGTTTACCCGCTCTGTCTGAGGGTGATAGGCAGTACTATATTTCAGTGCTGTCCCCAAGGCTTGATGGAGATGGGACCAAAAAGCGGAGGTAAACAAAGATCCTCGGTCGGAAGTGATAGTTCGGGGTACTCCATGCAGACTGACGATCCTGGATACATAAAGTTGTGCAAATTCATCTGCTCTGTATCTGGTGCTGATCGGAATGAAATGAGCAACCTTGGTTAGGGTGTCTATTATAACCCAGATTCCATCCTTGCCTCGCTGAGTCCTAGGCAATCCTGTGATGAAATCCATGCAAACGTCATCCCACTTCCACTGTGAAACTGGCAGCGGTTGGAGAAGTCCGGCTGGCTTCTGATGATCTGCTTTCACCTTGTTGCATATGTCGCAACAGGCTACAAAATAGGCAATGTCTTTCTTCATTCCATCCCACCAGAATATTTGTCTAAGAACCTCATACATCTTCGTACCTCCCGAGTGAATGGAATATGCGGATTCGTGGGCTTCTGACATGATTTTCTTCTTCAAGTCCAGTTGATTTGGCACACAAATGCGTCCACGGAATCAGAGGGTACCGAATTTGTCCTTGGATAAGTCAGAGGCCTGCTTTGCCATCTGGCCCTCGGCACGTCTTTGTAGATTGGTGTCAGCTGGCTGGGCCTTGCGGATCTCCATCTCAAGTGTGGGGGTAACTTCCAAGATATTAGCGAGGCCAACATCTATGATGACCAAGTTGAGCCGAGCGGTCTCCTCTTGGAGTTTGGTGGGCAATGATTCCAATATGGCATTTAAGCTGTCAGGCTTTCGACAGAGGGCATCAACAACGACATTGGCCTTGCCTGGATGGTAATTTATTCCAAGGTCATAATCCTTGACCAACTCTAGCCATCTTTGCCGACGTAGATTTAAATCTGGCTGAGTGAAAATGTACTTGAGACTTTTGTGGTCGGTAAAATTTGGCACCTTTTTCCAATGAGGTAGTGTCTCCAAATTTTTAATGCATGAACCACTGCAGCCAATTCCAAATCATGAGTAGGATAATTTCCCTCATGGAGTCGTAGTTGTCGCGATGCATATGCTACTACCTTGCTGTCTTGCATCAACAAGCAACCAATACCTTGTCTGGAGGCATCGCAGTACACATCAGAACTGTGATAAATGTCTGGAAGAGTCAATACAGGTCCGGTTGTCAGACGTATCTTTAGCTCATTAAAACTCTTCTCACAGTCCTCTGTCCACTTAAACTTTGTATCCTTTTGAGCAGCTCCGTCATGGGTTTAGGAATTTTGAAAACCCTTCAATGAAACGACGATAGTATCCAGCTAATCCGAGGAAACTCCGGATCTGTGTCACGGTCGTAGGCGGTACCCGATCGAGCACATCCTTTACTTTGCTCGGGTCCACAGCTATACCTTCACGGATAGTACATGTCCGAGAAACCCAACTTTCTTGAGCCAAAATTCGACTTCATGAACTTGGCGATAGTCGATGGTCGCGAGCCGCTAGTAATCGCCGGAGGTGATCCTTGTGTTCTTCTTCACCCTTGGAGTAAATGAGGATGTTATCGATGAAGACTACCACGAATTTGTCGAGGAAGTCCATAAATACTTTGTTCATCATATGCATGAAGAAAGTAGGGCATTGGTGAGGCCAAAGGACATCATCAGATATTCAGAAGACCGTGCCTCGGTAGTGAACGCGGTCTTAGTCACCCTGTGCATTTGGTTTTTTCGGTTTGATTCGGTTCGGTTTATATGGTTTTTGGTTTATACGGTTTTTATACTTTGGTTTATACGGTTTTATACATAGATACGGTTCGGTTTCGGTAATAACCATTTAATTTCGGTTTGGTTTCAGTAATAACCAAAATAACCAAAGTTGACGCGAATTTTTGAACGACAAATAATTTTTTTGTCACATGATTCAGTTCATGTATGTAGGATAGATTTTTTCTTGTGTGTACTGTGTACATAGATTGGATCGTTGGATGATGAGCATTAGGTGGCAACAAATATGAGAGATTAGGCAGGTTTTGGAGGTCCACGTGACTTTTTCCTAGGCATTACTAGTAGATGGCAGCACATAAGACTGATTACAAGAAGGAAAGAGGAAGCAGCAAAAAGAGGAAAGAGAGAAAATTCTGCGCATCTTCAATGGCCACGAGGCCATAACCCACCTGGTGGGACCTCTCCAGGCCGATCCTCCCAAGTCCTGACAAACTGATCAACATTTGTTTTTAGAGGTGACAAAATAGATCGGTTGCCTTTTTTCCGAGAAATAATAGATCGGCTGCCTGGAGGAGACGAAACAAAGCACTCTGCGCGTAGCTCGCTCAACAAAAGTTGCCTTATGGGCCGGATAGTTTAAGGCCCAAACAAGCACTGCATGCGATAGGAGGTGCTCTGGTCGGTTGGAGCTGCTGAGATTAGTACCACCTCGCCAGTCGAGCAGCAATGCGGTGGGCTGATAGCTATAAAAGATGGGGTCCCTGAAGTGTTGGACTCGTATCATGGGGTATTAAATCAGACTTCGGTTATTTCGTTTAACCGAATGGGTTTCGGTTTCTAACCGAAAAAACCAAATGCTAAATGGTTTATAGAATTGGAAACTGAAACCGGAAACTGAAAAAACCGAAGTTTCGTTTCGGTTTTTGGTTTCCGGTTCGGTTTTGCACACCCTGAGGTCTTAGGAATATCTTCCTTTTTAATCTTGAGCTAATGATATCCGGTCTGTAAATCGATTTTAGAGAATACCTTAGCCTCACTGAGCTGATCAGATAGATCATCAATCCTTGGCAGCGGGTATTTATTTTTGATGGTGACATCATTCAGCTGGCGGTAATCTATGCACATACGGAGACTACCATCCTTTTTGCCCACGAAAATTGCAGGTGATCCCCACGGTGAAAAGCTGGGACGAATATAACCTTTCTGGAGTAATTTGTCAAGTTGTTTCTTTAGCTCCACTAATTCTGATGAGGGCATCCGGTAATACCTCTTGTATAACGGTGCAGTCCCGGGCACAAGATCTATGGCAAACCCGCCTCGATCCGTGGCATGCCCGCAGTTCTTCCGAAACACATCGTGGTACTCACCGACCACAGGAATAAATTCCAATTCAACCACAGCAAGGCACACTAATTCGCTTGGGTATATTCTTGCGAGCATAGAATTTGGTGAGCTTCCCATTCAGACTGGTCAGATTAACTTCTCGGGTTGCGCAGTTTGTGCAAACTTGATATTTGGTCAACCAATTCATACCCAATATAATATCCAACTTTTCAGACTCAATGATTATCAGAGATGTTGGAAAGTAGACCCCGTTGATATTGATCTCCAGATCACGGCAGACTAGATTGCTCTTGATTATATATCCCGGGGTTTGTACCAGCATATTTTTTTTGCCCAAAATTGCGCAAGGAAAATTGTTTTGGGCAGCAAAACTCTGAGAAATAAAAGAATGGGAAGCCCGAGAGTCAAATAAAATTATGGCAGGTATGTCATTAACAGAAAACATACCAACGACGACTTCTGGCTTCTCTTGTGCTTCATCAGCGGAGATATGATGCACGTGCCCGGTGAAGTTTTGCTGGTTTGGTCGCGACTCCATAAAGTTGACTTGTGGCCTGATTAGGGCATTCATCTTGTTGTTCTTGGGGCACTGCTTGGCATAATGCCCGTGCTGCCCGCAAATGAAACAAGAATTATTATGCTGATGCTTCTCATGCATTGGATTGGCCACAATATTCTTGACTTGAGTGGTGGTCTTGTTAACATTCTGCTGCCAATTTGGCCTGTATTCTACCTGAGTCTGCTGCCAGGTACGAGCCTTTTGCACAAGTTGCCCATCCTTCTTTGGATCAAACTTGCGCTTGTTGTCGTTAGTAGGCCTTTATCTGATATAAGCTTGTGCTCCCGTTCAGCAATGAACGCCTTGTCCACCAGAGTTTGGAAATCCGTGAAATCAAACATACTGAGAGCACACCGAAGTTGTGGATTTAAACCTCCAAGAAATCTGTCAATCTACCTTTCTTTGGTGGCCACGTCATACAGAGAGTAACGGGCCAAATGATTAAATTTTTGCAGATATTCAGCCACAGACTTATTTCCAGTAGAGTTATGATATTTTCAGAACTTATCCTTAAATTTTTCCCAGGTGATTTCCTCATCAATCGGCCACATGGCCTTTGTATTTTCCCACCATATGGCAGCCGCGCCTTCAAGGTAATGAGTTGCAAATGGAACTTTATCATTTCCTTCAATACGGGCAATCTCAAGCTTTTTCTCCATGGTGCGCAACCAATCGCCCCAGATCCAATGGGTCAACAATCGACCGAAACCGGTGGATTGGTCCTCCGAAAATCTGACAGCTTTGAGTGATGACCATTCTGATTTCCATTCTGTCCAACCGTAGCTTGAACACTTCTCAATATTTCAATCAGATCATTGTTCCTTTCTTCAAACATACGCAGAATTTGCTCTCGTGGAGGGAGGATCAGCGGTGGAGGTGGTGGCTGAACGCACGGCTCGAGAGAATGTCCCGCCTGTCGTAAGGGACTACGAACAGAGTTCCTCATGAACGCTAAGCACCGCTGCCTCCCTGTGTCATCCTATTGTGAATTTTTCCCAAGACAACACAATCGAGATGAGAAACACCCAAAAATAAAATTGGGGAAAAGCCAGCGACAAATCCCGGAAGAAAGCAGAAAAAAATACGGCGAATAAAGTCTCCACATAATTATACATAGACTCATACATGAAAAGTAAACAACATGACTGGTTCACTACTCTCATACATGCAACGAAACATCATGACTCGTACGACTACATCCATACATCATCCGCATAACCGCGAATACTCAAAGATACTACTGCTCGCTAGTGCTGCTGCGGCCTCCTCAAGCGGTCTCGATCCCGAATCGACGTGGTTAACGGAAACCTCTGGTTTAAGGTAACACGACGGCACCGCCGAGGGCTCTCCTCGTGGGCAGGGGTAGGATGAAGCATTGGGGCTACAGGGTGAGCGTAGAAGTGAGACCCACTCGGCAGAGTATCGAGAGGGTTCAAGGGTCGAGACGCCCGTGCTACTTGGGGAGTAACCGCCGAAATAGGGGAGCTAGAACTGACTGGGACATAACGGGTAAATCCCAGTGAAGATGGAGTAGTGGCGGATCTAGAAGTGACCAAAGTAGTGGCTAAAGCAAGACGAAAACGAAGCCAGCTCGAGCCAGCTTGTGGATCATGAGATAGCTAGCAAAGACATAACGAGCAAGGTGGCTAGCAACACTATCGCATCTCGGATCAATGAGAGGGAAACGGACACCATCACCGCCGTGCATAGATGGGTAGTAGTAGAAACCTGGTGGTTCTGCATTCGGACCTCTCGCTGGTGTCAAACCGCGGATCTCGGGTAGGGGGTCCCGAATCGTGCGGCCTAGGCGGATGGTAACAGGAGACGAGGGACACGATGTTTACCTGTGTTCGCCCTCTTGATGGAGGTAAAACCCACGCCCCGCTTGATTGATATTGATATTGTGGATGTTTACAAGAGTGGATTTACCACAAGATCAAGGAGGCTAAACCCTAGAAGCTAGCCTATGGTATGATTGTCGTGGTTGTTAGGATTGTTGTCCCACGGACTAAAGCCATCCGGTTTATATAGACACCGGAGAGGGCTAGGGTTACATAGAGTCGGTTACAATGGTAGGAGATCTACATATCCAGATCGCCAAGCTTGCCTTCCACGCCAAGGAAAGTCCCATCGGGACACGGGGAAGTCTTCAATCTTGTATCTTCATAGTCTTGGAGTCCGGTCGATGATGATAGTCCGCAAATGATAGTTCGTCGATGATGGTAGTCCGCTATCCTGACACCCCTAATCCAGACTCCTCAAGAGTCTCTCTAACCAGGCTTCAATGACGATAAGTCCGGGCGTATATTGCTTGGCATTGCAAGGCGGTTCCTCCTCCAAATGATAGAAGATTGGGAACACCAGATAGTGTCCGCTCGCAAAATAAATTCCACATTCCACCGTAGAGAGAATAATAATATATACACAAGTTCAATCACGACGCTTTCCATGGTATGACGCCACACCACTACCAAGTCATTACTCAAATTGTTTTTACTTTACCACCTTAGCGATTTAGCGGCGGTTTCTTTGGCACGCCTTGTCAAGCAGAGATCGTGTTTCCTTAATCCGGATTCTCATCAATACGGGCGTAGTAACCCAACGCGCCTCGCTCACCGCGCCTCTATCGGCGAGTCCGAACGGTCACGGAGACGGCTCTTGGTATTCTCCTCTTTATAATCGACCAAGGCTCGCTTTTTTCTTTAATCCACCATCGAATCTTCTCCACGCCCAAGTTCCAGCACCTAGAGCTCCAGATTCGAGCGCTTTCGGACCTTCAACGATGTTCGGTTCGACCTCCAATGTCAGGATGCCCTCCTCCGCCACGGAGGAGGATGTGCTAAAGCTGCGGAGGCCAAGTACTGCCTTTACGAGATTTCAGACAGGTTGCCTCGCCAAGGGCAGGCCATCCCTACCCCGAGCCCGGCGAGTATGTCGCCTTCAGATCCCACCTCCGCCGGGGTTTAGGCTTCCCGATGGATCCTTTGTGAGAGGGCTCATGTTCTACTATGGGTTGGAATTCCACGACTTGGCTCGAGTCCATCCTCCATATATCCGCATTCATTGTCATCTCGAAGCCTTCCTCCGATCACCCCACACTTCGCCTGTGGTCAAGACTTTCAATGTGGCGCCAAGATGATCGGGGCGCTAAGCGCAGTGGTGGCGGGGCGGCCATAAGTAGGAGGGCCGATGCCCTGCAGGGTCTCACTGGCTCCTTCCAAGAGGAGCTCGCCTGCTGGCAGCAAGAGTGGTTCTATATTACCGCTCCGAGGGGCCACAGAAAAGCCGCCGCCTCTATTCCGCTCGGGACCTCCACGACGATTGATGTCGTGGGTCAACCAAGGGCTCAACTGGAGGCCGTCAAAGGACGTGCCCCTACTACAGGGCCGGATTCGAGATCTCTTAACAAGGGAGATCGATATGGTGGTGGTGATGCAGGTTATGCTAATTAGGGGCCTCCTGCCCTGCAAACACCGTCCTCTCCGGCTATGGGAATTCAATCCGGAGGGCCCACGGATTCTTCAACACTTCATGGGTATGACACCCCTGGAGATGTATAACTTATTCTTCGGACCGCAAGAGGTGCGTCCGGAATTGAACGAGGATGCTGGACTAAGCTGCAATCGCCCGGATACTCAAGTAAGTAGTTCCAAGTCCGGACATACCGTTTGTTGGCCCTTCAATGATCCGCCTTATGACCGATCTCCTTCTACACAGGAGTGGATAGCGGAAGCAAAATTAATACGTGTCCGCCCTCCCCCGAGACCGCTACGGATCCCGTGGCTGGTCCGGATGTCGGAGGTTGCGCCGGAGGAAAGCGAAGGGGAAAGCAGAAAGCTACGCCTCGCCTAAGGAGGTTTTGAACGAGGGGGATCGAGAATCCTCCTACCAAGGGGAGAAGAGGACTGCCTCCGAGGACCTGGAAAAAGCCCCTAAACGGGGAAGAAATCTTCGCGGAGGGTCCTGCGTCCGGGGAGGTCCTGGCCGCACAATCTGCCTTAATGAGCCAGCCCTCCAACGAGCCGTAAGTAGAAAGAAAGGAGGTTTATAATAAGGGACATCCCTATTTGTGCTTCTGAGGATAACTAAAGTTTTTACCTTGTAGTTCGGATCTCCGTCCTTCGCAGATGAGCTCGTCTTCGGGGGACCTTCGTCCGGAGATGATAGAGAGCGAGACGCCCCCGTCCGGGGCACCGTTGGATAGGGCGGACGAGCCTGAAGTGTCGTCGCGGAGGGAGCCCCCGAGTGTGGCAAAGCCGGATAGTTCGGGCGCCAACTCGTAAAAGCGGTCAAGGATCTGCTTGAGAAGGCGTCTATCTCGTAAGATCAGCATGCATTGATGAGCATGGTGATTGAAAGGATTTCGTCACCAAGGCGGTTGTATGATGCCGCAGAGTTTATCAAGGGGTTTGAGGTACGTAAAATGACACCTTTTAACAGTTTTTGCATATAGAATGTGCCTCAGATAGATAGTAGCCCCGAGACTCGGTAGGTTGTCGATATCGACAGCATGCCGAGGATCAAAAATCGCAGGTTTAAATTCCCGTCGTGCCGATGCAGGTGGCGGGTCGTCCGGGGGCCAGCCGGACTGATAGAGTTGCTGAACTAAAGCGACAACTCGATGTGGTGGATGAAGACATCGCGCTGATCAACAGGCGACTTGATGAGTCGCAAGGTAAGTGTTACGCGCGTCACGTGGTAAGGGAGCCGCCAACTCCTTACAATATGTGCGTGAAATGCAGATAGTGCCGCTGCCGGGAGAGTCTTCAGCCGAACTTGCTCGCCAAGTAGCAGGCCGAAGGAGTAATGCGGCAGCCTCGAAGGCGGCCGAAGAGTTAGCGGTTGAAAGGGCGCGACACCGCCGAGCAGGGAATACATAGCTGAAATGGCTGTGAAGTTAAAAGAGGCTACCGACCGCAATGAGGCTCTTGGGAAGGAGCGCCAGCGGGCAGGAAGACTTGCGGAAGGCCACCGCCGGCCGAGAATGCCCGCTCTGCAATGCGGGCTATGAAGGAAGAGCTGCGCCAGTCGGCGAGATTGTAGCCGGTAAGCCTTTTCTCTGCGCCAAGGTTCACGGATTCAAAATATGCTCAGCTGGGCTAACTGTGGTGTCCGGAGGACCCTTATATGGACTTAGCAGCGAAAAGCGGCGGATGCCGCCAGCATTTTCGTCGGCGGGATCACCGACTGAAGAGCTGTTTTGGTCTCAATTCCATAGTCCGGAGCGCTCACTTCCGACCGATCGCTATTGAGTGGGCTGAGCTAAATAGGTTATCCGGCTTGCTATGGCGGATATAGTGACCCATATCCGCCGGATAAGCCTCACCAAGAGTTATTTTGGCTTATTGCAGCAATTTCTTGGGGCGGTGCCGCATATAAAGGCGATAAGCGGTCGGCCTGCATAGAGGGTGCGCGGATGGCGCCGCCGTGTGAAGACACATTGATAGAGATGGATGCCACCGCTGTTGCGACTCCGGTTCGGATAATAACCGGCTGCCCGCCGAGCACTATTTTGGCGAAGTGCCGCCGGTGCTCGTGGTAATAGAGTCGCAGTGCTCGAAAAATGTTACGTTCGAATGAACGTTTATATGATGTAAAAACGATTTTTATGATGTAAGCGCCTTTTATACTTGTGCGTTCAAGTAATAGAATATCTCCTTTGCGGCCGTTCATGTATACGTATGTATAACCTGAAAGATGGCAGTCGTCGGCTTCAGCCCCCACGCACAAGGTGCGAGGGTGTTCGCAAAAAATAGCGTGTTTTCACACTTAATCCGACGCCTCGGTCCTGTAAAGGAGGTGGTAGCATAGCAAACGAGGCAAACCGGACTATAATGCTTTATCACTTTCACTTAGCCATGGAGTTCGAGGGTGGGGCTACGACATAGCCCCTGGGGGCACCGTGCTCTCCGAATTCGGGCGCCAGATGTGCTGGCCGAAACGGCCTTTGTCAAAGCGGAGGAATCCTAAACATTCCCAAGGTCGATCGAGTGGTTGACCAGCTCTCGTCAGTATCATGACAGCTAGTTTTCCGCTTTCATCGAGGTGCTCGCCCAAATTAACTGGGGCACAATCGCAGTAGTTCTCCGAGCCGCTAGCCGATGATACGGAATGTAAGGCAGCAAAACACAGGAGCCGGGCAAACCCAACATTTGACCAAAGACATGATTCGAGCTGATGCATATAAGGCCTAACTCGAGACGCCGAACACTCCGAAGGTGTTCGGTCTTTATAATAGCGGGCAAAACAAAGCCCTAAGCCCCTTGTGTCTGTGTATCGGCAGGTTCTTCCGGCGCGCCGATGCCAAACGCCATCTCCACTCGGGTTATAATGAAAAACTAGGGATTATAGCAACAAGAGACAAGAAGAAAGGTTTACGAGGGTCTTAGTCTAAAAGAGTCCTTGCAACGGGTCCCTACCGCACGCCTGCGCTGTGTTCCGCGCAGCCGTATCCTCGGACGGGTGTGCACGCTGTTCATCTGTAAAAAGAGAGGAACTTGGTTGGAAAAGAAATCGTGCGAGAAAATGCATAAAATTTGAAATATAGATTAAGAAAGCTGGGCCTATGCTAGCTCATTATGGCTTGTATGTGCAAACCCTTGTGAAAGGGTGTGCAGCTAGGTACCCCTAGCTTATTTATTCCGACTCGCCCAGTTGTGTCCGGGTCTCAGCGCACTTATGATGAAACGATGCCACGTGGACCGCCATTTTAAGCGTAAGAGACGCGGAATGTGGTATTGCATTGAAGCGGACGAGCTTCCCGCCCAAGGGGTGCTTGATAGCTGGCTTAAGGGCCTGGCGCCACTCCTTTGAAGGAAGTGTGGCTATGCCGAATTGTGATAGGGTCTATCCCCACTTGCGGATTGTGTCCGGATATAGAAGGTTTAAGTCACTGCCGTCGTCCATCAACACCGTGTTAATTGCAGTCCGCTCATTATGGGATCGATATCGTGGCAGTCTATCCTGCGCCCGGATACTTCTCGACTGATCCAGATGGTCGAAAGTGATTGGTTTTGACATCCAACCTTGGTCCACTGGGTGGATCGTCCGACACTTGTCTTGGCGAGTGCCGTGTTGGCTTTCCGTGTTTATCACGTGAAGCAAGTTTACTGCTTTGACTTCTCGAGGGAAAGTTCTTTGACTTCCGGTGCTCTGCTGGTGGGGCTCGCCATTGTCCTCGCTATGATCGAGTTTCTTGTGTCCGCATTAAGTCTGCCGGACTGTTTAAAACCCAACAATTTCGTTGGTATGGTTTGTAGGCCTTCCGGGTATCGTGGATTTGACATATCCGGTCAAAATTTTGTTTAAATTTGATAGCTCGCTCTATTGTCCTTAAGACACCGTGGTTTTATTGTCCGCCGCGAGCTTTTGAATCCGCGTTGACCGCCAGTCCTGTGGGCTTTTTTTCTTTATTCCGCGCCGATCTTTTCAAGGCCGTGACTTTCCGCTTCCATCTCTCGATCTCGATGTACTCGTCGCTGGTGCTGCATCTTGCTAGCCAGTTGTCTTCCTCGCAAAAAGCGCGCCATGAGGCTTGTTAGCGCGGACATTGTTCTTGGCTTCTCTTAGCCGAGGTGTCCAGCGAGCCATTCGCCTCGGACGTTGTGTTTAAAAGCTGCTAAGGCTTCCGGTCCGGACAATCGACTATTTGGTTCTTTTAGGTAAGGAACCTGTTCCAGAATTGCTGCTACCGATTCTCCGGCTGTTGGGTTATATGACTCAGATCGTCAAGATCCGGAGGGCGGACATAAGTCCCTTGAAAATTTGTTTCTAAACGCTGCCTTCAAGCTCTTCCCAACTTCCAACAAGGTTTTCTCGAGGCTTTTGAGCCAATGCCGAGCTGGCCTTTGAGCTTGAGGGGTAGGTATTTTATGGCGTGGAGATCATCTCCTCTAGCCATGTGTATGTGTAGTATGTAGTCTTCTATCCAGCATCTCGGGTCTGTTGTGCCGTCAGATGCCTCTATGTTTATGGGTTAAAACCCTGCTGGGAATTCATGAACCAGCACCTCATCGGTAAAACATATGCGGGTGTGCGGCGCTCAGTATTTGGGTGTGCCGCTGTCTTCAACACTTGTCGTGGTGTGTTATTTCGGGGGGTCCTCTTTTTGGCCCGTAGATGGACCTAGTTGGGCCGTCCGTTTACCAGGATTATAATTCGCTTGTGTGCAGCCCCGCTTGTCGCTTTGGGCCCGCTATCGTTGTCTATCCGCCAGGCGGCCTCTTTATTTTTTGATTGCGAAGGCTCGATGGCTTCCTCGTCAAATTCTGGCAGCAACTTGCGCCGGGTAGTTTCTTAGTTTGATGGCCATTGCCATATTTGTTCTGCGGTCTTGAATACTTTGCTCCACTTCATTCTCGAGCGTGTCTTCCGCTGTTTTGAGCTTCCGCTTCTTCTTCAAACTTCTTGCGTGGCGACTAGTTTTTGCGATGTTCTTATGCTCGTGTTGTGGCCGGACTGTTGATTGCTCCGTGAAGGGGTTGATTATCCGCCTCGCCCCTGTTCGTCGTCTCGCTGGCTTGCCCTGCTCTATCGCTGGGTCGCTAGGAAGGCTGCTTTGATCGAGGCGGGACTTAGGGCGGCGCTTATGCCGCCGCTTTGGTTCTTTATCGGCGAGATTATCCTCTGCCGCGCCCCGTTGTTCCTCGTTATCGCTTCCCTCGGGTGTCCACCATGTATATGTCGTATGACGAGGTGGTCTTCCGAAGGTCCTGTAGGCACTTTGGTTCTGGAGTCTCCGCATCGCCGCCCATACCGCCGATGTCTTCGGAGTCGTAGTCGAGTATGTCGGTTAAATCGCCGGCGGTGGCTACGGTTGGTGGTGGTGGATCTGAATTTCTTCGCTCATCCGCGTCCCAACCGCCCCGGCCGTAGTTCGCCAGGCTCTCCGGATAGCGAGAGATGCTTCAATGAATTTATGATATCGCCAAGGGCGAAAAGGAAAGATGTCTGCAGCGGTGAACTCCATGATCGGCGCCCAATCGGATTCGACTGGCAGGGGCGCAGGAGGTTCGGAGTCCGGCAGGGAGTCCGGCACCTCGGAGTCATGGGCTTTATGTGGGACAAGGTAAGTGTTCGGCTCCATCGCTGTAGAAATTGCGGCTCCCGAGGCGGTGTCCAGCCATCAGTTCTCGATTCGAGCGATCGGCTCCGGACTATGAGTCGGAGCGGATCCGGGTGCAGCCTCCAAGGTGCTGTCCGGCGGCAGAGTTAGGTCATGCCCATTGTGACAGCGCGGCATGCTCGGCTGTGGCTCAGATCCATCGAGGATCAAGTCCCCGCGGATATCGGCCGTGAAGTTTAAGCTTCCAAACCTGACTCGACGGCCGGGCGAGCTGATCTGCTCCAGATGGCTGCGAAGTTGGCCAAGATCAGTAAGCCGCCGAATACTGAAGATCTGTCCGGGAGAAAGGTCTCACCCAGACTGCGCTGTTGTTGATCGAAGAGGCCATCAAGCCTATTGGTGACGCATACGGAGGAACTCTCAATGAAAGCACCAATGTCGGTGTCAAACCGCGGATCTCGGTAGGGGGTCCCGAATCTGTGCGCCTAGGCGGATGGTAACAGGAGACGAGGGACACGATGTTTACCTGTGTTCGGCCCTCTTGATGGAGGTAAAACCCACGTCCTGCTTGATTGATATTGATATTGTGGATGTTTACAAGAGTGGATCTACCACGAGATCAAGGAGGCTAAACCCTAGAAGCTAGCCTATGGTATGATTGTCGGGGTTGTTGTGATTGTTGTCCCACGGACTAAAGCCATCCGGTTTATATAGACACCGGAGAGGGCTAGGGTTACATAGAGTCGGTTACAATGGTAGGAGATCTACATATCCGTGATCGCCAAGCTTGCCTTCCACGCCAAGGAAAGTCCCATCGGGACACGGGGGGAAGTCTTCAATCTTGTATCTTCATAGTCTTGGAGTCCGGTCGATGATGATAGTCCGGCAAATGATAGATCGGCTGATGATGGTAGTCCGGCTATCCGGACACCCCCTAATCCAGGACTCCCTCAACCTCGTTGTAGCGAAGCTCGACAAGGACCTCGAATGTAGCAAACTGGACAACCTGAGAAGCGGTGGAGGCATAACCGCTCCGAGAAGTGCGAGTGTAAGAGCTGGAATCGGAACTAGTGTGCAGAGTGACCACTGCGTGACACTCATATACTAAATCAGCTAGATGCTCCCGGTACACACAATAGACTGGGTCGTCTCCGAGAGGGTACAGCCGACGCCACACGCTATGGCGAGGTGCGTGACGTACGGCATCAGCTGCAATCGCACCGAATATGGCACCGGAGCCATCTACACCCACAACCATTAGCAGGTTAGCATAAAAATATATAAACTGAATGCATGCAACGCAACAATCAGCACAAATTACTACCGGCACTCAACTTAAACTCGTATCTAACGTCCAGTTAACGCGTCATAGTCTAGCATGGCCCAATCGGTAGCTCGATACCAAGCGTTGTGGCACCCGGCTTAGAGCGACCGGTTTACCATGCATTGCCGGCCCGAGACCATGTCTTCCGGCAACACACAACATCTTGGTGCGTAAAAAACAACCGCTTTATTGATGCTAGCGGACAGAGTTTACATTACAACAGTTGTCGAGGCCAAGCAGCACACTCGGTGCGGCTGAACAATATGTACATTATTTAGTGAACATAAAGGGGCCTCGATCCGAACAACTACGTGGCAGCGGAATACCGTCGTGGTGGAAGCTCCATATCACAGGGACACCGATGTGGACACGATCTAGACTCGAACAACGCTCCTCTCCAACGATACTTTCCTGAAATATGGCATGACACGCCAGGTCAGTACATTGAATGTACTTGCAAGCTCACAACAGGCATAATCATAATGGCAAACAATATCATGATATTTAACCAATTATTAATAATGCAACACTATATGTCAACATGCTGTGATCATGCTCGAACATCCCTCAGGACAGCTTACCAACTATGATTACCTCTGGATCACGAACACACCACCAAAGTGGTCTTTCTCAAGAACAACTCGTGATCCTTACGGCGATCACAACCACGACCATCATTTGGTCCAAATGCCTCGATGGCCTTTCTGCCATCCATCAACAATGCAAAATTCATAGCTTAGTGTGCAATTTTTATTAGACGTTGACTCATGGTGGGACCTACTACGAGGTGTCCATGACCGTGGACTCGGCTATCGATAGATTACACACTCTGCAGAGGTAGCACACTGTACCCACACCACGGAACCCATGGCCTCGCACTCCCATTCGGGTGGACCAACGGCATTCCGACAAAACCCTTCCATTGCCACAGCACTCTCCCGGCCACTCCGACCCAAATCCCCAACGGGCTGGTCCTGGGTGGCCCCGTGTCTACCAAAGACACCCCGACCACCATCGTGGTCAAAACACTCCCACTCGGGGACTCGGTACCATAATCTCATCAACGAGCACACAAGATTATGCGTGCTTACCGGGCCAGGGCAAGCACGACATAACCTTCCCTAGTTGGAGGCACCGACCAGAGGTCGTGTCAATGGACCGAATCAAGGCCTTCCCACAAAGGCAAATGTGGTTGCACTGGAAAGAAACTCGATTCAGCGGCACCATGACCCAGTCAACGGTATATTCAAGTTGACTTATATTCAGGATCAACTTTAAACTAAAAATTAACGGTGTCATAGCATGCCAAAATGCAAAACAACACATGCATCATATAATGATAAAAATGACCGATGTCATCCATATACACACCAAGCATAAACGTCAACAACTCATATTACTCTACTTGCTCAAAATGACTCACAACTTAACCAAAATATTTTGCAACAAGTTTTATTAATTTCTTACGCAAGAAAGTAACTCTGATAAATTTCTCGTATGCTTGACAAAAAGATTTCACCATCAACAACTATGAATTTCTTTGTCACTAAGTTGGGTTTAAACATTCTGTAAGACAAGTAATATGATTAAACAAGTATTTAACAGAATATTTTCTAACAAATTTTATCAATCTATGAAGGCAAAACATAGCTTTAAATAATTACTAACATGCATAACAAAATTATTTCTAACATCACCTCAAATAAATCTTAACTTGCTCTATCCACTAAACTAGTTTCAACCATTCTGTAAATCAAGCATAACAACTAACCAATATTTAACCAAATATAACTAACTCGATAATTATTTAAATGCATGGATTAATCATTTCATTCAAGTAAGAAAATCACAAATATTGAAATGGCACTATGAAAATGTCGCTGTGGCTTGCCTTAGTGCAGATGAGGTTCACAAGCCTCCTGGTGATCCTCAAGACAAGCCTCACCCTCTGAAAATGAATTTAAACACAAAAGGCAAATATCAAGAACACTTCTGAAAATCACCAGAAATTCTAAACAGCTCAGAAAAATCTCATCTTTGGTGAGCTGCTAGATTTCTTATCAAAGAACACAATGCAAAAAGAATCAATTCATTTGGACTTATGGTTGAAGAGTTATAACTGTTTGAAGTGTTCTGTAAATTCAAATGAATTTGAATAAAAATAAATAGACTGGGGGGTGACGTTGAAGGAGTAAAGCCCAGGGGCGCCACCACTCGTACCGCTTCACGCGCGTACAGAGTGGCTGACAAGCGGGCCTCGCTAGTCAGGTGGGGGAAGAGGGAGAAAGAAACAGAGGAGGCCGTGGCTTCGCCGGAGCTCTCGCCGGCGACGAGGGCTCCTTGGCCCAAACGAGAGGGAGGGATGTCAAGAGGGGGTTGAGACGCACCTGCCCGTACCCGTAGCGTAGCTAGGGGCGGTCGGACATCGTCGGAATCAACCTTGCAAGCGGAGGCAGAACGTGGAGGTCGTCGGAGTTGAGGAAGACGGCGAGCAGAGGCCACTCCAGGGGCGCCAAGCGGGCAAGAAAGCCTCACCGAAGAGAGGCGGAGGTCCTGGAGTGGTCTCCCAGGCCTGGGAGGGGTTGGAGCTACTGCAGCGACCAGAGGGGATCGCCGGCAAGCTCGAGCTCGGGGACGGCGGCCCGAGGCCTGCCCGGCCGGGCTACGGCTTCCTACGCAGTCGTGGAGTGTGTGTGAGGGCTGGATGGTGCTCGAGGAGGCTGGGGGGCTCTATTTATCGGCGAGCGGCGAGGGTGCTTCGGGCTCCGCCGGTGGACACCTGTCCATGGCGCCCGGCGACGAGCAGCGTCAGTGAGAGGGGGAGAAGGCGACGGAGGTCACGCGACCACTGTGGGCGGACGGAGACGAGCACATGATCAAGAGGATGACGACGAGCACAGTGCGCTCCGCACTGTTTGGCTGGCCGGACCTTGCCCATGCTCGCTGCGTCGAGCTCCGGCGTCGGCGAGCGCCAGGGAGGAGTTAAGGACGTCGAGACGATGATGGTGGCGAGGTTTGGCATGGTTGGGCAGGTGGGGGAAGCGAGCACGCGCGAACAGAGCGTTCGGCGGCACCCAGAGCGCGTCGACACGCATGCCTAGCATCGTGGACACGCATGCTCACCGCGCGAACTCTCTCCTCAGGCCAGCCTTCGTCCAAAAATCATGTCTGGCATGTTGTTCATGGTGGTTTTGAAGTTTACCACAGTTTGGTTTGGATCCAGGTGCAGTAGAGAAGATTTTACAAGCCAGGTAAGTTTCTGGTCAGTAACTTTCTGATGTTATTGTGATCAAATGGCTGGGAGTTTGAAGCTGTGCTTTGGAGGCTAGTTATAAGTTACTAAGGTAAAGATGCACAAGAAAGTTCAGGTCAAATGGAGCAAGTAAAATGGTAGTTGCTGTAGAAACCACCATTTCTGTCCAAAACAGAAAAGATTTTCTATAGCAAAAACATTCCAAAAAGTGATGAAATATTTTTGTTCACGAAGGTGCACTAGGGTTCACAGAATATTTGTGAATTATCTCAAATTTTTCTAAGCCATAAAAATTGGGGTTGCTTTGAAGCAAACAGATCTGGCTTAGGGTTTTTGAAAGAAAATAATATTTTTCATTTAAGAAAAATATTCCAAAGATTATTTTAGGGTGGGTCAGAAGTGAAATGATGATTTAGGAGGGAAGTGAAGCACTTGGTTGAAAGCCAAGGATGCCCAAGTGTTTAAGTCCATATGAAAAGATTCAAGAACTCCAAGTTTCAAAAAAAAATTCAAATGAAAAATCAAGCAAATAAGAAAGGGCAAAATCCAGGCTGTCACACCTAGTGATCGTTGCGAGAGCGGGCAAGGGAGAGAGATCTTCTTACGGACCCCAGTGTTCGAACCTCAAGGCTTTTGCCGGAACCCGAAATCCGACATTTGGCGCGCCAAGTAGGGGTGCGCCGAAGCTTTCCTTCCGCCGATCCGCGTCCCATCACTTCGTCACATCCATGGCGGACGCTCGTCGAGCCCGCGCTGAGCGCCGGGCCGCCCACGCCGCCCATGTCTCTCAGACAGCTCCTGTCGGCCGGCCTCCCCATCGTTTCCCATCGCCCACCGCCAACACCGCCACCGACCCAGCGGGAAACAAGCAGCAAGCGTCCTCGCTGCACCCCTCTGTGTCGCGGGATGGCCGCACCGCCACTCTGTCGCTGACCCTGGCCGGCTCATCGTCTGACGCTCGTTGCACTCCCATAGATGCGCAGGCCGCGCTGCTCATGGCACGCGAGCTCCTGCGCCCAATTGACAACCTCTACGAGGACTGGCTGGACCGCATCACCGAGCTCGTCAGGGCCGAGGGGGCTGCCCTGCGCCATGCCTCTCGCTGCCTCGCCCTCCGCCAGCTGCGGGCGACGTGGCTCACGGAGCGCCTCCACCACCTCTACACCAAGACGGTGCTCTGCCGCCAAGGCGCGCACCCCCCGGGGCGACCCACCACGTCGGGCGCCCGCGCGAGAAGAAGGAAGCTGCCAAGAAGTTCCCCGGCCGCAAGAGAATGCTCTCGCGCTCCCAACGCCACCGCGACAAGACCGTGTGCCGCCGGCAGTGGCGGCGCATGGGCCTCAAGGGCAGGCTCCGCATCAGCAAAGGGCCCCGGTGGCCACAGTGGGCTGCCGCGCCTTCACTCCGGAGCTGTGTAGCGTCGCCTGGTCGGGCAATTCAAGCCGGACCTGCCTCCACGCTACGACGGCACCCCCGACCCTGCGGAGTTCCCGCAGCTCTACGAGCTGAGCATCGAGGCGGCCAACGGCGACGAAAAAGTCAGGGCGAACTGGTTCTCCATGGCTCTCAAAGATGGTGCTCGCTCATGGCTCCTGAATCTGCCCCCGGGTTCGATCTCCTCCTGGGGCGAGATGCGTGGCCGCTTCGTCGTCAACTTCCAGGGCACTCGCGACCGCCCTCCGGCCGCGGATGACCTACGCCGCATCAAGCAGCAACCGGGAGAGACCCCGCAGAAGTACATCCAGCGCATCAACAACATTCGCCTCAAGATCCCCAAGGTGACGGACGAGGCCATCATTTCAGCGTTTTTTGATGGCGTCCGCGACGTCAAGATGAGGGAGGAGCTCAACATCCACGAGGAGTTGTGCACGGCTTTGGAGCTGTTCAACCTGGCGACCAAGTGCGTAAGAGCTAAGGAGGGGTGCCTTTTCCCTCCTCGAGCTCCCAACTACCGACCCGGAGGAGAACAAAGCCAAGGCCAAGGACGTGAAGCGCAAGGGAGTAGCCGTGCTCGCGGCGAAGCCGGATATGAAGCGCGGCTGGGACCATCCCGAGTCGTCCAACAGCAGCCGACCGTTCTGCGCCTTCCACAACGTACACAACCACAACATCAACGACTGTCAAGAGCTCCGGGCCATTCAAGATGGACGCTCCGGTCGACGCCCCGAGCACAACGACCGGGGCTACGGCCGAGGAGGAGGACGAGGCGGAGGACACTAGGAGGATCGTGGCCCCCGCCAGGAGTGGCGCGACCGGCCTCGCGAGGACTGCTGGCAGGACCAGCCTCGTGAGGGTGCCTGGAGGGATCCACCTCGTGAGGACCTCCCTCAGGGCAACGCTGGTCTTGCTCCGCTTCCGCCACCACCAAGAAGGAACGACGAGGTGGCTGGGCGCTTCCAGGAACCGTGTGCTATCGCCTGCATCTTTGGCGGAGCTCAGGACCTAGCCTCTCAGCGTATCTTCAAGAAGTTTGCTCGCGAGGTGAACGCGGCCCTTCCCAGCTTGAGGCCACGCGCCCGCTCATGCGGTCCAAGTGAGCCATCACTTTCATCTCGGCGGACCAACTCAAGTGCGCGGCCACCGCTGGCGCCCTCCCGATGCTCTGCTCACCAGTCATCAGCAACGTACAAGTCACCAAGACCCTTATTAACGGCGGTACAGGGCTTAAAGTCCTGTCCATCGAGACATTCGACAACCTTCTAGTGCCATACGATCAGCTTCAGCCCACCAAGCCCTTCTCAGGAGTGACTGACGGCTCCACCACCCCGATAGGGCAGGTCCGCCTCCCTGTCACCTTCGGCCAGCGCGACAACTACCACACCGAGCTCATCGACTTTGACGTCGCCCACATCCGTCTGCCGTACAATGCCATCCTCGGGTATCCGGCCCTAGCCAAGTTCAAGGCGGTAACTCACCACGGCTACAACGTCCTCAAGATGCTAGGAAGCGGCGGGATCATCACAGTCCCCTACGAAGAAACAGATGTGGTGTGCTCCCTCGAGCGCACCATCCTAGCCGCAGCAATCGAAGACCCCGACAACAATGGTGCACAGTACCCTCTTGAGGCCATCCCCAAGAACAAGCAACTACTTCGCACAGGGCCTCAGGTGAGCGGCGCCTCTAGCGATGCCACGTCAGGATCAGTGCCTGCTCCTAGGGTGCCTCCCTCCCTCGCATAGGAAGGCGCGCCCGGCGCCCTCCTCGGGCAGGGCTCAGGGGCTCTCTTCTGGAGGGCCTCAGACCTAGCCAACATCACGAGGGAGGCGCTCGGGCACCACATGGAGGTGTGCTTTGCAGCACGTTTCCCTTACGAGGACACCGGGCGAGGAGCGCCCGGCGCTCAGGAGTTCATCGCCAAGACCACTCAGGAGCTCTAGGATGCAAGGGCCATGCGCGGCGATCGCCGCCCACCTGGCGCGGCTCCCCATCCAGGCGAGGATGGCGGGCTGCGCGTCTGCATCGACATCCCGGGGCTCAACAGGGCCGCATCTCAGGAGCTCTTCTGGCCTTCGCGCGTGGGACGTTGCTAGGGCCCACCTCACAGCTATGTTTGCATGCCATTCGGCCTACCAAGCATGGCAGCCGCCTTCCAGCGCAACCTGCGGAGCGTCCTGACGGCTCAGGAGGCCAGGCATCACGCAGTCCTGGCGGAGATGGAGACGGTCCTCGAGGAACCGCCTAGACCCCAGAGCCTCCCGAGGCTCAGGGCCCCGGTGGCTCATGAGGAGCAACCCCTTCGCGACGCAACTTCCGCTACCCCAACATCTCTTCGACAACGGAACCAGGTGACATTTTCCAAGTTTATTCAACTAGGAGCACCCCCCGGGCTACATCATTTCCAGGCCGCGTGGGCCTGTCCCTACGACATATATCCTTTTACGTCCTTAGCTTACTCTGCTGGGGGCGCCCTCTCGGGCTGCATCATCCCCGGGCCGCTCGGGTCCGACCTAGTGGCATGTATCGTTCTTGCATTTACCTAAGCTAGTTCGCTTTCCATGCATAATCTATCTATGGTTATCACCTGCTTGATTATCACCCACCACGGGAGTCGCGCGCTGTCGGATTTCGGGTTTCGGCAAAACCCTTGAGGTTCGAACACTGGGGTGCGCACGAAGATCTCCCCCTACCTAATCATGCCCTTAGCCTCACTGCGATCTCAAAGCCTAGCTCGACGAACTCGCAACACAAGGGACACGAGATTTATACTGGTTCGGGCCACCTTTGTGGTGTAAGACCCTACTCCAGTGTGGTGTGGTGGATTGCCTCTCGGGCTGAGGATGAACAGTACAAGGGGAAGAGCCTCCTGAGGAGAGTTGTTCTTGTGCTTGGTGAACTTGTGTGGATGAGGATGGATCTAGTCTAAGATGAGATGATCCCTATGGTGGTGGCTAGTCCTATTTATAGAGGCCCTGGTCCTCTCCCCAAATATTGAGCGAGAAGGGAGCCAACAACAGCCGAATTCGAAGGGAGAAAACTAGTACAAGCTATCCTGACTAAAGGTGGTCTTCGCCTGCCAAAGGCTCTGGTGGTGACGCCGTCTTGGGCTCCATGGTGACCTTCGTCCTGCTGGTCTTTGTCTCGTTGCACTGATATGGAAACCATTGCCTGATGCCTCGGGACTCCTCGCCTGCGCTTGCCCCTTTAGCACCAAAGAGGAAACGAGGACACTGCATGCAGGCACCGCCTGGCTCAAGCCGTCATGGCTTGCGCCACTTGAACCTCGCGAGGTGTCCCTTGCCTTGATCTCTCCGCCCCTCGCGAGCCAGCCTAGTGAGGCCGCTTCGGAGGAGGTCTTGTGTCGTCCGCCTCGCGAGGCTTGGCCCCTCGGAGGGTCTTGAGTGTTTTCTGGTGAAGATGGGCCATACAGGGCCGCTGGCGGAGCCATGCCGTGGGCCGCAGGCAGGCAAGTTTGGGGACCCCCATTCCCAGGACACCGACAGTAGCCCCCGGGCCCAAGGCCCGCTCGGTCTTGGCTTTGAGGTGAAGCCAAAGGGCAAGTGCGGAGCGCCGCGGGCCCCAACAGCCTGCGGCCTTAGTCGACGCGTGGCGATTGATTGGACGTGGGTGTCACCGCTTCCCCACGCTGCCTCAGCAACTGCCTAACTTGACGAGTCCCTGCTGCATGCAGAGAAATATCATCATTACCTGTGATCGTGGGGATCGCTAGTTGGCCTTCTCCTGCTATAAATGAGGAGGGGGGCAGAGCCCCCATTGCTCATCACTTCTTGCTCCGCCCGCTTCTTCTTCCTTGCTCCATAGTTAGCAGCGCCCCCATGGCGCCTACGAAGAGGTTCTCGACTGCGGAGAAGGGGAAGGATCGCCAAGAGGGGCCCGGCTCCCCGCCGGCGAAGCATGGGTGCGGCCGTCCCCGTAAGCATGCCACGACCCCCACCGTGGCTCCTCGCTGCCGCGACGGTGCTTCTTTTCGTGGTGGGGCTCGTCCAGATCGTGGCAGCCCCGTCGATGAGGGGAGGTACGCCATGGTCGCACGGCCTCCTTGGTCGTGCTTTCACTCAGCAGAGGTGCTGCCAGAGTTTGTCATTTGGTCGGAGAATCCGGCCAGCACCAACTTCAGCTCCGGCTTCTTCGTGTGAGCTACTGCCCGCAGTGCAGGCGGAGCTCGGCTGCGGCGGACGGCTAATGCAGCAAAGCCGTGGAGTCGTGATCGAGATCTCCGTCTTTGGCAATGTGGCTCGCCCGCGGGTGGCAGACGCTTGCCAGCCTAGCTGCGGCTGGGCAAGCGTGCACCCTCCACTTCAAGTATGACGGTAACGCGACCCTCTACGTGAGGGTGTTTGGAGAAGAAGGCCACTGCGTCGGGTGCTGCCCCGAGGACAACGACGGCGACGAGGTGCTTGGCCTTGGCGACGATCGAGATGAGGGTGAGGACGATCTCGCGCCCAGCTATGGCAGTTCTCCCTCCGGCGACAGCTCCAGCAGCGGTGGCTACGACCAGCCGCCACGCCACCGCGCTCGCTTCGAGGGTGGCAGCGGGTCGTCTCGCCACCGTGCCTCAGTAAAGCACGAGGAAGGGTCCGACTGAGCTCAGGAGAGCGCCATGGGTCTGACCACGCAAGCCGCTGCAGGGGCACGCGCCGCTTTTGTTTTGTTCTTCCTTTTATTCCTACATTAAGAGAGAGACAAGTATGGGGCCCCGCACGGGCGTGCAACAAACTATGGTTTCCAAGTTGTTATGCTATGTTTATCATTCCTGTGTTGTGTCGCAGTATCAGTGTTTTACATAGGAACGTAGAAATAACTTAACTTGGCGTGCTTGAAGTAGCTTCTGCCTCATGAGGCGCTCACTTCTCAGTACCTGGCGAGGCCTCCTCGGCCTGTGGAGTGTCTAGGAGCTGCAAAAATTCGTTAAAAAACTTTTGTTCTTCCGAGCCCTGGTCACAGGTGCTGCCGGCTACGATCCCACGCTTCGTATCGCGGTACCCGAGGGGCACGAATTGAGAGGGGAGCGCCAGCTTGTGGCTCGAACAAGGGTGCCTCGCAAAAAAACAGGCAAGACGCTCACGAGGGCACGAGGGCACCTGTCCAGCCCCCTTGCGAGGGACGCGCGAGAGAGTACGGGTCAAACAGAGAACCGAAGGCAGAAACAGAGGTAGAAAGCGATGGGACAAGATCGGCAAGGAACACCGGAAAGAAAATTTCGATTGAAGAGGGCAAGCCAACTAAGGAAAGCAAATGAAAAGCCGCGTTCGACACCTAGTCTAGTCTTCTTGTCTTCTCACCAACGCGGATCTAAGTGCTGCCACTAGGACGTGGGAGGGAGCCCCAGAGGCCCGAGGGCGGCACTCTTGAGACTCCGGGGCGTGTACAGCCCCACTCATTATTACGTGAGAGTGTCACGAGCGGAGACCTTCATAGGCACTGGGCCTTCTTCACAAGCGCTAGGCCTTTCTTCATGGGTAGAACTTCTAGAGGTGCTGGATGTTCTAGGCATTCTGGATGGGTACCCCATCCTGCGTCTCCAGGCGCGCGGCGCCAGGCCTGGAGACGTGGGCGACCCTGCGACCCTAAACATGGGTATTCCCTGAGGAGAGGTGTTCTTGTGCTTGGTGAACTTGTGTGGGTGAGGATGGATCTAGTCTAAGATGAGATGATCCCTATGGTGGTGTCTAGTCCTATTTATAGAGGCCCTGGTCCTCTCCCCAAATATTGAGCGGGAAGGGAGCCAACAACGGCTGAATTCGAAGGGAGACAACTAGTACAAGCTATCCTAACTAAAGGTGGTCTTCGCCTACCAAAGGCTCTGGTGGTGACACCGTCTTGGGCTCCACGGTGACCTTCGTCCTGCCGTCCTGCTGGTCTTGGTCTCGTTGCACCGATATGGAAACCTATGCCTGATGCCTCGGTACTCCTGCCTGCACTTGCCCCTTTAGCACCAAAGAGGGAACAAGGACACTGCGCGCGCTGGCGCCCGCCTGGCTCTAGTCGTCATGGCTTGCGTGACTGGAACCTCACGAGGTGTCCCTTGCCTTGATATCTCCACCCCTCGCGAGCCAGCCTGGTGAGGCCGCTCCCGAGGAGGTCTTGTGTCGTCCTCGCGAGGCTTGGCCCCTCGCAAGTGTCTTGAGTGTTCGTTGGTGAAGATGGGCCGTACAGGGCCGCTGGCGGAGCCATGCTGTGGGCCGCAGGCAGGAAAGTCTGGGGACCCCCGTTCCCACGACGCCGACAGTAGCCCCCAGGCCCAAGGTGCGCTCGGACTTGTCTTCAAGGCAAAGCCAAAGGGGAAGTGCGGAGCACCGTGGGCCCCAACAGCCTGCGGCCTTGGTCGACATGTGGCGATTGATTGGACGTGGGCGTCTCAGCTTCCCCACGCTGCCTCGGCAACTGCCCGAGTTGACAAGTCCCTGCTGCATGCAGAGAAATATCATCATTACCTGTGATCGTGGGGATCGCCGGTTGGCCTTCTCCTGCTATAAATGAGGAGGGGGGCAGAGCCCCCATTGCTCGTCTTTTCTTGCAACCCGCCTTGAGGTAGGGCCTCGTGAGTCCTGCGCTGGCTCACGAGTGCCCAGACACACCTCGCTAGCCCTGCCATGCAAGCCACGTTTCAGGGCAGGGCTGTACATGCCCCGGGGGCTCCAGTCAGAGGGAGCCCTCACTCACGCACCAGTGGAAGCACCATGCTCTGCGCTGGCAGTTGACACGGTCGAGGAGCGGTTATGCCCGTGCAAGTGCGGAAGCGCTATGCTCCGCGCTGGTGATAAACAACTAAGGGCGGCCCCATGGCCGTATCAACCTCAGGGAGCCCTTGAGCTCAGTGTCTGGCCTCATCGCAACACCTCCTCTCGGGAGAGTCGCGTGAGGGGGCTGGGCACGGGGGCTGCGCTCGGGTCACGCCCAAGCGTACGCCACCCTGCCAGGTCCCATGGACCTGGTCGTCGCGCGCCCCTCCCGAGCCGAGCCTCAGCGAGGGAAAAGGTATGAAGGTCATTTGAGCGTCAAGGGGGACTCCTGAGCATCACGACTCAGGAGCCTAACTGGTCACGTAGCCCCTCACTCCTTGGTCTCTTCCTGGTGATCCGGACGACCCAACGGCGGTAGAGGTATGCGCGTGGTCGGGCCCTGCCGACGTAGAACGCTAGACCTATTCCTGCATCTCCTTTCCGTAAGCTGTTTGTGCATCAAGGGGGACTCTTGAGCATCGCGACTCAGGAGCCTAACTGGCCATGTAGCCCCTCACCCCTTGGTCTCGTCCTGGTGATCCGGATGACCCAACGGCGGCTGAGGTATGCGCGGGGTCGGGCCCTGCCGATGTAGAACGTAAAGGAAATGGGAAGGAAATCGCAAAATCTCAAGCAAATATTACAAGACATATTGTTCTCCCGATACCAAACGCAAGTCTAAACACCTCCATGAGGCATGGTGCATTTTGCAGGAACTAAACAGGAAAGGAGTCGCCAGCAGGTCATCTCGTCATCCCCGGACGCGGCCGTCGTTGCCCGCAAAGGATGCTTCTTCTCTAGCGGCGTTGGCCTCACCTACACCACCCGCCGGAGTTGTAGGATCAGTAGCACCACCAGTCGAGGGCGCGGGATCGAAGCCGCGGAACCTCTTCAGCAGGGCCTCCACCTGACCCTTCACGGCTTCGGTAGCAGTTGCGCAGTGCTCGGCGTCCACAGGCTCCAGCAGCTCATCAAAGCAGGCAGCAGGATCGCGAAGATGGAGGTGGCTGAAGACGCATATCAATGCGGCTGAGGAAATGATGCGGACTTCTCCTCTGCTAAAGGGTCGATACCGCTCACGACTTCCTCAAGCGCCGCGACCAGATAAGGAAGCAGCTGGGTGGGGCCCTCGTCGTCAGTAGCCAGCGGCTCCTCCAAGCCCTTCTCGTAAAGAGGCCGCAGTGCCTTGCAAGACCTCTCCTCGAGGAGCTTCTCCTTGGCCAGGACCTTCTCCTTGGCATCAAGCTCGGCTTTCTCCGCTTCCACCTCCCGCTTCAGCTTCTCCAGCCGGCTGCGCTCCGCGGCCTGCGCCTTCCCCAACTGCTCCAGCTCGGCGTCGCGACCTTTGACGGCGTCTGATGACCCACAAGTATACGGGATCTATCGTAGTCCTTTCGATAAGTAAGAGTGTCGAACCCAAGGAGGAGCAGAAGGAAATGATAAGCGGTTTTCAGTAAGGTATTCTCTGCAAGCACTGAAATTATCGGTAACAGATAGTTTTGTGATAAGGTAATTGGTAACGGATAACAAGTAATGAAAGTAAATAAGGTGCATCAAGATGGCCCAATCCTTTTTGTAGCAAAGGACAAGCCTGGACAAACTCTTATATAGAGAAAAGCGCACCTGAGGACACGTGGCAATTATCGTCAAGCTAGTTTTCATCACGCTCATATGATTCGCGTTCGTTACTTTGATGATTTGGTATGTGGGTGGACCAGTGCTCGGGTGTTGTCCTTTCTTGGACAAGCATCCCACTTATGATTAACCCTTATTGCAAGCATTCGCAACTACAAAAGAAGTATTAAGGTAAACCTAACCATAGCATGAAACATATGGATCCAAATCAGCCCCTTACGAAGCAACTCATAAACTAGGGTTTAAGCTTCTGTCACTCTAGCAACCTATCATCTACTTATTACTTCCCAATGCCTTCCTCTAGGCCCGAACAATGGTGAAGTGTCATGTACTCGACGTTCACATAACACCACTAGAGGAAAGACAACATACATCTCATCAAAATATCGAACGAATACCAAATTCACATGACTACTTATAGCAAGACTTCTCCCATGTCCTCAGCAACAAACATAACTACTCACAGATCATATTCATGTTTATAATCAGAGGGTTATTAATATGCTTAAAGGATATGAACATATGATCTTCCACCAAATAAACCAACTAGCATCAACCACAAGGAGTAATCAACACTACTAGCAACCCACAGGTACCAATCTGAGGCTTTGGGACAAAGATTGGATACAAGAGATGAACTAGGGTTTTAGAGGAGATGGTGCTGGTGAAGATGTTGATGGATATTAACCCCCTCCCGATGAGAGGATCGTTGGTTATGACGATGGCGATGATTTCCCCCTCCCGGAGGGAAGTTTCCCGCAAAACAGCTCAGCTGGAGCCCTAGATTGGTTCCGCCAAGGTTCTGCCTCGTGGCGGCGGAGTTTCTTCCCGAAAGCTTGCTTATGATTTTTTTCCAGGGTAAAATACTTCATATAGCAGAAGATGGGCATCGGAGGCCTGCCAAGGGGCCCACGAGGCAGGGGGCGCGCCCAGGGGCGTAGGGCGCTCCTCCCACCCTCGTGGATGGTGGGTGGCCCCCCTCTGGTACTTTCGTCGCTTATTATTTTTTATTAATTCCAAAAATAACTTCCGTGGACTTTCAGGACTTTTGAAGTTGTGCAGAATAGGTCTCTAATATTTGCTCCTTTTCCAGCCTAGAACTCCAGCTGTCGGCATTCTTCCTCTTCATATAAACCTTGTAAAATAAGAGAGAATAGGCATAAGTATTGTGACATAACGTGTAATAACAGCCCATAATGCAATAAATATCAATATAAAAGCATGATGCCAAATGGACGTATTAACTCCCCCAAGCTTAGACCTCACTTGTCCTCAAGCTGAAGCCGGTAACGATAAATATGTCCACATGTTTAGAGATAGAGGTGTCAATAAAATAAAATATGGACATGAGGGTATCATGATCATTCTTATAACAGCAACATATATATATTGTCATATGATTTCTTATGCTCAAGTAATAATCTATTCACAATGTCAAGTATGAATCAGAAACTTCATTGACAACTAACAAACTATGATCTCGGTCATTGAAGCAATAGCAATTTATCATAACATCGGAAAGAGTCAATATAAGAGCTTTTCAGCAAGTCCGCATACTCAACTATCATTTAGTCTTTGACAATTGCTAACACTCACGCAGTACTTATGGGTATGGAGTCTTAATCGGACACAGAGAAAGATAGGGGCTTATAGTGTTGCCTCCCAACCTTTTACCTCAAGGGTAATGTCAACAATAATAATTCATGCTAACTTACATCCAATTGGATATACTAGCAAAAGAGCCCATGCGTTGCAACGGGAGAAAAAACACAAAACACACTCTTAACCGAACAACCATCACTCAAGACTACAATAGGTCCATCTCCTTTATTTTAGCGACGCATCATATTTGTGTTGCCGCTTATCCTTCTTCTCACCTTCGCCGGCGGTGGCCTTAGTGTTCACACAAACCAAAACGTGTTAGAATGTGGTTAATCCTAAGACGTCTCTCTCTCCCTCTCTCCTCCCTCTCCCTCTCTCTCGCTTTCTCTCACACTCGCAATGAGAAAACTGTTGTTTTCCCCTGCAACGTATTCAGAGGTATGCATGTGTAGTTCTCGATCTTTTCTTTTCCCTATATATTATAGTGGGTGTTTATTTGCAATCTGGATCGCCGCCTATATGAAAGAAAAATGGATCGTGCGCTATAGTTATAAGTTTGCTTCCAAAATAATATTTAAAAAATATTGAACAGGTAAAATTAACATCATATTCATATTTCACACATTTTTCTAATCAAATTTCATATATAACATATTAAAATCGGAGTTACGGTTTAAAAGATACGTATAATTTAGAAAATCATTTGTTTGAATTAAATATCTTCCAAAATAATATTTACAAATACTTAACAGGTTAAAATAATCTTATATTCAAATTCTACATATTTTTCTAATCAAATTTCATATATAACATGTTTAAATCCGAGTCACGGTTTAAAAGATATGGATGATTTAGGAAAGCATTTGTTTGACTTAAATATGATCCGTGGATGGAATACCTAAAAAGTCAGGGGGTTTCAAAAAACAGTAAAATAACGGTTCGGTGTAACTTAAATCTGGACTGCGGGTTGATTTCATGAAAATGCAGGGGCATTTTTGCAAATTGGTGCGACGTACGGGCATAAACCCTACGTGCTTTATTATTAGTTAGAGATATATCAGGATCTTTCCAACACAAGGTACTTGCCAAAGGATAAAATGTAAAAAGGAAAGGTGAAGATCACCATGACTCTTGCATAAGGTATAAGACAAAAGTAAAAGATAGGCCCTTCGCAGAGGGAAGCAGAGGTTGTCATGTGATTTTAGGGTTGGATGCACGAAATCATAATGCAAAAGAACATCACTTTATATTGCCACTTGTGATATGGACCTTTATTATGCAGTCCGTCTCTTTTATTGCTTCCACATCACAAGATCGTATAAAGCTTATTTTCACCACACTAATAAATCATACATATTTTGAGAGCAATTTTTATTGCATGCAACATGACAACTTACTTGAAGGATCTTACTCAATCCATAGGTAGGTATGGTGGACTCTCATGGCAGAACTGGGTTTAAGGATGTTAGGAAGCACAAGTAGTATCTCTACTCGGTGCAAAGGATTTGGCTAGCATGAGAGGGAAAGGCAAGCTCAACATGTTGGATGATCCATGAAAATATACTTTATTTCGGATATAAGAAAGCATAACCAATTACGTTGTCTTCCTTGTCCAACATCAACTCTTCAGCATGTCATACTTTAATGAGTGCTCACAATCATAAAGATGTCCAAGATAGTATATTTATATGTGAAAACCTCTCTTTCTTTATTACTTCCTATTAATTGCAACGATGACCAAAATTGTGTTTGTCAACTCTCAACAACTTTTATTCATCATACTCTTTATATGTGAAGTCACTACTCTCCATAAGATCAATATGATCTCTTTATTTCTTTTTGTTCTTTCCTTTTTCTCTCAAGATCATACCAAGATAATCAAGCCCTTGACTCAACTCTAATCTTTATTATATATAGCTCACGGACTCGATTACATAGAAGGATCATAAAGCAAAACTCAAAACTAAATCATACTAAAACTTTATTCTACTCGATCAAGATATTACCAAAAGGATCGAACTAAGAAAAACAGTAAAGATAGGAGTGTGATGGTGATACGATACCGGGGAACCTCCCCCAAGCTTGGAAGTTGCCAAGGGGAGTGCCCATACCCATGTGATTATATCTCTTTCTTCAGAGGTGGTGATGTGATATTCTTGGCGATGATGCCCCTCGGGATACGATTCTCCTCCTCGAGATTATTGACTTGCTGCTTGAGATCCATTATTTCCTTACGGAGCTTACCAGTGATGGTTAAAGCTCCTTTCACCCATGGATGTTGCATAGCTGCGGGAGAACAAGTAACACTCTTTTTCGTATTTTCATAAGAGAGAATTTTAACATTGGAAGGGATGACCGAGGTTGGAATGGCTGAGCTCTGTAGTTCCCCCATTGTGAATCCGGCTCGGAAACGTGAAGTAACTTATTGGTCCTCCTCCATGGCATCTATCCTTTTCAAGTCGGCCTCCATCTCTTCCTCCGTTGATGGCCCAAAGTGGTCAGCATCACTATTTTCTCTTGGTCCCGGTCTCGGATTAGACACCTGGCTCTCCCCGACCGACTCTTGAGAAGACATCTTGCTCTAATCTGCGGCAGAAACAGCTCGAAACAAAAACAGAGGATATTTGCGTGGTACGGTGGTCAAAACCTTCGGGAGATTATATAATGAATTTTTACCGATCAAAAGAAGTATCGTGCAAGAAAACGGAGCCCGGAGGGCACACGAGGTGCCCACGAGGCAGGGGGCGCGCCCAGGGGGTAGGGCGCGCCCTCAGCCCTCGTGGTTGCCTCGTGTCCTTCTCGGACTACTTCTTATTTTCCTATTTTTCTAAATATTCCAAAACAGAGAAAAATTGCCATTAGAACTGTTTTGGAGTCGGTTTACTTACCGTACCACATACCTATTCCTTTTCGGAGTCTGAAACGTTCTGGAAAGTGTCCCTTATGTATTCCTCTCGGGTTACGGTTTCAATAACATTAGTTTCAACATTTATTGGATTACCTGAGATATAATGTTTGATTCTTTGACTGTTCACCACCTTCGGATTTGTGCCTTCGAAGTTGTTGAGTTTTATGGCACCGGAACGATAGACCTCCTTGATAACGTAAGGACCTTCCCATTTAGAGAGAAGTTTTCCTGCAAAAAATCTTAAGCGAGAGTTGAATAGCAACACATAATCACCTACATTGAACTCATGCTTTTGTATCCTTTTGTCATGCCATCTTTTAACTTTTTCTTTAAATAGCTTGGCATTCTCATAGGCCTGGGTTCTCCATTCATCAAGTGAGCTAATGTCAAATAGCCTCTTCTCACTGGCAAGTTTGAAATCACCATTCAGCTCTTTAATGGCCCAATATGCCTTATGTTCTAGTTCGAGAGGTAAGTGACATGCTTCCATAAACCATTTTATACGGAGACATACCCATAGGATTTTTATACGCAGTTCTATACGCCCATAATGCATCATCAAGTTTCTTGGACCAATTCTTTCTAGATCTATTAACAGTATTTTGCAAAATTAATTTGAGCTCTCTATTACTCAATTCTACTTGACCACTAGACTGTGGGTGATATGGGGATGCAATTATATGATTAACGTCATACTTAGCAAGCATTTTACGAAAAGCACCATGAATAAAATGTGAACCACCATCAGTCATTAAATATCTAGGGACTCCAAACCTCGGAAAAATAACTTCTTTAAGCATCTTAATAGAGGTGTTATGATCAGCACTACTAGTTGGAATAGCTTCTACCCACTTAGTAACGTAATCAACATCAACTAAAATATGTGTATACCCATTAGAGGAAGGAAACGGTCCCATATAATCAAAGCCCCAAACATCAAATGGTTCAACAACGAGTGAATAATTCATAGGCATTTCTTGGCGTCTACTAATATTACCAATTCTTTGACATTCATCACAAGATAAGACAAACTTACGGGCATCTTTGAAGAGAGTAGGCCAATAAAAACCGGATTGCAATACCTTATGTGCAGTTCTATCTCCAGTGTGGTGTCCTCCATACGCTTATGAGTGACACTTGCGCAGGATTTGTTCCCGTTCATGCTCAGGTACACAACGTCTAAATACACCATCTACTCCTTCTTTATAAAGGTGTGGGTCATCCCAGAAGTAATGTCTTAAATCATAGAAAAACTTTTTCTTTTGCTGGTATGTGAAACTAGGTGGTATAAATTTAGCAACAATGTAATTAGCATAATCAGCATACCATGGAGCAGTACGAGAAGCATTTATGATAGCTAATTGTTCATTAGGAAAGCTATCATCAATAGGTAGTGGGTCATCAAGAACATTCTCTAAACTAGACAAGTTATGCATGCACGGGTTCTCAGCTCCCTTTCTATCAATAATATGCAAATCAAATTCTTGTAGCAAGAGAACCCATATAATAAGTCTAGGTTTAGAATCTTTCTTTTCCATAAGGTATTTAATAGCAGCATGATCAGTGTGAACAGTTACTTTAGAATCAACAGTATAAGGTATGAACTTATCACAAGCAAATACAACTGCCAAAAATTCTTTTTTAGTAGTAGCATAATTTCTCTGGGCATTATCTAGAGTTTTGCTAGCATTTTGGATAACATTTCATTTCTTATCAACTCTTTGTCCTAGGATAGCACCTACAGCATAATCACTAGCATCACACATAATTTCAAAGGGTAAATTCCAGTCAGGTGGCTGAACAATACGTGCAGAAATCAATGCTTTATTAAGTATTTCAAATGCTTCTACACAATCATCATCAAAGAAAAAAGGAATATCTTTTCGTGAGAGATTAATCAGAGGCCTGGAGATTTTAGAGAAGTCCTTAATGAACCTCCTATAAAAACCGGCATGACCAAGGAAACTTCTTATACCTTTAGTGTCCTTGGGATACTGCATCTTTTCAATAGCATCAACTTTAGCTTTGTCAACTTCAATACCTCTTCCAGAAATTTTATGCCCCAAGACAATACCTTCATTAACCATAAAGTGGCACTCCTCCCAATTTAAGACAAGGTTAGTTTCTTCACATCTCCGCAAAACTCGATCAAGGTTGCTCAAGCAATCATCAAAAGAAGTTCCATATATGGAGAAATCATCCATGAAAACCTCAACAATCTTTTCACAAAAATCACAGAATATAGCCATCATGCATCTTTGAAAGGTAGTAGGTGCATTACATAAACCAAAAGGCATACGTCTATAAGCAAAGGTACCAAAAGGGCAAGTAAAAGTGGTATTTTCTTGATCCTCTTTTGACACAGGTATTTGAGAGAAACCGGAATAACCATCTAGAAAGCAAAAATGTGTATGTTTGGATAATCTTTCTAGCATTTGATCAATAAAAGGTAAAGGGTAATGATCCTTTTTAGTAGCTTTATTTAATTTGCGGAAATCAATTACCATTCTATAACCTGTAATAATTCTTTGTGGGATCAATTCATCTTTATCATTAGGAACAACAGTAATACCTCCCTTCTTAGGGACACAATGGACAGGACTTACCCACTGACTATCAGCAACGGGATAAATTATACCTGCTTACAGAAGCTTTAGTATTTCTTTCCTTACCAATTCTTTCATCTTAGGATTTAACCGTCGTAGGTGATCAAAACTGGTTTAGCATCTTTCTCCAATTTTATTTTGTGCTGGCATAGAGTGGGACTAATGTGCTTAAGATCATCAAGAGTATATCCAATAGCAGCACGGTGCTTCTTCAGAGTTTTCAATAATTTCTTTTCTTCATGCTCTGAAAGGTTAGCACTAATAATAACAGGATATGTCTTCATCTCATCAAGACAAGCATATTTAAGAGTATCAGGTAATGGTTTAATCTCAAACACGGGATTACCCTTGGGTGGAGGAGGATCCCCTAGGATTTCAACAGGTAAGTTGTGTTTCAAAATAGGTCCATGTTTAAAGAATACTTCATCTATTTCCCTTCTTTCATTCATAAACATATCATTTTCATGGTCTAGCGAATATTGTTCTAAAGGGTCATTAGGAGGCACGCAATAGAAGCAAGACCAACAATTTCATCTTTACTAGGCAATTCCTCGTCACGGGGTTGTCTACAAAATTTAGCAAAGTTAAAATCATGAGACATATCCCCCAAACCAATAGTAACAACATCCTTTTCGCAGTCTATACTAGCATTAACAGTATTCAAGAAGGGTCTACCAAATATAATGGGACAAAAGTTATCTTGTGGGGAACCAAGAACAAGAAAATCAGCAGGATATTTGACTTTCCCACACAAGACTTCAACATCCCTAACAATCCCAACTGGTGAAATAGTATCTCTATTGGCAATCTTAATTGTAACATCAATTTCTTCTATCTCAGCCGGTGCGATATCATGCATAATTTCTTTGTATAAGGAATGAGGTATTGCACTTGCACTTGCACCCATATCACACAAGCCATGATAACAATGATCTCCTATCTTAACAGAAATAACAGGCATCCCTACAACAGGTCTATGTTTATTTCTAGCATCAGGTCTAGCAATTATAGCAGCTTCAATGCAGAAGTAAATAACATGCCCATCAGTATTATCAGCCAAGAGATCTTTAACCATAGCAACACTAGGTTCAACTTTAATTTTCTTAGGGGGTTTGGGTGTCCTAATATTACTTTTGTTGACCACAGTTGAAGCTTTAGCATGATCCTTTATTCTAACAGGGAAAGGTGGTTTCTCAATATAAGCAGAAGGAACGACAGGATCATTATAAGTGATAGTATTTTCTTCAACTTTAATAGGTGCAACTACTTTTACTTCAATGGGAAGATTATATTTAAACCACTTCTCCTTAGGGAGATCAACATGAGTAGCAAAGGATTCACAGAAAGAAGCTACTATCGCAGAGTCAAGTCCATATTTGGTGCTAAATTTCCGGAAAACATCAGTATCCATAAAAGATTTAACACAATCAAACTTAGGTGTTATACCTGACTCCTTACCTTCGTCGAGATCCCAATCTTCAGAGTTGCATTTAATTCTTTCCAATAAATCCCATTTGAATTCAATAGTCTTCATCATAAAAGAGCCAGTACAAGAAGTATCGAGCATGGAGCGATTATTGAGAGAAAGCCAAGCATAAATTTTTTGAATAATCATTTCTTTTGAGAGCTCATTATTGGGGCATGAATATAATAATGACTTAAGCCTCCCCCAATATTGAGCGATGCTTTATCCTTCACGAGGCCAAAAATTATATATATTTTTACGATCACGATGAACAAGATGCATAGGATAAAACTTCTGATGAAATTCCAATTTCAATCGGTTGTAGTGCCATGATCCCATATCATCACATAGCCAAAACCATGTCAATGCCTCTCCCTTCAAAGATAAAGGGAAGAACTTCTTCTTGATAACATCCTCGGGCATACCTGCAAGCTTAAATAATCCACAAACTTCATCCACATAGATTAGGTGCAAATCGGGATGTCATGTTCCATCCACTGTAAAAGGATTAGCTAGCAATTTCTCTATCACACCCGAAGGAATTTCAAAGTAAACATTTTCAGTAGGTTCAGTAGGTTGAGGAGAAACTCTTTGCTCTACTGGTCGGGGTGAAGACACCCCGAACAAGCTCCTCAGAGGATTAATTTCCATAGTAACAAGTGACAATAAATTTCAGCACACTATATAAATTTTTCCTTACCAAATTCCACCTATCAAAGGCGCTTAACTCCCCGGCAACGGCGCCAGAAAAGAGTCTTGATGACCCACAAGCATAGGGGATCTATCGTAGTCCTTTCGATAAGTAAGAGTGTCGAACCCAACGAGGAGCAGAATGAAATGATAAGCGGTTTTCAGTAAGGTATTCTCTGCAAGCACTGAAATTATCGGTAACATATAGTTTTGAGATATGGTAATTTGTAAGGGGTAACAAGTAATGAAAGTAAATAAGGTGCAGAAAGATGGCCCAATCCTTTTTGTAGCAAAGGACAAGCCTGGACAAACTCTTATATAGAGAAAAGCGCTCCCGAGGACACATGGGAATTATCGTCAAGCTAGTTTTCATCACGCTCATATGATACTCGTTCGTTACTTTAATGATTTGGTATGTGGGTGGACCGGTGCTTGGGTGCTGTCCTTTCTTGGACAAGCATCCCACTTATGATTAACCCCTATTGCAAGCATCCGCAACTACAAAATAAGTATTAAGTTAAACCTAACCATAGCATGAAACATATGGATCCAAATCAGCCCCTTACGAAGCAACTCATAAACTAGGGTTTAAGCTTCTGTCACTCTAGCAACTCATCATCTACTTATTACTTCCCAATGCCTTCCTCTAGGCCCAAGCAATGGTGAAGTGTCATCTAGTCGATGTTCACATAACACCACTAGAGGAAACACAACATACATCTCATCAAAATATCTAACGAATACCAAATTCACATGACTACTTATAGCAAGACTTCTCCCATGTCCTCAAGAACAAACATAACTACTCACAGATCATATTCATGTTCATAATCAGAGGGGTATTAATATGCATAAAGGATCTGAACATATGCTATTCCACCAAATAAACCAACTAGCATCAACTACAAGGAGTAATCAACACTACTAGCAACCCACAGGTACCAATCTGAGGCTTTGGGACAAAGATTGGATACAAGAGATGAACTAGGGTTTTAGAGGAGATGGTGCTAGTGAAGATGTTGATGGAGATTGACCCCCTCCCGATGAGAGGATCATTCGTGATGACGATGGCGATGATTTTCCCCTCCGAGAAGTTTCCCAATGAGAACAGCTCATGGAGCCCTAGATTAGTTCATGAGGTTCCGCCTCGTGGCGGCGGAGTTTCTTCCTGAAAGCTTACTTGTGATTTTTTCCAAGGTAAAAGACTTCATATAGTATAAGATGGGCACTGGAGGCCTGCTAGGGGGGCCACGAGGTAGGGGGCACGCCCAGGGGGTAGGGCGCGGCCCCCACCCTCGTGGATGGTGGGTGGCCCCCCTCTGGTACTTCCTTCGCTCAGTATTTTTTATTAATTCCAAAATGACTTCCGTGGAGTTTCAGGACTTTTGGAGTTGTGCAAAATAGGTCTCTAATATCTGCTCCTTTTCCAGCACAGAACTCCAGCTGCCGGCATTCTCCCTCTTCAAGAAACCTTGTAAAATAAGAGAGAATAGGCATAAGTATTGTGAATTAACGTGTAATAACAGCCCATAATGCAATAAATATCAATATAAAAGCATGATGCCAAATGGACGTATCAACGTCCTCTCAGGCCTTCATCTTCTCCTCCTCCGACTGGCGGCCACGAGCTTCTTCCGCACGCTCGCTGCGCATAGTCTTCAGTTCGGCCTCTAGCAACTGGTTGCGATCCTGGGTGGCCCCGACGTCCTTCAGCGCCACCTCGCGAGCGGCTGCGGCCTGGGCGGCGGCCCGCCTGTCTTTCTCGGAGGTTGCTGCCGCCTGGCTCAGTGCCGCCCGAATGGACACATCTGAGTGAAGCCAGCCAGAGACCAGCTCCAGGCGCCCGGCTACCAGGCGGGGGTCGGCGCCCTGAAGATCTTCTTGCAGCAGGGTCATCGCGGAAAGAGCGCGCTCCAGGACGTCAGGGGAGGCGGAAGGACCGGAGATAGCAGTGCGGCAGAAGGGGGGGAGGCGACGTCGTCACCATGGCCTGAGAAGCCGGAAGCTCCTGAGCTTTGGGGACCTCGGTGACCGAGCCGGACGTTGGCACCTCCGGAGCCAGCGGGGCCACGGGGGCTGACTCCTCCCGAGGATGCTCCCCCAAGCCTCGCGGAGATGACCGGGCCGGGGAAGCGCGAGCACCACCACTGCCCTTCCTATGGAGGGGTGTGCGGCCGCTGCAGGCGGTGTGGTCCCGAGCTGCACCACTGTATCCTCCTTCCTCCTCTTCGCCACGGGCGTCGGCCTAGTCAAGCAACGGAAAGCGTCAAAAATCAGCAGCAGAAGTAGGAACAAGGCAAGACAAGAATACTTACTAGTCCACCACGGTGTAGTCACTCTGCTTCCCAAGCTTGAAGCCTGAGAGCCTTGCAGCCTGAGGCATAGGCGCACGGGCTCCAGGAGTGGAAGACGGGGCAGCAGATGGGCCGGAAGAAGCTCCAAACGGTGTCGGAGCAGGAGCGTCGTCTCGGGAGATCAGCGCCGACCTGCCCCTCGTCGAAACCTCGGTCGCTGGCCTCTTCTGGGGGTTGGCCTTGGGCCTTGAGGAGCCCCCAGCCACGAGACATCAGCCTCGTCATCGTCGTCATGCAGGGTGCAGAGGATGTCGGCCTTGTGCAAGGGGGAGGTCTCCCCCATCCCCTCTAGGGTCGCCTCCGAGTCGCGCTCCTCGTCCTCCTCCTCTTCCTCCTTCCCACGGGAATCGCGAGAAGACACAACCACCGGCGCTGTCGCCACCGGGACCCCAGGGGGCGCCGGCGGCACTAGCCCGCGCCCGTCAAAGGTGGGCATGGCGGCCGTGACTTGCGCCCCGTCCTTGTGAAGGAACAAGGGAACGAAGGCACTCGGCGGATACTCCTGGTCGTCCCCGACCAAGAGGCGGAGAGCCACAGCCAGCTCTTCTTCAGACAAGGCCTCCAGACTCAAGCGAAGCTTATCTTCTTCGCCCCCAAGCATCCACAAGGGGCGTGAGCGCGCCTAGAGCGGAGCCACACGCAGCATCAGGAATTCCCTCATGAGTATGGCCCCCGTCATCTTCGCCGCCTTCGCGTTGCCCGGCTTCAGGTCGTCGGTCATCTTCTCCAGTACTGGCTTCGCCCGGTCGTCAGTAAGCTTCGTGCAGAGCCACCCTTCATCGGATTGGGGCATCTCCGTCGGCAGCGTCAACCGTGGGTGGATGCACTTGGCATCCATTATGACCCACTTGCTCCTAAAGCCCTCGGCCTTCTTTCCGGCCTTCGAGATCGCATTGGCCTTACCGACTGCGACGAAATTGGCGCACCCTGAGGTGTGGCCGTCATTGATCCGGAGGAAGAAGTGGAGCAGCAGAGCCATGGACGGCATCACCCCAACGTACGCCTCGCAGTAGAAGGCGAAGATCGATAGGAGAAGAATGGAGTTGGGATGAAGATGAAGGGCCTGCAGCCTGTAATGGCCAAGGCCGGCGTAGAAGAAGTCGGAGACGGGGGGAACCAGCCCCGCTACGACGCTGCTCATGAAGAAGGGGTAGAAGGTGCTTCTCGAAGCCTCCGGCTCGCCAGAGCCAGCCCGGAGCTCGGTCTTCCCTTTCTCGTTGCCCCCCTCGCTGTTAGCAGACTCGTGGCGGCGAGGTTCTTCTCTGAGACATTGGGCGCGTCCAGAGCCGGCTCGTACCAGGCGGGCGGGCGAAGCAGCCTTGACCTTTCGGGGCGCCATTGGTCGCTCGCCTGGAAGAGAATTGGAGCAGATCTGGAGATTTCAGAACCAAGGAGAGAGAAAGGGGATCTGGAGAAAGACGAAGGAAAGCAATGAAGGCAAGCGTTCCCCGTGCCAGTCTTTTGTCAGACGGGCAGTTGTCGAGGCAGTGTGGGGAAGCAGAGACGCCCACGTCCAATCAATTGCCACACGTCGACCAAGGCTGCAGGCTGTTAGGGCACGCGGCGCTCCGCACTTGCCCTTTAGCTTTGCCTCGAAGCCAAGTCCGAGCGCGCCTTGGGCCTGGGGGCTATTGTCGGCGTCCTGCGAACGAGGGTCCCCAGACTTGCCTGCCTGCGTCCCACGACGTGTCTCAACCAGCGGCCCCCTATGGCCCATCTTCACCAGCAAACACACAAGACCCCCGCGAGGGGACAAGCCTCGTGAGGCGGACGACGCAAGACCTCCTGGAGGGCGGCCTCACCAGGCTAGCTCACGAGGGGCGGAGATATCAAGGCAAGGGACACCTCGCGTGGTTCTGTGGCGCAAAATGTCGGCGTTCAGGAGCAGGGTCCCAGACTTGCTGCTGCGGCTGTGGCGTGGCTCAAGGAGGCCAGGACAGCCCATCTTCATCAACACAAGCTCAAGACCCTCGCGAGGCCAAGCCTTGGGGCGGGCGACCAAGAGCTTCCTCGAGCACGGCCTCGTCGAGGCTGGCTCATGAGGCGGCGGAGAGTTCAAGGCAGGGTACATCGCGAGGTGCCCATGGCGTAAGCCATGGCGACCAAGAGCGCCATCGAGGCGCCCGGCCGCGCAGCGTCCTCCTTTCCTCTTTGGTGCAAAGGAGCAAGCGCGAGAGAGCATCAAGCAAAGGCAACCGTTTGATTGCAACAAGACCAAGACCAGCCCCAGCGTCTGGAATGCGGTCATCGTGGAGCCCAAGCGGGCGTCATCACCATAACCTTTGGCGGCGAGGACCAACTTTAGTCGGGATAAGTGTACCCGCTGTTCCCCTTCAAAATGGCCAATTGTTGGCGCCCTTCCCGCTCAATATTTGGGAAGAGGCCCAGGGCCTTCGTCTATATAAGTAGAGCTAGCCACAATAGTAGAGGAGAGGATCAGATAGAGTGGCAAGCACCGAGAGAGAGAGAGAGAGAGAGAGCCTCAAGCTCAAGCTAGAGCGACGGGATACCACTTAGCAGTTCATCGCTTCCACCAAGAACAGACCCTCGCGAGGCTATTCTTCCCTATACTGTTCCTCGTCAGCCCAGGCAATCCACACCACACTTTGGGTAGGGTATCACACCACGATGGTGGCTGAACGATATAAATCTTGCGTCTCTTGTCTGTTCTTGTTAGTAGTTTAGGTCCCTGCGATTCGGCGAGTGCGAGGCGGTGGGGAATTGGATCTCCGCGCGCGCGAGTTGAACCTTAAAGTCTGCGGAACCCGAAATCCGACATTTAGCACGCCCGGTGAAAGTGCGCGGAATCTGCCTTCGTCGCCTCGTTCTTCCCGACCAAGCGCAACCATATCGGCCTTCGTCGAGCTCGCGCCAGCGCCGAAACGCCCTCGCCTCCACGCCGCCAAGCGGCTCCGTCGTGGCGTCCTCATCATTCCGTCACCTGCCGTCAACGCCGCCACCGGCCCGGCGAGAATGAGCAACAAGCGTCGTCCAGCACCCGTCCATGGGCGGGGCGGCCGCACCGCGCCGCCGCTCACCCGCTGGTTCTTCGTCGCGCGCGCCCGCCGCGGCCATGGAGGCCGAGCTGCACTCATCGCGACCAGCGAGCTCTGCGCTACCGCCCGTCGGCAGCGTCTCGAAGAATGGCTCGACCGCGTCGCCAAGCTTCGTCCGTGCTGCGGAGGCGACCCGCGCCGTCCGTCTCGCTGCACCGCACCTGCCCCAGCAGGCGATGGCGCTCGAGGCGCCTCGGCCGCCTCCTCCCAAGGCGGCGCCCTGGCCCCAAGCGCGCGGCCCATAAGCGGAACCCGTTCCGCCCGGCGTCAGCAGCAAAGCGAGCTGCCAAGTTCCTCGCCCGCAAAGCTGCCCGGCGCTCCCGCTCCAGCGACAAGACCTGCGCTACCCCAGCAGCAGCACAGGAGGCCTGCAAGACCAAGCTCTCTGCCGTCAAGGGCCCCCAGTAGCCACAGGCGGGCTGCAGCCTTCACCACCGAGCTGCGCAGCGTCGCGTAGCCCGCCAAGTTCAAGCAGACCTGCCTCCACGCTCTGACAGCACGCTGACCCTCGGAGTTCCTCCAGCTCTGAGCTGGGCATCGAGCTGCCAGCGGAGATGAGAAGGTCATGGCGAACTGGTTTCCCATGGCGCTCAAGGCCTGAGCCCTTTTGGCTCTGAATCGGCCCCGAGCACGATCTCTTCCTAGGCGAGATCGTACCCGCTTCATCGCCAACTTCAAAGGTACTCGCGACCGGCCACCGCCGTGGCGACATCGCCGAATCAAGCAGCAGCGGGGAAACCCTGCAAAAGTACATCCAGCGCTTCAACAACGCCGCCTCAAGATCCCTAGGGTAGCGGAGGAGGCCATCATCTCTGCCTTCTCCGGCGGCGTCTGCGTGACGTCAAGATGAAGGAGGCTGGCGATGCATGAAGATCTGTGCACCTCCACGGAGATGTTCAACTTGGCGACCAAGTGCGCCCGAGGCTGAGGAGGGCACCTCTCCCTCCCGAGCTGCTGCGCGGATCTGAAGAGGAGGTCCAAGGCCAGGGCGTGAAGCGCAAAGGGGCTGCCGTGCTTTCGCACCGAACCAGACACCAAGCGGGCGAAGATCAGCCCGAGTCTTCCAGGGCAGCCGGTACTCCGTGTACCGACCTCCACACCCACAACACCAATGAATGTCAAGAGCTCCGGGCGTGCATGAAGGAAGGTCGTGAGGCAGCGGCCCAGCAGCAGGGGCTATGGCGAGGAGGAAGAAATGCAGGGACCTTTGGGAAGACCGGCCAGCGCCAAGGGTGGCGCGACCAACCTCGCGAGGACCGCTGGCAAGACCCACCTCGCGAGGGGGGTTGGAGGGATCAGCCTCGTGAGGATCGTCCGCAAGGGAACGCAGGCCTCCCTCCGCTGCCGCCACCGCCAAGGAGAATCGAGGACCGTCATCAGGACGAGGGGGCCGAGGGCTTCCAGGAAGCGTGTGCGATCGCCTGCATCGTGGGCGGAGCTCAAGCCCCAGCCTCTCACCGCATCTTCAAGCAGTTCGCCCGTGAAGTGAATGCAGTCCTCCCCAAGCTCGAATCCACGCGCCCTCTCAGGTGGTCGGCGTGCGCCATCACGTTCAGCTCAGCGGATCAGCTCAAGTGCGCAGCCACAGCCGGAGTTCTCCCGATGCTTTGCTCCCCAATCATCAGCAACGTGCTGGTCACCAAGACCCTCATCGACGGTGGAGCAGGGCTCAACGTCCTGTTCGTGGAGACATTCAACAATCTTCAAGTGCCCTACATCCAGCTTCAGCCAACCAAGCCTTTCTCCGGAGTCACCGACGGCTCCACGGTCCTGATCGGGCAGGTTCGCCTTCCCGTCACCTTCGGGGCCCACGACAACTACCACACGAGCTCATCGACTTGGCGTCGCCCACATTCGCCTCCCATTACGCCATCCTCGGGTACCCAGCGTTGGCCAAGTTCATGGCCGTAACCCACCATGGCTACAACATCCTCAAGATGCGAAGCGGCGGGGTCATCACGGTGCCACTGAAGAGAGATGTTGTGTGCTCCCTGGGCGAGCTTTTCGGGCAGCGTCATTTGGAAGACCAGACCACGCAGCGGGATGCCTCGAGGCAGCACCAAGAAGAAGAAGGCATCGACGGCCCAGCTCATCAGCAGACAGGCCCCTCGGGGCCCGCTCCGGCCAAGGGGCCTCCTTCCATCGCATAGGAAGCGGCGCCCGGCGCCCTCCTCGGCGAGGGCTCGGGGCTCTCCCTGGAGGACGCCGACCTCGCCGAGGTCTCGAGGGGCGCTTGCGCACCGTGGGCGTGTTTGAAGCACGTTTCCATAGCGGGGAGCAAGACCAGGAGGACAGAACCCTCAAGAGTTCATCAGCAAGGCCATTCAGGAATTCTGAGTCAAGGGTCATGAGGGCAGCCGCCGCCTGCACCGTTAGGCCCCCATCCAGCGAGGATGGTGGGCTGCGCGTCTGCATCGACATACCAGGGCTCAACCGAGCAGCATGTCAAGCGCCTCGGCCCTCGCGAGTGGGGCCCTGCGAGGTCCGCCCCACACTACGTCGCATGCCTTATGGCCTGCCAAACCACGGCTGCTGCGCACCGGCGTCTCATGAGGACCATCTGGAGGCTCAAGAGGTCGAGCACGCCGCAGCCACAGTGGAGATGGAGATGGCCCATGAGGAGCCGCCAGGCGCCTCGGGAGCCTCCCGAGGCCCACAGGCACAGGGGCTCATGAGGACCGGCTCCGCAGCCCACCGAGTCTGCTGCATCAACAACCCTTCATCCCCAACATCACGGGTGACATCTTTAAGTTTACTTCCGGTGGGGCGCCTTGAGGCGCATTATTCCCAGGCGCGTGGGTCCGTCCTGCGGCATGTATCCCTTTATTTCATGTCTTTAGCTTATCGTGTTGGGGCGCCCTCGGCTGCATCATCCCCAACCGCTTCGGGCGATCCAGTGGCATGTATCCTTCATGTGTTTTCCTTAGGATTATGCTCTCGTTCCACCATGCACATTATTTGGTGCCTTCTCACAGGTGGCGAAATCTTGCACGTTAAAGGGGGTGCGACCATCGTGACTCAGGGCTCCTACGGCTCTCGGCCCTCAACCTCTGGTCTTGTCCATGGCATCGCGACACAGGCTTGCCCGGCGGCAGGTGAGACCAGCCCAAGAGCGGGACCGAGGGCGTGAGTTTCGTCATCAATCCGGCTTACGCGTTAAAGGGGTGCACGAGCATCGCGACTCGGGGCTCCTATCCGGCTCTCCGGCCCTCACCCTCTGGTCTTGTCCATGGCATGCGACACAGCTTGCGGCGGCCGGTAGAACCAGCCGAGCCGGGACACGGGGCGTAAAGTTCTTCGCGTCGGCCAGCTGCGTGTTAAAGGGGGGTGCGAGCATCGCGACTCGGGGCTCCTACCGGCTCTCCGACCCTCACCTCTGTTTTTTCCATGGCATCACGACACAGGCTTGCGGCGACGGTAGAACCAGCACGAGGCGGGACCGAGCGTGAAGTTGCGTCATCTAACCTAACTTGCGCGTTAAAGGGGTGCACGAGCATGCGACTCGGGCTCCTACTGGCTCTCGGCCCTCACCCTCTGGTCTTGTCCATGGCATCGCGACTGGCTTGCCGGCTGACGGCTGAGACCAGCCGAGTCGGGACCGAAGGCGTGAAACAGGCATCGGCCAAATTTGCAAGAACACACTCGAAGATAAGGCCCGAGCGAGCGCAACCCGCCTTGAGGTAGGGCCTCGTGAGTCCATGCTGGCTCACGGGTGCCCGGATACACCTCGTCTAGCCCTACCGTGCCAGCCACGTGTTAGGGTGGAGGCATATCGCCAGGGGCTCCTCCGGGCCCCCCCTCCACGTTCGAGTGGAAGCACCATGCTCCTTGCTGGCTGCGACACTGCCGAGGCGGCTATGCCGTCACGCATCTTGAGCGCTATGCTCATGCTGGTGATAAACAAGCGAGGGTGGCCTCGGGTGCATCAACCTCGGGGAGCCCAGGCTCGGTGTCTAGCCTCGTCGCGCCTCCCTCGGGGCGCCCTTGAGGCTGGGCTGCAGGGGCTGCGCTGGAGTCACGCCCAGGCGCCACGCCACCCAGCCGAGCCCCTCTGCACTGGTTACGTCGCCGCCACTCCCGGCGGAGCCAAAATGCGCATGCGTTTGAGCATCAAGGGGACTCCTGAGCATCGTGACTCGGGGAGCCCTAGCTGAATCACGTTGCCCCTCACCCCTTAGTTCGAAAGGCTAACGGCTGTTGGGGTATCTTGTGGGCAGGCTCTGCGGGCGTAGAGCGGTGGATCCGCCGCGCCACCTCCCTACTTGCTGTTAATGCCCAGCAGGGACTCTGAGCATCGCGACTCGAGAACCTAACATCACGTAGCCCCTCACTCCTTGGTCCCGTCTGGTTTCGGTCAGGGCTAGCAGTGGTTGAGGTATCTTGTGAGGCAGACTCTGTGACGTAGAACATAAGCAAGTAGGAAGCACAAATTTCAAGGAATTCAAAAGCAAATATTACAGTCCACCTGTTATTCTCGATTACCAAGCATGAAGTTTAAGCGCCTCCCGAGGCATGATACATGTGCAGGAATTAAAAGCAAGGCAGGGCAGCCGTGAGTCACTTGTCGGCGGTGGGCAGCTGTAGTGGGCTCGCCTCGTGAAGCAGCGGGGCGGCGCCTCGCTACGGCTTAGTGCTGAAGGCCGGAACTTCTGAGCCTCCGCCGCGACCCTTCACGGCCTCGGCGTGGGCGGCTGCGTGCTCGCCCGCTTGCGGCTCCGGCGAGCTGTCCATGTCGGCGCTGGGATCGCGAAGATAGATGTGGGTGAGGATCGCGTCAATACGCGAAGACAAGACCAGCGCCTCGGCCTCGGCCGTGGGGCCAAGACCAAGGAGACATCTTCAGAAGCGCGGATCGGGAAGGAAGCAGCTTGGCGGGGCCGTCCTCTGCGCCGGCGATGGGCTCTCCGGGCGCTGTCATAAAGCTCCTCGGCGGGACACGAGCCTTCACCTCCATATCAATAGAAGGCCACGGTCTTGGCAAGAACCAGCGCCTTGGCGTCAGCTCGACCTTCCTGCGCCTCCGGTTCCTGCCCGGTAGCGTCAAAGCCAGTCCGGCCTTCTTGGCTTGGCCTCCCGGTCCTTGATGGCGCCTCGCGAAACCTTCATGCCTTCCTCCTGCTCTGGCGGGCGGGCCTCCTCGGCGAGCTGGTTCTGCGAGCCCTTCAGCTTCGCCCTCCGGCGTCTCACAGCGACCTCCGGATCTGGCTACCTCCCCGAGGCAGCATCGCGGGCTACGCCGCCCTCGCGAACAGCACCTTCTCCTCGTCTGGCCGTCGAAGCACTGGACCAGCGCCGCCCGAATCGGCGTCGGCGCGAATCCAGCCGAGCCATTACCAGCGCCCGGCCTGGCGAGTCGGCGCCCAAAAGATCTGCCGCCTTGGTCGATTCAGCAGCAGCGCAGTCGGGACAGCGGGAGAAGTCGGAGACAGCAGTTGGCGGAGTAGGAGAGTTGGCAGCGGCGTAACCACTGCATACTGGCGGAACCAGCGCGCCAGCAACGCGGTGGAGCAGCGTCAGCAAGGCCACCTCGAAGTCGCTTTGGACAAGGAAATTGAGCTTCGCCCAGCCAGGCTCGGCCGAGCCTCCGCCAGAGGCCTTGAGCGGAGAGGCACTGGCGTCGAGGTCATCTTCCTTTTGGGCAAAGCACCACCACGGATGGGGCCTCGAGGAGCCCCCTTCAGCTTCGCCATGCGTAGCTTCCAGGCTGACGAAACATGGACATCAGATCTCGTCGACAAAGCAATAATCAAGGCAGAGCGAGGCACTTACAGGTGCGTGGCTGGTGGACTCGAGCAGCCTCGGCCATACTTGAAGCGAGGCGGCTGCGAGGATCAGCTTCAAGGGACCCGGGAGGCGGGAGCGCGTCCATGGATCGCCCAGGGCAGGCGGACCAGCAGGACCAGCCAGTCCGTCCTTCGCCGGGATCGAGGCAGGCCACGCCTCCCGCTCATCCTCATCTTCGTCGTCGTCACTCTCGGGGAGGCGGAGAACACGGGGCCTGCGCCCGCGAGAGTCCTTGACTGCACCCTGAGTCAACCCCTCTCGGCTCCCTTTCCTCCAACTCTTGCGAAGTCGGAAGAGACCGTCCACCAGGTCCTCCGGAGCCTCCAGGCATGAGCCCGTCCCATTGAAAGCGGGCATGGACCCCACAACCTGCTCCCAATCCTCGCTGAAGGAGGCAGTGAGGCGCGCCCTCGATCTCGCCATCACCCCCTACCAGGGGCTGGAGGACCGTCACGGGTCCTCGCTGGCGAGCCCACAGGCTCGGGTTAGGCCTCCACATCGGAAGAAATCTTGGCGGAGCCGATTGGTGCTCAGAACTCCCTCGGCAATGGCCTTGCAGTTAGCCTCGCCGCCGCCGCATCAGTCGGCCAGTGCATCCATCCTCTCGGCACCAGCCAGCGCGAGATCCAAGCCGCTCGGGACGGTCGTCGGAACTCTCGGCGGGCTCCGTGGGCAGCATCGGCCGAGTGGATCGCCGGCATCCACAAGACCCACTGCTCTGAAGCCCTCAATCTGCTTCCAGTGTTTGAAATGGCAATGGCTCCGCCGTGTCGTGAAGCTTCGCTTGTGTGAGAGACAGGACCTGAGAATCGGAGGAAAAGTGAGTAGGCGCCAAAGGCCACGAGGGCTTCACCCCAACATGGGCCTCACAATAGTGGCGAAGATTGCGGAAGAAGGGCGGAGTTGGGATGAAGGTGCGAGCGTGAATGTTGTAATGGCGAAGGGCGGAGAAGAAGAACTTCGAGAGAAGGCGCCCGACCAGCAATAATGGCGCCCGCGAAGCGGGTAGAAGGTACTCTCCGACCCTCGGGGCGGAGGAGCGACCTTGAACACCGCCGTTCGGCGGCGCCCTGCGCCTCCGCCGGCCGGCGCATCGAGCAAAGGCTGCGCGCCGTTGACACGATCGGCGGGTCCAAAGCGAGGAAGTACCGAGCTCCGGCCGAGGTTTGTGAGCCATGGCTGGCTAGAGCCTGGCGAGTGGATCTGAAGGTCTTAGGCGAGGAGGAAGCGCAAGAAAGGGGATGCAGGCAGCAAGCTGGAGAAAGTAAAGGAGGCAAGGAAGATGCGCTCTATTATCAACCAGCGGTTCTTGCGCCACGTCAATCAACATACCAGCGTCGCCCAGACGCAAGCTGTTAGGGCCACGATGCCCGCACTTGCCATTTCGCCTCTCTGCCTGACCAAGTTCGGGGCCGTGGGCCGAGACTCTTGTCGGCGTTGCAGGAATGGGGTCCCAGACTTGCACTGCTGCTGCTGGCGTGGCTCAAGGAGGCCAGGACAGCCCATCTTCATCAACACAAGCTCAAGACCCTCGCGAGGCCAAGCCTCATGGGCGGACGACCAAGAGCTTCCTCGAGCCACAGCCTCGTCAGTGGCTCATGAGGAGGCGGAGAGTTCAAGCAGGATACCTCGCGAGGTGCCCATGGCGTAAGCCATGACGACCAAGGGCGCGATCGGCGCCAGCCCATGGCGTCCTCCTTTCCTCTTTGGTGCAAAGGAGCAAGTGCGGCGAGAGCATCAAGCAAAGGCAACGTTTGATTGCAACAAGACCAAGACCAGCTAGCGGCTGGAATGCGATCATCGTGGAGCCCAAGCGGGCGTCATCACGAGCCTTTGGCGGGCGAGGACCAACTTTAGTCGGGATAAGTGTACCGCTGTTCCCCTTCAAAATGGCCAATTGTTGGCGCCCTTCCCGCTCAATATTTGGGAAGAGGCCGGGCCTTCGTCTATATAAGTAGAGCTAACCACAATAGTAGAGAAGAGGATCGAGATAAGTGGGAAGCACCCGGAGAGAGAGAGAGAGCCGAGCCTCAAGCTAGGCGGCGGGATACCACTTAGCAGTTCATCGCTTCCACAGAAGACAGACCCTCATGAGGCTGTTCTTCCTATCTTATTCCACATCAGCCCAAGGCAATCCACACCACCACCTTTGGGTAGGGTATTACACGCGATGGTGGCACGAACGATATAAATCTTGCGTCTCTTGTCTGTTCTTGTTAGTAGTTTAGGTCCTGTGATTGGTAGTGCGAGGCGGTGGGGGTTGGATCTCAGCGCGCGCGAGTTGAACCTTAAGGTGCGGAACCGAAATCCGACACAAGCCATGGCAGCCGTGTGGCGGCGGGCACCAGGTATGTATGATGTCCTCGGTTCCTCTTTGGTGCTAAAGAGGCAAGCCTGGGTGAGGAGTCCGAGGCATCGAGGCAAAGGTTTCCATGCTCGGTGCAACAAGACCAAGACCAGCGGGGAAGGCGGAATGGAGGTCTCCGTGGAGCCCAAGACGGCGTCACCACGAGAGACTTTGGCAGGCCAAGACCACCTTTAGTCAGGATAACTTGTACTAGTTGTCTCCCTTCGAATTTGGTCGTTGTTGGATTCCTTCCCGCTCAATATTAGGGGAGAGGACCAGGGCATCTATAAATAGGACTAGCCACCACCATAGAGGGAAGAACGGATCCGAGGGATCGATTCGATACACACACAAGCTCACCAAGCACAAGAACACCTCTCCTCAGGAGGTTGTTCTTCCTGTTGTACTAGTTCATCCTCATCCCAAGAGGTAATCCACCACACCACACTAGAGTAGAGTATTACACAACATCGGTGGCCTGAACCAGTATAAACCTTGTGTCTCTCGTTCTTTGGGTTCGTCGAGCTAGGCCTAGCGATCGTTGCGAGAGCGGGCAAGGGAGAGAGAGATCTTCGTGCGCACCCCAGTGTTCGAACCCGAAATCCGACACAAACCTATCCTACAACATCGACAAAGTACTTCTAGTTTCATACTTGTTCTAGGTAAAGTGAACGTTAAGCGTGCGTAGAGTTGTATCGGTGGTCGATAGAACTTGCAGGAATATTTGTTCTACCTTTAGCTCCTCATTGGGTTCGACACTCTAACTTATCGAAAGAGGCTACAACTGATCCCCTATACTTGTGGGTTATCAAGACCTTTTTTGGCACCGTTGCCGGGGAGCAATAGCGTGGTGTGAATATTCTCGTGTGTGCTTGTTTGCTTTATCACTAAGTAGATTTTATTTGCTGTTCTAAGTTGTTCTCTATCTTTAGTTATATATATGGAACACGAATTACTAAAAAAATTAGGTGTACTTGCTACTCTTGGAGATGGGGAACCTCCTAAAACCCTCGATGCTCATTATGTGAAAGATATTATGCACTACTTTAATAATCCTGAGAAAACCCCGTTCAATTATGTAATGGGAGACATGTTGGATCAACGTGAATACTTTAGGGATTATCACTTGACTCAAAAAGGAAAACTATTATGGGATCAAATTCATATGTTGCATTGGTATGCTCGGCAACTATGCTTGAGATATGATTATACTTGTTGCTCTAGGATGAAGGCTCCACACCTTCCCTTTTCATGCAAATTTAATGATAATGAAACCTTAGCTTCTTATGCTAATGGTATATATGATTACTATGATGTGGAACGAGTAGAAGAATTTGTTGCTTTTAAGGGTGCTCATGAAATTGAATCTTTGTTTGAAAAGTATGAAGCTTTTGATGATGATGTTTATAGGCCTAAAAACTTTGCTATACTTAAATATTGCTATGAAAATTATGAATATAATGCTGATATTGATGCATTTATTGAGAAAGTCTCCACTGTCAAGAAAAGACTAATATTTTGCAGGAAACTATGGAAGAACAAATTGATGACACTGTGAGCTCATTAGATGAAAAAGATGAGGAGAAGAGTGAAGAACAAAAGGAGGAAAAGAGGATTAGCTACCCGAGCCCATCTTCTAATGAGAGTAACTCTTCAACTCATACATTGTTTAAATCCCCTTCATGCTTACCGAAGGATGATTGCTATGGTCCCTTCGATTCGCTTCAAATATCCCTTTTTGATGAACTTGATGCTTGCTATGCTTGTGGCCATGATGCCAATATGAATTATGCTTATGGAGATGAACTTGCTATAGTTCCTTATGTTAAGAATGAAATTGTTGCTATTGCACCCACGCATGATAGTCCTATTATCTTTTTGAATTCTCCCAACTACACTATATCGGAGAAGTTTGCGCTTATTAAGGATTATATTGATGGGTTGCGTTCTAATATTGCACATGATGATTTTGATAAATATAATATGCATGTGCTTGCTACTCCTACTTGCAATTATTATGAGAGAGGAACTACATCTCCGCCTCTCTATGTTTCCAATACGATAAAATTGCAACAAACTGTTTATACTAAGCATTGGCCTTTACTTTGTGTGCATGAATTGTTCTTTTATGACATGCCGATGCATAGGAAGAGAGTTAGACTTCGCCATTACATGACATATGTTATTTTGTGCTCACTACTAAATCACAAATCATTGTTAATTAAAATTGGCTTTGATATACCCTGGGATTCGGGTGGGTCCATTACTTGAGCACTATATGCCTAGCTTAATGGATTTAAAGAAAGCACTGCCAGGGAGACAAACCGGAAGTTTCAGAGAGTCGTTTATTTCTGTTGTGTGCTTTTATAAAGTTTAAAAACAAAAAATAAAGTGGGGAACCTAAAACTTTTTCAAAAAGAAAAGTGAAAGTAAGAAAGACGAGCACTGTTGATGTGGGGGAGCTCCTTGAACTTTGTTCATGCCCATGGAAAATTTGAAAATCTTAATGACAGAAACTTTTCAACAAAAATAATTATCCCCCTGTATAAATCCATTGTATGACAAAAATAATGTGCCAAGATTTGCCTTTAGGATGTTTAGATTTCTTGTTTGGTTTGTGTAGTGCAAAAACAGAAACTTTAGCTGTAGCGCATGAATTTTTATTTTTTATTGGAACATCGAATGTTTCTGAAACTTTTTGCACAATACTGCTATGCAAATTGTTTATTTTTTCCTAATTTTTCAGAATTTGTGGAGTTTCGTAAGTTGGTAGATGTTTAGATTGCTACAGACTGTCCTGTTTAAGATAGATTCTGTTTTTGATGCATTGTTTTGCTACTTTTGATGAAACTATCGATTTTATCGGTGGTATAAGCCGTAAATAAGTTATAATACAGTAGCTACGACGAAAATAAAATATGAATGAGTTTTCAACAGTATGTAAAGTGGTTATTTGTTTTATTATACTAAGGGATCTCACGAGGGTTTTGTTAAGTTTTGTGTGATTGAAGTTTTCAAGTTTTGGGCGAGATCATGATGGATGAAGGAATAAGGAGTGGCAAGAGCCTAAGCTTGGGGATGCCCGAGGCACCCCAAGGTAATATTCAAGGACTCCCAATCAACTAAGCTTGGGGATGCCCCGGAAGGCATCCCCTCTTTCTTCTAACGATCATCGGAAATTTTACTTAGAGCTATATTTTTATTCGTCACATGATAAGCGTAAATCTTGGAGCATCGTGTGCTTTTTATTTTACTTTTAATAAATGCACCACCATGCTGGTATGATATAGTCCTTGGTTGACTTATAGAATGCTCTTTGCACTTCACTTATATCTTTTGAGTATGGCTTTATAGAACGCTTCATGTGCTTCACTTATATCATTCGAAGTTTGGATTGCCAGTTTCTCAACACATAGAAAACCGCCATTTGTAGAATGCTATTTCGCTTCACTTATATTTGTTAGAGCATGGGCATATCTTTTGTAGAAATAATTAAACTCTCATGCTTCACTTATATCTATTTAGAGAGTTGACAGGAACTGGTCATTCACATGCACTGGTACACGTCGGTCCTAAACAAACGGTTTTTAACCCCTTTCCACGACGGCATTCGGAACTGTCGCCAAGTGAGTGTGGGTGATAGGGGGTCCTTCCCACACGACCCAGAAACCGTTTAGGATATGCCCTCCTAGCACACACGCTCGAAAAAAATGAGGTCATGTGCGACCGTCGAGCACTCAAATACAGAAATATGTATAGTAGTGCTCAAAAAATACAATTATACAGGCAAAATCATTTCCGGTTGTAAGTACATCGCACACAGTCAGTTATCACTAAACGTTTCCGTTCGTATATACATCCCACACAGTCACTACAAGGAAAACTTTCGTGCAAGGTGGTGTAACGCAAACAGTTTTGAAGAGAATGTCATGTGTGATTGTTCATTGATCCAACACGGTTTATTCCAACTATGTGTGTTTCTTGAGGTCATCGCCCACGGTGGTTTCTCATTAACCGTTTGCAATAGGAAAACCCAATTAGCAGGCTAATTGCCCTATTATTAATAATCCATTTACTAATCTAAGCGACATTCATATTAAGAACATAATATATTCCATTTC